>MSJE01000315.1:911946-988538 GCA_001931935.1 Aspergillus aff. floccosus IMV 01167
TGGGGGGGGGGGGGGGGGGGGGGGGGGGAAGGCAGGATCAAGCTAGCCTTCAATTATTCCTCCCTGGCAATTTCGATTTGAAGGTCTTTTCCCCTTGGCGGTGGCCTCTGCATGTGGCGATCGGATTCGAAACCTCATTCACCTCCCACAACGGGGGAGTATCTTCCCCAGCCCTAACCGCCAAGAGAGGAATCCGGCCACAGTCCATATTAGGCTAGCATGTAATTAATCTGCCTAGGCAAATATGTTCGAACACTGACATAGAACACCTGGAGAAGCTATACTGCGTCTCAAATTCCTGGTCCTGCTGAAACGCAGTAAATATATTTCGGGACTATCCTTGTTGATCTCCACCTGTTTAGAAGCGAAAACCGTCATTAGCCGTAGAACTTGGGGGGTATACTGTAACGCGACACAGCCAATGATGGTACCCCTGGAAGTAAGATCATGATCCGTGCAGTGAGCACATATAGGTACTAATAACTCTTACCTCCTGGATGCCTCACTTCTTGATAAGATGGGGTAGGTATTCTCCTTGCGGTATTATGATCAAGAGGGAAACTTCTCACTGATTGGAGACAACAAAACCAGTCCCCAGAACACTAACATTGCAGCAGCCCATATGGTATTATACTAAAATACTTAAATATTCTAAAAGGTGAAATGGAAGAGCCTGATCCAATTGTATCTGCACTATTGCCCTTTGATATTGTTTTACCCTAACAAGCATTTACAGTCTTCGATCTTCCCCGCAATTCCCGTGTCAACCAATGGCTAGAACGGTCTCTCGAGTCCAATTTGTCAGCCATCGAGTACTTTGAATCAGTTGAGGCCTGCTGAAATCCCCCCCCTTCTCTAAGAACACCTGAAAACAGCAAGCCTGGAAAGTCAAAACATGCCAAACATCCTTGTACTCGGCGCAACAGGCTACATCGGTCTCGCACTCGCCCAGTCTCTCCTGCGGAGTGGTACTTACACCGTCTGGGGCACAGCACGTACAGCAGAGAAGGCCAGGTTGTTAATGAAGCATGAGATCATCCCCGTGGAGATCAAGGTCATCGACTCAACTACCCTGAGTGGCATCATCACTGCCAACATGATTGATGTTGTAGTGGACGCCAGCTCCGCATATGACCAAGCAGGCGACATCCTCGCAGGGGTGTTGGATGCCGCAAAGAACCAACGACAGGCACTTTCTGATGAGGGAATGGTGGGCCCTAGACTGGGCTTTGTCTACATATCAGGCACCTGGGTTCACGGATCGCCCTCGTGTCGGGTTAGTGATTTGTCTCCAGTCGGCAGTCGCCAATCTAAGGGAAAGCCTGCTGAGGTGGCTGCATGGAGACCATCCCATGAACAAGCGATCCTAGCTACACGAGATATACTTGACGTGGCTATTCTTCGGCCGGGTGACATATACGGACGTAGTTCGTCAGGGTTCGGCTCGTTGTGGATGCCTTTGCAGGATGCACTGGATTCTGGTCTTGGTGGGCCAATACAAGTGCCAGTTGAGATCTCGGCCCGAGTTGCTACGATCCATATAGACGATGCAGCTTCCGGATTACATGCAGCCATAGACCGTTTACGCGGTCAACTGGGCTCGTGGCCTGTTTTCGATCTGCTGGCAGAGACGGTGTCTATCACCGAAATCATGCAGTGCTCCAAGGAGGTGCTTGGTGTTCGGGGGCCAATCGAGTACGTGGGGCCATCTGGGGACCCGTTTCTAGCAGCAATGAGCTCTGTGAGCAAATTAGATGCTTCCCGGGCAAGGACAGTATTGGATTGGCACCCAAAGAGGACCGAGTTCTTGCTGAACCTGCCCATCTATATAAAGGCGTGGCAGGCGATGCATTAGGATTGCCAAAAGATACTGAGCGTTACAATCACTCTTAGCATGCCCTAATGGGATTTTACTTTGACTAGTATTGGAGAATTGCAATGCTAGGAATTGGGGTTGCCTTGGCAGAAGCAGCATAGTCGAATATTGAAATTTGAGATTAAACATATAGGCGATTTAGCTTCTATTAATTCCTATAATCTATCAAACCGCTCAGGGCTACAACCATCCATACCAAGTGTTCGTGATTGTCGTCCTAGTATGGATCGGTATAAGATAAAAGTTGGAGCGAGCTTACCGGAATCGCCATGGTGCAGAACAGCGGAAGGAGTGAATGGAGGCAATTTCTCCAGGAAAAATGGGATGGAAGAAATGGAAGTGGTCGCTGTAGATGGTGAGTTGATGACTTTCTGTGATGGTGGTAGGAGACAGCAGAGGAAGTTGCAATCGTCGACACCTTTTGACGAAAGCAATCCCTATGAGCCAGTCAGGTTGCTGGCTAGCTTGGTCGCCGCTGCTCAGTTCCGAACCTCCAACTCCATCTGCACCCAACACTGTAGTATCAGTATAAGGGCATGGCTTGCATGTTGAAAATCAGAGGTTGACGGTCGTAGTGCACCCGCGACACCAGCCGGTCGAAGGTGCAAGGTCTCTGAACATCAGGAGAAATATTATTAATATTATTAACGTACTGAACAATCAACTAATCAGTTAGTTAAGTCGAGCAGTTTGGCTTTTGTCAGCACCGTGGCGGCACACGGCGGTCGAATGCTGTATGGCCAAGATATGCCCAGCACGGCGGTCGTAATGTTTAGCCCTATCGGTCGACCGTGTCAATCTCGGGCTTCGTTATACATATATCTCTCCTCACCCCCTACGTGCTTGCCATCGAGATGGAATCAGCATGTCTTTTTGTGAACCCAAGATTACAGTTTTCAACGTCCCTAAACAACCCTCTCCACATCCTCTCAAGACATCGACGTGTCGCCGTGCCGCAGAACGTTGAAGAATCATGGAACACGACTCAGACCCTGAAAGCAGCAACAAAGCCAGGCTGGACGGACGCCAGCCAGGCGCGACCAGTAATGGTGACCAGTCTTCACCTGACGGCACCCAAAAACACAATGGCCCCAAGGAGACTCCGCCCGAGTATGCGACTGGCATCCAACTAAGCCTCATCATCGTCACTATCTTCGTGAGCACCATCCTCGTCTCCCTAGAGATTGGTATAATCGCGACCGCAATTCCCGGCATCACCAACGATTTCCGCCGACTCAACGATGTGGGCTGGTATGGAAGTGCAACTTTCATCCTCGCAGCCGCTGCCTCGCCACTATGGGGCAAACTGTTCAGGTATGTCAACGTCAAGTGGACTTTTCTCAGCGCCATCGGAATATTTTTGGTGGGCAGTGTCGTGGCAGCGGCAGCTCTGAATAGCGTGTCCGTCATCATCGGCCGTGCCTTTCAAGGCTGGGGAGCCTCTGGTGTCCTCGGAGGCACTCTCATTGTTATCAACTACGTCGCTCCACCTCGAAATCATCCGCTTCTCATCGGTACTTGGATGGCTGTCTTTATGGTGTCGACCATTCTTGGACCGGTTATTGGCGGTGTATTTACGAGCGAAGTTTCCTGGAGATGGTGTTTCTGGATCAACTTGCCCGTTGGCGGTCTCATCATCGTTCTGTTGTTGCGATTCCTTCGCATTTCTGAGCACATCAAGAGTGCCCCAGCCACGTGGAGGGAGATCATTCTGACCCTTGATATCCCGGGCTTCTGCTTGATGCTCGTGTCTCTCGTGTGTCTGACCTTGGCATTGCAATGGGGTGGGCAGACAAAAGCATGGAATCATGGCTCTGTGATCGCAATGTTGGTTCTTTGGATTGTACTCACCATTGGTTTCTTCCTTATTGAATGGCTGCAGGGCCCGCGCGCCATGGCCCCTTTCAGCATTTTGAAACACCGCACGACTTGGAGTAATGCCTTATTTTGTCTCATGTAAGATCATTTATTATTTCTCCCTATACATCTCCCAGCCATGACTAACCGAATGATCCCTCATTTTAGCTCCTACGCCGCGCTCTACCAAGTCATGTTCTACCTCCCAATCTACTTTCAATCCATCCACGGGCAATCAGCTGTCAAAAGCGGCGTCAAAACACTCCCTTTCCTCACCTTGTTTGCTGTTGGAGCGGTGGTCAGCGGTGCAGTCATCGGAAAGACACGCTACACACAACCCTACGAGCTCCTCGGTGCGCTCGTCATGACCGCCGGCATGGCCCTGATCTACATCCTGGATGTGGACTCCACCCAAGCTATGTATATCGGTGCCGAGGTGCTCTTTGGGTTTGGCGTTGGTATCTGTAACCAGATCCCCATGACGGCTGTGCAGGGCTTCTCAAAGCTTGAAGACGTCTCCAGCGCGACCGGAATAATGGTTAGTAAGTATCCCTTACGCGAAAAAAGGGGGAATCTGAAGGCCTATGCATGTGTACTAAGCCTCCCATTAGTGTGCCAAACACTCAGCGGTGCTTACTTTGTTGCTATCGCGCAATCCATCTTCGCCAACCCTATGCTCCAGACCGTTCTCGCCAGTGCATCCCACCTGGATCCCTCCCTTGTCCTGGGCACTGGCGCGTCCGAACTACAGAGCGTCTTCAGCGGAGACGATCTGAGTGCAGTCCTCGCCGCGTATATGGTGGGCATCAAGGCCGTGTTTGCGTTTTCGCTTGCGTGTGCGGCATTCTCAGTCCTGCTGGCGCTGGCTATTCCATTTAAGAAGTTGCCGGATCATGGGAAGAAGCCGTCGACAGACGCTGCAGGAGCGAATGAGGAGGAGAAAGTAGCTGGTGGAGAGAATCAAGTGGTTGCTTAGCCCTGCTAGATAAGGCCGACTGGAGGCGAGTTCCTTGGAAGGGAAAGACCAACACTCTCATTGCCCATATGAAGCACTAGACTGAGGAATCTTCTTATTCTTCTAATATACGAGAATGTTTTCTTTCTGGACTTCTTGCTCTCTGACGCATCTAACACAGCATGAGCAGTTCAATACTGTGTCATTCCGCTAGTATCCGCATGAACATAGAAAGTCCTGGGCGTAGTATACATACAGACAACCACGACAGTCCTCACCCCACCCCGCCAGGCGCAGCGGTCGTCCGTAATAACTCAACCGGACAGGGACTGGAACCCCTCTCACAAGGGTCCAACTGCTGCAAAGCAGGGCTCAAAGATCGCCTTCAGAATTCCTCATGATGCTCTCGAAAAACGCCATATCCACCCCCTGAAACACCCAGTCCTCGCCGCCTGCAGCGAGCTCTGGATACCCGCCCTGTACCATTGGGAACAGAGTCAGAGAAAGGCCTGGGTCGGAGAAGGTGGTTTGACCTTCTTCCTGCTGTTGACGGTGCCCGAAAGGTGCAGTAAATTCTTGGGCAGCGGCTGAGTCGGCAACGTGGAAGGAGAGTGGGCTGGCAGTGTTGTTAGTGTTGGAGGCGGACTGATCAACTTGCGGCAGCGCATTTCCCGTCGTGGCAGCTTGCTGTTTGGTTGGAAGCTCGCGTGCAATCCGAATGATCCCAAAATATGGAATATGCACACGCACCACGCCCTCACCCTCCTTCTCCTCCAGGCCCATCCCATCCTGCCGCATCATACCCTCATTCTCTGCCTCCCTCACGCTCACCCTCCCATTTCCGTTCTCCATGTCAATCGCCAACAAAGCCTTCAACAAATCCACACTTTGCGCGCTGAGCTCATCCGCATTAAGTTTGTTGATCTCGCTCATGTGCTCCTGCACCTGCTCGATCATCCCGCGGTCGCTCAAATACTGATTAGCGAGCAAATTGTCCGCCCCGTCGCGATGGCTATCCATGTGAGCGAGGAGGAGTGCCGTGGCCGCCGTGAGAGCGAGGAAATCGACGGTACGACAGCTGTAGGCGATGCGGTTGAAGCTGCGTAAGGAGATGTAGCGCGATAGAACCTCACGCGATGCATTTACGCATGTGATCCGCGAATACTCGTACTTGCTTTCCGTGGACGAGGGGCGCAGCATATAAGGCAGATGCAACTGGTTGAGAATGTTATAGTGACAGATCTGCAGGACCAGGCGGCGTGTATCCCAGAACATGGCTTGCAGGTCGGTGGAGGCAATGTTGAGCTTAGGAATCAGCCACCACTTGCTCGGGAGGCTTCCAGCGGCTTTCTGCAGCTCGAGGTCGATAGCTCGGTGGTGGCGAGGTCTCGGCAGCGAGGCTTGGATGCGTTACGCGCGAGAATTCGGGACATAACGACACAGTGCAGGTGCTCGAGATGGCCCATGGGACAGTCGTTCGTGAGAAGTGGCTCGGAGGCCATACTATGGTCGGCGCAGCCCTGGGGCAGACCTAAGAGAAGGCAGAGTTGGCGGTCGAGGATGTTGATCCGGAGCCACATGAGCTGTGGGTTGTATTTCGTCTTGGGATCGAGTGCCTTGTAAAGAGTACGACTATCTGATCGATGAAAGCCCATTAACTGCGCGACACTCATGGCTCTCCGACCCGCGACCCAGCTTCGTCGAAGATTCCCAATGTTCACCTGGTACAGACTCTCGAGCATGATGCACTCGAGACTCTCTACGCTGCCGATCAGTTCCTCGTTTGTCGTAACATGATAGATGGCAACCTCTGCTAGACGTTCCATAATGACTCGAGGTGGTTCCGCGAGGCTTTTAATCTCATTGTGAAGGTCCGGTGGAAGATGCTGTAAGAAAAGCGCGAGCTGGAGCATGTGCCTCGCAATTAAAACAGGATGCATGGTTGGCTCCGGTGTTTTCAGTAAACTAAACTGTCGGGCGTTTGGAGATCATTCTGGTAGAGGGTGTTGTATGGCGTCGTGAGCAATTCGTGGGAGAGGATAGAAGACTGACTGCTTGCTCTGCAGAGGCTCTCGATGTCTTTTCGCGACGGGAGGAATCCATGCAAAAGCCGAGACAGCCTCTCATGTTTAAATTGTGAGGTACCATACCTAGTGGTCGTAAGGTATTCCTGGAAAGCAGTCAGTAAACATCATATATTACCGGGGAAAAGAGCTGGAAGAGACGAATCTCGGAAAATTTATTGTATCGCGATGTCTCCGTATTCGATGACAAAGGGTTACTAGGGTCTGGCCTCTCACTGGGCGTGGCTGCGCGAGCAGTGCCATCACTCTGGCTAGATCCAATGCCCATGGGGATATATGCAAGGTCCTCAGGATACTCCTGGCTGATACACGGGGAGCCGCGTCGTCGACAGCCGTTACAGGAAGCACTAGCAATGCGCGGATCGAATCTGCATTTCATCTTCCGCCGCTTGCACTCCCAGCAACTGTGGGTACCCTTGCGCACTTTTCTTCGTTGGGTTTGCCAATAGGCGTCATCTGACGGTGCATTAAGGGGAACCGACATTGTAGATAGGAATTGGACATGTGGGTATCGTTGTGGAAGAACCAACTAACAACGTGGCGGTGGTGGTTAAAGAGGGGGAGACGGCTTGGGTCACTCAATCGGGTGATCCAAGATTAGTTAGTTGTCCCAACCAACGATAACGTAACCAGTAAGCAAGACCTGATGCTTCCGTGAGGTTCTTCGAAACGCACGGTGACTCCAGGGATCTCCCATCTGCTAAGATACATAAAACAGGTACCCAGGTTGACGATAAAGCCGCAATGGGAGTTATTTCGAGCAACCACTGTCTGGCTAAAAAGGTGTGATAGGGGGCTTCTGCGGAGGGGGAGTCATCGAGGTACAGTGAAATAGTGAGAAACTACCATATGGAAGATGATGGGTCCTCGTAGCGGTTATTCTGCGTAGACTCACAAAGCTGTATATGTAGTAGAAAATTTTAATCAGCTAATATCTTGAATAAGTTGTCTACTACTACACCCCCAAAACAATTATATATAAACTAAAGTACCTCTAACCCTAAATCAACCGGCGTCATGCTATAGTAGCCTTCCCTGCACGCTCCAATATTTTGGTAAATCGCACTTAGAACACCTTGAGAAGCTTTTTGTCAGTATAGAGCAACCTAGATAGCAGAACGATTGCCGACCCTGGAAGGCACATAATGCCGCCAAAGATCTTTACATCCAGCCAGCCGTTGGCGGCATTCTGCAGAATGACTCCACCGATGGGCGCCATAGTGAGGGCGGGTATTGAAATGGCGAGGAACACGACGCCCAGCCAGTAGCCCATCTCAGACGGAGGGGACACGGAGACAGGAAGAGCGGCGGATAGATCAATAAAGGCCCCGGAGACGAAGCCAAATATGATATCGAAGCCGACAGCGATGGACGAGCGCTTGGCCGGGATCCAGACTGCGAACTCGGAGATGCCGGAAAGAGCACACGCGATGATGAACATATTCCATCTTCCGATTTTATCAGCGCCATAACTGGCCGCCAGACGACCGAAGAGACTTGACGTATAGCCGGTCAGCGTTGGTGTCATTTTTTAGAGGTAGTGATATGGGCAATATTGCCCTACCTTGCAGCGTTGAAGATGGCCACCAAGTACTGAGCCATCTCCTCCGACATGTGTACCTCCTGAAAACCCTGCACAGCGAGATAGTCGATGGGGACGAAGATACCGTACGTTAGGACGAATATGCCCAGCAGCAACATAGCAAATGGAAAATCTGTAAAGGGTGCAGCGATACGACCGGTGGGCACTTTCTTCGGCACCGGCTTGGTTCTCGGGCGAACGGTGACAATTGCAATGATCTGCAACCCAAAGATGAGAAACGCCGCTGTCCTCATTGCCCAAGCGTACCCAGTGCTCTAGATCATGCGACTGATCATTATGGGAAAGATGACTCCACCGACCGATGAGCCTGTCACCATGATGCCCATAGCAGCTCCGCGCTTTTTAGCGAACCAGGTCGAGACGCAGGCAAGCGCTTATCAGGGTCTGTCTTTATGGACCATCAAGGGACAGAGTAGGGTAAACTTGCCTGGCGAATATAAACAAGCGACGCCGATGGCAGTGCATACTCCTTGGGACAAGATGAACTGATAGTATGTCTTCGCCAACGAAGCCATCATCGACCCAAAGACATGAACAACCGAGCCGCCAATTAGGAGCGGCCTCGGTCCGTAGTTGTCAAATACGATGCCGACGATAGGCCCCAAGGCGAACAGGAAGAACAGCTGGAGAGACGGAATCCATGCAATGGTGCTGCTCGAGTAATCTTTCAGAGGGCCCGACTCGTAGTACTGTTGAAAGCTGCCCACACCTCGAAGAAGGCCGTTAGCGTTAGCCCATCGCGTCGTTGCTCGATGTCCTATCGGAGGATGTCACTATGCTCTGAAAGCATGCTCTGAAAGCAGGCAAATACGTACTATTGATCCAGCCCGGGCTGGAAAAGGAGCAACACCACGCCCCTAGGACAACCAACCACGCATTGAGGCCGCCATCAGGGGGCTGGGGTCCTCCTGACCGCCGTGAATGGGCGCTCCGGCCTTTTCAGGGTCGGTCTTCAGGTCGTGCTGCTCGTGCATGGAGGCGATATGCTCGGTGCTGTCCGTGTTGGCTATGGTTGGGCGCAATTGGGACGACTTCAATCGACTCGTCAAGGTCCAGAGATACAGCCTTCAGGCCGACGATTGCATACCGACGCCTACTGTATGTGTATATCTAGATCCAGTCCGCGGCGGAGAGTGATTGCCTAATCAGGCAATCTGAATGCCGTCGTGGCGGAGCATGGGTGGGCCCCGGCGGAGGGTCACGCGGCCCGTAAATGCTCGTTTTTTGACGATCTGCCTTTGATAATGACGGACCTCGACCCTGCAGCATTTCCATCGCTGCCGTCTATTCCAATGATGGACTACTGGCCGCCTGTTGATGGGAGTATTTAGAGCTTTAGGTGCGGATCGGATGTAGTGATATCTCCCGCGTGCGCGTCGAATATACTGCCACCTTACGCTTCTATCCGTCATCATGACCTGGGCTAATCGATCCCGCCAATAACATTGGCGTTTACCAACCGTTGCTGCATCCCTGCTCTTATATATAACACTGCACGGAAATGGTCATTATTTTGGAAATCATCGTTGTCAGCTGTGCTCGTATATATAACACTGCACGGAAATGGTCATAATTTTGGAAATCATCGTTGTCAGCTGTGCTCGTATGCACGCCCACTAGCCGCAACTCCTTTGAGAGTCCATGCATATCTTCCCTCTGTATCATCCATACTGAACATCTGTGCTGGGATCAACGGCGGCAGGCTAGAACCACCCAGGAGTGAATTCTTTAGTACGCCGCCTGGTCATCGTAGGTACTGCAAGCTTGAGGAGGACAACGAACCCAGCAGTTGCTCCTCACCCAGACTCTGACTACTGTTTCTCGGAGCAAGTTATCATCATCCCACGACTTGTCCCACAAATCTTGAAAGGTACTCGCTCCTACCTCAAGAAGTGTAGGGGCGGCCAGCTTATCCACAAGAGGACCCCGGCGAGGAGACAGTGCTAAGTCACCCTTCTTTAACAGTTCAAGAAGCCGGGTTGGTGCGACCGGAGCAACGACGGATGGCGGTCTTGGTTGAGGGCAGCTGCAGTATCCCGCAAATTCGTGTCTGCGATTGCACATATACCATAGTGCGGTACAGAGGGTGAACCTTGCAGCAGGGCCACGAGACTCGGCTGCCCACAACGCAAATGACCGAATGAAGCTCTCCACAGTAGCCAATGCCTCAGTAGAGGTGCGGCCAGTTAAACGGAAGAAGTTGTATCTTTCACCATTTGGCGTGTCATGCTGCACATCCAGATAATCATCCCAAATGCGGAGGAGAATTAGGCTAGCCAAAAGTTGGTCACTCAGCGTTATTCCGTAGTCAGAACAGATAGCGCCGATAAGCCCATCGTGGACGTTAAGCTGGTAGTAGTATAATGGGTCCCACCCGACCGGAGAGCAGAAAAGCTCAGCACCGTTGCTTCTACACTGGAGAAAACCTATATTATCGATGCAGTGTTTGTAGTCGCAGAATAGCAACTGGGTGCTGTGGAAGGTATATTCACCGGTCTTTGCCTGCTGCAGGTAACGCATAAACATTTCAGAACGATCGTGGCGCATGCTTGGCCGACCATCCGTTGCAGGATATTCGACAAAAGAGGCGCTATCACCAGCGCGCTGTTCCAGGTAAGCTGGGGCACCATCATTCGTCAGCCAGTGCCTATAAATACTCCAGCCACTGAGGAGTACATCCTTCCCCCAAGGCCGCAACCACCTGCCAGAAGATTCTTGCGTCTGTCCGCCATGACGGGTGCATGAATGCCGGCACCGTTGCGCGCTTCCGTCCGGGTTAGGAGGGGGCTGAACAAATCTAGCAACCAATTCTTTTGCCAACACCACGCACCCAGCGAGCAAAAGTGCGACACAAAACTGCGATTCTGGTCCTTGAGAGTGATGCCGAGCTGCGAAACAAATGGCGTTCGTATAGGCAGACACCTGCTCTGCTAAATCAGGCGCTCCTCTTGACCGCGCTTCTGCACTGATAACTGTCGCATTATGCTCAAGGCAAGCAACATTGGCCTCCAGGTCATTAAGGGCGATATCTAGTCCGACCAAATGTGTTGTAATGGCGGAAACATGCGGTGAAGGAAGCCAATCGAGTGGGATATCAGCGGGAGTGTCGGTTGCGCTCAGGTTAGACACTGGGACCCTTGGAAGGCATATTCCGAGATTGGCACTGGTGCGCAACGAGAAAGGTCGAGGTGGAGCTTGCTGCATTTTCGTCTTCTTCTCCTCTCTTTTCAATTGATCTGAGTGAGATTGTCTCAAGTTTTATGGCTTTTCTGTTCGGCCAGTATAAAGAATATCGGGCTGATAGCACTGCTGAAATACGTGCCTGTTTTTGCAACGTTCTTGTTTGGATGTAAGAAAGAACCTAGGAATAGTTCTATGAATTTAGCTCCTAATTTATACCTTGAGCTACATCGTCATCTCCGCGTGTAGGCGTGTTCCCAAGTCCCTGATTTTTGTTACTGAACCTAATATGGTCTTCAGATGACGATCTAGAACTAACCATTTGTTGGCGGCACGCGCGTTCTTGACCTAGTAGGGAATATGCTAACGTCATTTTTTCCTCCTTTTGAACTGATGCGCTGAATATCTCTCTGTTAACCAGACACTCCCAGAAAAATAAGCGCAAACAGTAAGTTTGGACCTGAATAAGCGAAATACCTGGGAGTTAATATCAAATAAGGTGAGATTTGCGGCAAGCTGGCTTGGAACAGTGGGCATAGAGTGGACCTTAGGAAGCATCTGTAAATGATGGTGTTGAATGGTGTTGGTTTTGTGCCACAACATGCGCTTCGACACAACTAATACCCACATATACAACGAAACATAAAAAGTAAGAATAGTTCCAACATGAGAGCCGAAAAAAGTAAGATCTGATCTATATCACAAACAAATTCTACTGTTACAGAAATGCGGCTGATAGAGTGCTGGTCAATGTACTGAGATCAACTTGGTAACCGTACTACTGTAGTGGCGGAAGGCTGTTACGCACTGTTCCTTCATATAATTATTAGCAGAAAGCGAAGTTGCGTAGGTATTTACCAAATAGGTGAACACGCAGCTAAGTTAGTGCTATATTCCTAATCAGTGGCTATTAGTTAAAACTTAATGTGAGTACTCCGTAGATTCTGGCTGCTATCCCTTATCGGCCAAACGTCGAGCGGATCCGCCTTAGCATTCATTGGCCATGTGTATGGAGCCAAGTGAAACGTCCGGGCACATTATCCGTCACATAAAAGTTCTCTTTTTAAGAGCATGACAAGGACTAAAACTTACGGATTTGGTATATATTTCACTGCAGCGCATCCTATCATATCTAAACAAAAAAAATCTATTTTTGCAGAATTTTTGCTTCAACACACGCACCGCAGGTGTAACGTCACAGTACCATCGGTTGCAGTATTTTCGCCTCTCCGGAGCCAGTGTTATGGCTGTTCGAATAGCCAGAGTTTCCTGCTAAGATCTAAAGGATCCTCGCACAGCGGCCCTATTTTAAACTAGTGCTCATACTTGATAACCAAATACAGACTTTAAATATTAAAAATAGCCTGCTTTTCTCCCTAGTTGCTCCCAAAGGCCCACGACGTGTTTCTTGGCAACACCAGACCCAAGGGGCTTGACACGCGGCCTTAATTAAGCCAAACAACCACTTCTCAAAGAGGTAGGGTACCAGAGGTAGTTGAAAAGCTCAATACCCGTAGTCGTAGAGGCTAAGAAATAGGTATATTATTATGACTAGGGAAAAGTTTTATTACTAGTAAGGGCTGCCTCGAAAGGGATATAGATACAATTCTGGGGGAAAAATCCAAAGGAACAAAACTATCACTAAAACAAAAAGGAACAGTTTCCCATGGCTTCCTGTTGCACTGTCAAGGCTAGAGTATAGGATTGCTCGGGCCGGCAGACGTCAAAATCATAATCACTTCAGGATAATATCATGTCCGCATCACAGGCACTACACAAAGAATTACCCTGTAGGCCTAATGTCCTTTGTCCCACGTCCTCCGCCATACCAGAAGGAAGTCATGGAGAACAAAAAGTTCCTGCCGCTGCCTCGACCATCGCGTGGGCATAATGCAGTCAGTTCCTGCCAGTCCTGGCTCTGTCTCCAATCAGCGAAGGGAGTCTTGCAGCTTAGCCTCGCAGTCCCGAACGAGGAGCATGGCAATCTCCTTGGTGTCTAGGTTGATATTCTATCCTCACCACTGTTATGTTCTTAATCCCGTCTTCTCTTCCGTTAAACGATCGCAGTATGAGTGCGTGTCAGTCTCAAATAGGTTCATGCTAAAGGCTAATAACTTGTTAGGATACGATGTCGTGGTTATTAGAGCGTTGCTTATTATCTCTACTGCTTTCTGGTTTACGAAGGGGAATGAAAAGGGTTTAATTTCAACAGGTTCCCTCAGCCGAGAAGAGTATTACTGTCCTTGAATTATCATAAATCGCCGAGAAATAGTTGCTAATAAATCTGCGCTGATGCACAGCATGTGAGATGAACACTGTGTGTATTAATAACCTAAAAGATATCACGACTAGAGAGATGTGCAAAACCTCAAGGACTTGGCAAGTGCCTACTACTCTATAAGTTAATCATACAGCACCACCAGAAACATTATTCGCTCTTACGTAAAATAAAGCTAGATGGTATTGCTATTCTGGTTGCAACAGCGAAAGTATGCTTCGAACGACTGCACTAGAAGAGAACCCGGATTGTGCTCAATTGCCGGGGAATCAACGAGTTAAGCACTAGTGTATCTACAAAACGCAGGTACATTTTTGAGAACATCGGATATGTTACATTGGTGAAAACTTGACGAGATATAATTGTTAATGTCGCATGTCCGGCTGCGCCGTTGCTTGAAATTCAATATGAGAGTGGCATCTCTTTGGCATCGACAGGCACAGCTACGTCGCATAGCAGTATGCACCCTTTTCAGCGGCTGCAGACTGCGTTCAGCCAAGCAAGCAGCGGATTGATAAGCAAGAAGAGCGTGCGTTTCAATATACACGTCCTCCTGTAGTTACATCGACCAGGAGATTAAGGAGACCCTCATGCAACTAAGCGCCTTGGCAGCCTTCCACGCGGGGAGTCACAATGCCTTTCTGCACAAAGTGATGCTCCTATTGGGCAGATAAGCACAGTCCACTTGCAATAACCCCGCATGCATGATGGTCAGGTACGTGAAACCTGGCCTGTGACTCGAAAATACTGCAAGATCTGTGGCCGTCGGATCACCGGAACATGATTCTTCACTTAATCATCGCCTTATCTCTCCATCTGATCTCGGATCCTTGACCCTGTGATACACTACCATCAAGGTTACTGTTGATGGAGTCCTGGTTTATCTGTACCTACAACCCGACGATGCGACTCGACCAGAAAGCGACGCTGCATCAACGGAGTGTTGTAGATGTAGTGAATGAAAGTAACGATGAAGATGAGCCTGGCGAGGAGCTTCAGAGATAAATAGGAAGTGTCTCTCATGGTATTTCCGCACAACAACACGACTGCATTCGACACTGCATTCGACAACCTCACAAATCAGTAAGCTCGACTAAACGACAACTATGCGTTTTGCACCTTCTACCATTGTTAAGCTCGCCATCCTGCTCGGCAGTCTCTGTGTCGATGCAGCAGCGATGTGGAGTCGTGATGCTGGCACTAATGATATCGAGGTGCGCGCTAGCTTCGGATATAGGTCCGTCATCTACTTTGTGAACTGGGTTAGTATAATCTTCAAATCATACTTAGTACTCTATTGGCACTAACTACCTAGGCAATTTACGGGCGCAACCATAACCCTCAGGACTTGCCTGTCCAGCGGCTGACGCACGTCCTCTACGCCTTTGCCAATGTGCGTCCTGAAACCGGTGAAGTCTACATGACAGACTCTTGGGCCGACATTGAGAAGCATTACCCGGGTGACTCCTGGAATGATTCTGGTAACAATGTCTACGGCTGTATCAAGCAGCTATATCTCTTGAAGAAGCAGAACCGTAACCTCAAGGTCCTCTTATCCATTGGAGGGTGGACCTATTCTCCCAATTTTGCTCCGGCGGTGGGTACCGATGCTGGGCGGAAGAATTTTGCGAAGACTGCGGTGAAGCTGCTGCAGGACTTAGGATTTGATGGGCTGGATATTGACTGGGAGGTGAGGTTGTGCATGGCTTCAATCTCGGCGCCTGCTAATTGGCTTAGTACCCGGAAAACGACCAGCAGGCGAACGACTTTGTACAGTTGCTCAAGGAAGTGAGGGCGGTATGTGCTATTGAGTATGACTCTTGATGGATATATCACTAATCTTACCAGGCACTTGACAATTACAGTGCTGCAAATGCGGGTGGACAGCACTTCCTCCTCACTGTAGCTTCTCCAGCTGGTTAGTAGACAATGCTTTGATATTACTACTTTAACCCATCTGATTTAATTAGGTCCTGATAAGATCAAGGTTCTTCACCTCAAAGACATGGATCAGCAACTGGACTTCTGGAACCTCATGGCCTACGACTACGCTGGGAGTTGGTCTTCTGTCGCCGGGCACCAGGCCAACGTCTACAACGACACCTCCAACCCACTGTCCACGGAGTTCAACACCCAGACCGCAATCGATCTGTACCGCGCCGGTGGAGTTCCCACAAACAAAATCGTACTGGGTATGCCTCTCTACGGTCGTTCCTTCGCCAATACCGACGGAATTGGCAAGCCTTATAACGGCGTTGGCCAGGGCAGCTGGGAGAATGGACTGTGGGACTACAAGGCACTCCCTCAAGCCGGCGCCACGGAATATGTCAATTCAAAAATCATGGCGAGCTACAGTTATGACGCGACGAAAAAATTTTTGATCAGCTATGACAACCCTCAGGTGGCGATCATGAAGTCTGGTTATATTAAATCCTTAGGATTGGGAGGCGCCATGTGGTGGGACAGCAGCAGCGATAAGACCGGAAGTGGGAGTCTGGTTACCACGGCAAGTACACTTTTGATCCGGTTGCCGGTCCATTTCTAATATCCAGTTAGGTAGTAAATGCACTCGGAGGCGCCGGAGCCTTTGAACAGACTCAGAATGAATTGAGCTATCCGGTGTCGCAATACGATAACCTGCGCAATGGCATGTGAATTTTGTTAGGGAAAGGGCAGCTTTTTGTTCCTGATGGATTGGGGCACTGAGGTTAGCTGGGACGTGTGGATGCGTGCTGGGCACAATGGTATAGGAATGAAAGCTTATGGAATTTGTTCCTTTATGCATTTTTATTCTACCAGCTTGATGTGGTGGTGGTACCTTCAGTCGAGGTTTGTTAGCGCCTTAGGCACCGCGGGTCATGTATCCGCAACCGCGTCATGTGATGGCAGGACAAGCCAAGTTAAACCTACGTAGTAGACTGGCAAATGGGTGGGTGGGAAAGGGAAATTGCCCCTAGCCTACTTATAGGCGATGGGAAGTGAATGTCGCTGCGTACAGAGCATCCTCCCCCCGCCCGCGCACAGCCCTAAAGTCGCGCATTTTACCCGCCGCTAGCCCCGATCGGGCCGCCTACTACGGAGTACACTCACTGGATGGGATCAGAACGATTATCCAGGCGAGCTACGTACATACAGGACAAAAATTACTGAAATTATAACCCTGAGTAGGAGCGCGAATAAGGGTGTGAGGCGATGGGATCTTCCCGCGATATCTTACTCGAGCAATATACCTATGAGCTAGATTGTATATCTACTTGACCGTTTTTCCACCGGCTTTCTTCCTTCATGTTTGTTTTCTTCTATATTTTTGAGGGGTTCTTAGACGTTGGTGGACATGTGAACGATGGTGGTCGTCGGCCCCCCCAAATCCTGCAGATCCCTTAGGTTCAATCTGAACGATCCCCCACGTTGTGTCTTTTTCTGCGGGCACAGGATCCTCGCCATACCAGTAGGTGTTGGAATCAGTAGGTTGGAGATGGATTATCTAATATGCATTGTTTTGTATTAGTCAGCTCGCCCATTTAAATTGCCAGATAGGGGCATTTATACCAATTCAGACTTCTTAATGATTCCATTGGTTGAGCCACATTTCCACTGCGCTTTGGTAGCGACAGTAGGAACGAACATGAACGTGATGAACAAGGATGGCAGAGCTCGGTTGAATCCTTTATGATTGGCTAAGCCGCATGGAGGTATCTGATCGGCTCCACATTGAACTTTTCGGTTAATGCTATTGATCCATTCCAAAGCAGACACTGCCATGTACTTACACTGAGAGAAACATACGTCGTAAGAAACACTATGGCACTGAGACCTCGGACCGCGGGGTTTGCGTACTTGTATAATACTACAACCACTGGGAATCATATAAGCTCTTCTCTTTCTCTCCAATACGAAAATCAGTAAGTTGCATATTCTCCGCTACACTTGCTACCCGCAACACGCAATCATGGTCGTGGCTAAGAACAGGAAAGGTAATCGGACGGAGCACCATTACTGGGACTGCAGCTTCGACTGGACGGATGATCATCGCCCTGCGAAAGAACTCGAGCCCTGGATTCGCACCTGCGATTCCCTTGCCGATGAGTGCAACGCGATATTGGACGAGGTTCCCGCACCTACCGACCAGAAGAGGGACCGATATGCATTGTTAAGTGACAATTATGCGAATCATCCGAAGACCCAGGAGTTCTGGGACCAAATCAACACGGTCCCAGAGTGGGTGGACTGGAAGCAGATACAGCGTGGACAGGATATCTTTTGGCGGTATATGGTTCCGATTATGAATGTGGTATGTGAGATTTCCAAGTGAATGTGTGCGGTCAGGACTAATGACCTGCTGTATCCAGCTTTCGTTCGAGAGTCTGCTTGGTGGAATGTACGTGTCCGAGTACTCGAAATATTTTACAACTGGTGGTTAAAACGAAAAAATACTAACAATTTATTCATCTTAGGGGCGCCATCCGTGTGGGCGAAACGTTGTCACGAACTGGTGGGTTCGGGACCAAGGTCGTGCGTCGGCGCTTGCTCGAGACAGCCCAGCACACAGTTCAGGTCAACGGCTCTGCTGATGGCATGAAGCCCGGAGGTGAAGGCCATCTTGCATCTGTCCGAGTTCGCCTCCTTCATTCGATGGTGCGCCGGAAGATCATGGCCCTTGTCGAGCAGGATCCGACATACTACGACGTTGAAAAATATGGTCTTCCCATTAACGACCTCGATTCATTCGCTACAATCAACACGTTCAGCGGTACGGTCATATTTCTGGGACTTCCCCGACAAGGGATATATCTCAGTAAGCAGGAGCAAGAGGACTTTGTTGCGCTGTGGAGCCTAGTCGCCTACTACATGGGCGCACCCACCGAACCCTTCGAGAGTGCTTATAATACCAAGGTTGCGGGTGAATCCCACCTCATCAACGAGTTCGCTACGACGGATACAGGGAGAATCCTTGCGAAGAATATCGCCATCGGCATGGAGAATACCCCACCCATGTATGCGTCGAAAGAGTATATAGATGCGTTGACGCGTTTGTTGAACGGTGATCTGCTTTCCGATGAGCTCCGCATCCCAAAAACAAACCTATATTATCGGATCCTGATGTGGGGCTATTGCTTCTGGGTGAGGATGGAGGCGAACACGACGGCAAAGGTTCCCTTCCTCGACAGTTTACTTATTGCGGTAAGTTCGTGACAGCTCTCTACTTGCCGCGTGCCATAGAATGAGAAGCTAACGGGAGATCCTTGTCATAGTCGCGTCGCAAGATGACCTGGAAACACTTGATGGATGAGAAGGATGGTCTCGGAAAGGAAACCGTCTTTGACTTCAAGTATATCCCTTCGTTAAAGGGCAAAACGCGCGAAGGCCAGCGGAAGGTCTATTTCTTCAAACGACCGGGTATTGAAATTTTGTCTTACATGGGCCTTGTTGCTGCCCTCGTCACAGCAATGGGTGTTAGCAGTGCGGCCTATCTCGTGATCCTTCAGGCGTTTCCGAACGCCCCGGTTTTTGGTGGCCTCCAAGCTTTCGCCTGCCTTTCAGAAGAGCTTGACGTTTGCCAAGGAGACGGCTCAGCGGGTAAAGGTGTGATAATTAGGACTTGAGTACACTTTACATGGCTACCCTTTCTTGTTCATAGATTGGCAATTGGCAGTTAGATTAGACCAGAGGTACATTGTCTATTTGTCTGGGAAAACAAAGATTGTGGAGATACCCTCCCCTTTGTACAAATCATCTCGACATGCTGGCAAACAAAGGAAATATATATGATCATTCGCATAAATGCAGTTCAATAAGTGAAAATGCAGCCACCGTACGTGATGATGCTTAAAGAACACTTAATGATGGTGGTAGGATCAGGGCGAGATCATCACTACGCTCCTGTGCTTAGACGGACGTAGGTATGAAAGTATCATTTTCATGCATTTTTTCTCAGGAAACAACTTTTCATTCTCTAAGACTTGACTGTAATGGAGTTTTTGGGTGAGGAGGATTCTTGCATAGTTTTTTTTGGCGTGCATCTGATAACTTTCCCCGCAGCCGGAGGACCTAGCCAGGGGTTTTCACCTCATAGGAAGCAGGAGCGCGGGGCCTAGATCGAATTTAGAGGTTTGGTGCAGAATAGTTCCGTCCGTGGGTATGCCCTACTTTGGCGTACTTCCGAGACTCGGGAAGGATACTAGGTTTTTATTAGATACCTGGCTCCTAACATATAGCTAGCTCCGTCTAGATATACTGGTCAATTTTACAACGTGTAGTCTGTGAGAGCGTTGGAACATTAGTAAAATCCAATCGGCGATAAGGTTTTGGTGTCGGGCGCAGTTATTGAAAGGCAATACTTTATTCCTCTGCTATGTGAGAGCGGCCATGTACAACTGCATGATCGTCGTGGAGAGATAAATGCACGAAATACAAATTGGGTACCCGATCAGGGAGGTTTGTGTGCGTCGTCAGGGCTAAGGCGGTGAGACAGGGGAATCTGGCCGATCATGCAGAACTTGAGTATCTCTGACGCTACGGCGACGTCTTTCTAGCCCGGTCGGACAGTCTTTAAGCTCAAACAATGACATTGCGCACGACCTCACAGCGGGAGAATTAAGGTTGTTATTACCGATGTTAGCGCGTCGGCTGCATATGGCTTCAGCCTGGCGCCCCGTCGACGAACAGAAGTTGACTGCCAACTTTTAGACTGAGATGGGAAAGATGAGTATGGGTAAGGAGGAGGGCGGTTAGGATCACTCATTATTATTGTGTACGATGAGAGAACTCGTCCGATCTGCCTCCTTCTCGTTACCTTCGGTTGTGCCAACTGCCAAAAGAAAAGGGAGATTGCGAAACATGAAGAAACATATATCCGGGTTGATGGGCCTAACCGCTATCCTCACTCATGTAATAGAGGTGTTTCGCAGTAACTAACTTATAGCATTATCTAATTCCAATGAAACATATGGGAAAAGACAAAGAAAAAGAAACAAAAAAGAACAAATATCGCTAAATGCGCCGGCCGAAGAGCATTTGATGGTTACGATAAGGTGATTGATGCTTGAACAAAATTATGTAGAATGTTGTGCATGCAGAGGTCTGTTGTGGACTATGGAGGAACGGGATGATATGAGGATGTGAAGGTAGCATACGACTAGGTAACATACAACGCCCCAGTCAATCTTACGAATCACAACATTAAATGAAAGTTCGTAACCGGGAATATGTACCTGAACAGGTGGTCTAGACATCTCGACACCCCCAATCAGGTCGAAGACGCCGTCGGCATCTTCATTACAACCAGCTCTATCACTAATTTGCATTATGCTTGGCAGACAAAGTGGTGTGCAAATTAAGCAGGCATTCTGGATCCGGAAACATTATGAGAGTCTTTTCTAGTGCCTGGAGTCCCTGTAAACAACGATTTAACCCACTCGTCATCTCCACAAGAGCCCTAGTCTCGAGCCTCGGCATCAGCTCTTCAATCTCATCCGCAAAGGTCTCAGCCGCCAGGGCATAAGCCTTTACAACAAGTGCCGGTTGCTATACATTGAGATCAGCGATGGTGGATTAACATTGAAAAGCAACCTTACTGGGTGGGCGCCAATGTCCTGTACGTTCGCCTTCAGCCCGCGTCCGCCTTGGAAGCCCGGGCTCGCCACACCGAGGTTTGTCCACGCAAGGTAGGAGATATGCGTTGCACTGATCAGCCGTTGTTCGTGACAATATGGGATGGCCAAACTCAGCGTCGCACGAAGCCGGGAATGCGTCCCTAACAACGTCCGGTCCCCGAGGTGTTCCTGCATTTGGCGGATCAATTTATCGAAGAGGAGTATAGCCAGGTCGCCGTCAGTCGCGCAGAACAACACGCAGCGCCGAACCCCCGGGGGAAGCCGGTCCAGGCCGGAGAGCGTTGCGGGAGTGATGCGACCGAATGTTGAGCGCCAGGAGGCAATTAGCGTCGTTACCGCGCCGTAGTGCTGCTCAAAGTCATCATACTCGGCCGCACCCGCCATAAGATCTTGCGAGACCAGGGTCAGCAGGGCCAGCGATCGATATAGGAGCACCACAATCGACCCTGCATAATTCACCGCGAGATCGACTAAATCGCCCGAGACATCTTGGCACCAAAAGGTGGTGACCGCGTGCTGTCTGGATTGGGCGCGAGCAATGATAGAGTCTTCGATCGCGTGCTCCCCCGTCGGCGTGATGGCATCAGCAGGGCCATTAAGGCTGAAGTGTTTCACACTGGCGTAGCCGTGATCCTGATACGGCGAAGCCCCTGCCTGGGGCTGCATTACAATGATGGCGGAGTATGACATCCAGAAAAACCACTCGATGGATCCTAGAACCTCGAGGATATTGTTTTTGACCTCAGGCGGCAGCTGGTCCACTGGATAGCGGTCTGCATGAAGGGACGGCGAGTGAGAAGCGTTGGCTGTGCGGCGATCGGTCTGCAGATGGACTCGCCCTCTGACACAAAGCTTCTGCAGTCGCCGAGCACCCTCCCGGCGGGCGAACACGACGTCCTCCGCATAGGCTGAACTCTGCTCCAGCCCTTGCGGGGGTAAGATTGCCCCAAACATGAGAAGCGATAAGGCCAGGCGGAACGAGCCGGTAGCCCCGATGCTCTGAAACAACAGTTCCCTCGCCTTCTGCCAGGCAGCAAAAGCCAGGTCCCTGGCGTGCGAGGGTGATTGGCCGAGCTGGACAGGGCCATCGTCGCCGCTTGTGAACTGAGCTGCGGTGGCGATGGCCACCCATTTGAATGCCTCTGCAATGGCTCGGTCCCGGGAACTAACGACCACGTCGTTTCGTCTCGCCAACGGATACTGAAAAAGCGAGTCGAGCATGGAGACTGCCAGAAACAGTTGGGGTTCCGCGGATAACAAACCCGACGTCGTCTCAGTCATGGGCCAGCAGCTCCGGATGATCGACAGCGCACGGTCAAAGTACGGCGATACATCCGTCGCATGGCTCAGCGGTATCAGAGCTGCGATTCCCAAGGCGTAACAAGGTGGCATGCATTTCTGCGAGAGACAAGCGGCGACCGGTATGTCCACGATATCAAGGTAGAGGCTGAGTTGTTGGGCGCATCGCTCCTGCGCGATCACTCGTCGTGCAAGCTGCCATTCTGCACTAGGGTTCAATGGTGCCCCGACCACTTGTGCCAGATCGTTTGACTCCCTGTGAAGATGGGAGGAATTATTTTCAATCTGCCTCTGGGAACTGGACAAGACACTCACCGGCCCCAGGTTGGGAGCACGGCGGTGTTTGCGGCGGCCAGCCAGCCAAATTACGGTACAGTCCGCACTGCGCAGCGAGCACATCGTACAGGGCATTGGGGGCCGGTTGCCCTGGGTTTCCACCGCCGGAGGAAGGTCACAGGCCCTTTTGGCCAGGCGGCAAGGATCGCATGAATGATTTTGACGGCGGATCCGCGGACGTTTGCTCAGTCTGGGAGATGAAACCTGACCGGCCGAGGAGGCGGAGCTAGCGTCGTTGGCCCACATATCCGCTGGAACGACCGCCGCATGGGACACGCTGTCCATGGTCGCTCCATCGCGATCTGGATTGTAGGAGCATGGTGGATCTTGGCGGGAACAATGAGGTACGTAGTCTTGAGCGACTAATGTGCTGATGGAACTCGCCTCCTGGTCCTGCTCTGGACTGGGAGAAGCAATCGGAAATGCAAATGGTAAGGGCGGTTCAATAAAGGTGAACAAGTTGCTGTTGCCATCTGCATCAAGCAGTGTTGGTTGTAGATATTGTAGGTCCGGGTTTGATTGTATGGGTGAGGGCGTCATTTTCTCCTTGCTGTGAGGTTAGACGAAGATGATAGTGCGAACCAGCAAACCGGCAAGAGTGGGGTCGGTCAAGCGATTCGGGCTTTGATCCCATCTCGAATGAACAAGGTCGAAGGGCTGTAGAAGGCACCTTCATATCTGCATAACATGCGGGGTACCAGCATCCGCGGATCCGCGGGCCCCGAGCCATCAACATCCGTCCGGGGGAACTATGGAGTAGGAAGAACCTTAAGTTCTATGGTGTGGGGTTCCAATTGAAGCTGACTAGGGGAGGCCCGTTTGGAACTAGCCGCCAGCAGCCCCACTCCCTTTACCAGCTATGCTCAGCGTGTGCTACCAAGAGTGTAGTTCGATGTTGATGTGGCGTCCAAGGACAGTAGGAGCTATGTACACTGTGTCAAGATACTCCCTACTTTCGTCCAGCCTTGAACCTACAGACATGGCTTTATCAACGCTTTGGAGAGCTCCCGAGCAACGATGGCGCCACTCGCTAACGCCCCCTCGATGGAACCCGGTGCCGTCGCAGAAAGATCACTGCCGGCAAATCGAATATTGCCATGTGGCTTGCGGATTTCGGGGCCCGCACCTGTGAACGTGCCCGGTCGATGCATCATCCAGCCTCCCTGGGAGAACTCATCTGCCGCCCAGTCGTGGTAGACGGTATCGACTACCTCAAGACTGGGAATAAACCGGCGCAAGGCCGTCTGGATGGCCGCGCGGTCGGTGGGGTCAATTGAGTCTGCATCCGAGCACATGCACAAGACGATCGTGTCGCCTTTGTGGTGCTTCTCCGTGCGGGCGGCGTTGATAGGCGATTGATCAGGAGGGGAGAAGATCGCGAAGGGTTCCACTTCCCCTCTAACGCGTATCCAGATCTTATGCGAGCGCACAGGGTTCTTCCGATCAATGATGGAGCGTGCTGCGGGTGCGAGCTCGGGGGTGATCTTGACGTTGCTCAAGGTGTTCAGTGGAATGGCGAGTACTGCCGCACGCGCATGGACCAGATCCCCGGCACGCGTGGTGATGGTGACCTCCCGTCCATGGTCATGCACGGCATCCACAGGCGTTGAAAGGCGGAGCTCCGCGGTGGACTCGGCGAGGATGGTGGCCGCCAAGTTTTTGGTCCCCCCTTGGATGGCCCAGGTGCCCGCGGTCTCAAAGAAGGCGAAGAAATCACCGAAGTAAACGGCGACGGCGTGCAGCAGTTGCGCGATACCCTGCTCTTTGGTGGAATAAATCACACCTGCCAGCAAGCCTTCTACCACGTCCCGTTCGTAAGCGGACAAGTTCAGCGAGCTAATTCGGTCCGCGATGGATTCATGCTCGATATCCGAATTGTCGGCGAGCATGGGATCCATGGGAAAGGGAAAGCGCGCGCGAGCATCGGCAAACAGTCGCGCCAGCAGAGGCGCAGCCACAGCCATGATCTCTTCGGTGGAGCCGGTGTGCACTTTGCCGTCGGCCAGCCAGAAGGCCTGGCCGTCCCCCAACAGCGGTTGCACAGTCAAGCCGTGCCGTTGCATCTCGTACCAAATATTAGGTTGCGTCCAATGCACGTACCCTCCTCCGAGCTCCAGCTCCAACTCGCCCCCGAATGCCCCGTCGCGGTATGTCCGTCCTCCAATGCGGTCTCGGGCTTCCAGCAAAACAACCGAGTGGCCTTGCTTGGTGAGGTCTCTGGCAGCGACCAGCCCGGCCATGCCGGCCCCAATGACCGCGACATCAAACGTTTTCCCCATTGGGTTCTTTTCTGTCGATTTCTTGAGTTTCAATAATATATACAAGTGAAGAACAATGAAGGTGGTAAGAAGGAATGGTACGTCAGTCCGGATCTATAAGACCTTTCGCTGAGCGTAGGTGGGTCGTGGGATCTTCGATGGCGACTCCGCGGAGCCGCGGATCCCGCCAAAGCTGGATGGACTTATGCGAGGGTTAAAGACGATGGAGGCCGATTGGGGATTGGCGGTGAGTGTTGGGGTGGACCCGCGGCCCCTTTGTTGGTTGCATCGGCCTAAGGATCCTTCGGATCAGCTGAGCTTACCTGGTACCTAGAATAACTAGGTATCTATCTCTGAAAACGCACACGTCAGCTAGGGCAGACGGTGCCCCGCTGAACGGATGTCCAGATTGCTCAATGGAAGCCTATCTGATTCGGCCCAGTCGGCTCTCAGGGTGCTGAAGTGTACAAACAATATGGGCGCTTTACTTGCAGGGATAGAACGAACAGGGACAAGGAGGGATTATTTGAATCACTAGTGAGCCACATAGAATGATATAGATGAAGTTTTATTTTATATGTAGATGGCAGATCAAAGAAAAAAATTGGACAGATGATTGCACCGATGATGAAGGTTTCTCTGAGGTAAACCGATTCTCCAAACAAGTCAATCGAATCAAGAGCCAGGTCAGAAACTCAGCAACAGTTGAATTGGTTAGTATACGGACATGAGCACAGTAGCACCAGCCACCGGAATGATGGCCTAAGATAAGCAAGATAGTTTGGAGTCAATTGCAGAGATATCCAACAGACTTGAGACTTGGTTTTATCTTCTATCTGGCCTTTACCTTCACATGGAGCCCTAATCAAATTTTATGTTGAGGGACACTAGTCAAAGCAAACTGATGTATTGATTATGGCTATCTCTTGGCCTAAGAGGAGCGAGGCTCCATACAAATCTCTATGGAGTGGGCTCCTGCCTGGGGGCGCTAGGCCTAATTGGGTAGACGAGGTGCTCCGCACCGACATTTTACAAAGCCTGATCGATTGTCTAAAACACGTTGACCTATAGTTTCATTGACTTCAACATCTACAGAGTGATGACGAGCTCATCCTTGGGGGTCCCCAGCCGTTCAAGCGCTTGATAAAATCTCTCCGGCTCAGCCCAGTCCTCAGGACAATAAACACCGCTCCGACTCAGGCCGTCTTCGAGGGCCAGAAGCGTAAATGCTGCAGTAGCTGTCCCTGTTACGGTGCCCATCGTCTTCGACAGAAATGTGTTCTCTCCTGACTTGGCCGTCCGCTTCGTGATGGTGGCGGGATGGCCGTTACGAAGACCGACAGCGCGGACAAGAAGTGCCCCTTTGTTTTCCACCCGCTTACCACGGGCCGAGTTCACCAAGAAGCTCAAAACTTCGCCAGTAGTGCACTCTCCGGTCCAGATGGTCTCCATCATACCGTAGAGCGCATAGCGCCACGGGCTCAGCGAGTGGCTCACATGCCCAACTAACTGGAAGAGTTCTTTCACAGTAATATCGCCGCCCCGGAACGCAGCGGTCATCTCCCCGAACATCGTGCCCAGCCCCTCGGTGGACGGTTCCTTGTTGGTGAGTTCGAACAGGAAATCAACGGCCTCCTTCATCGACAGGGCATTGCGGCGGACCGCCTGACCCAACCCGCGGGCGATCCCGTTGAAAGGGGCGGGCCCCAGAGCCCCAGTACAGCGAATGCGCTTAGCTGTGGGGAAGATACGGGGGAGAGTGACCGGCTCCGGATGGGCTGTCTCATGAAGCAGCGTCTCGCCCTCTTCCCCTAACATGGGCGCATACATCGTCTCCACCCAGGACTCGTTGATGGCCGCCTTCCCATCAGCCCAAGTGAGACAGGGACCAGCGGCGATGTGCATCAGGTGCTCTAAGACTGCCTTCCCCGTCGCTCCGCGCTCGTCGCCGACCAGCCAGCAGATGTCAAGGGACTCAACGGTGTCCAATTCCCGGACGGCATCCATGACCATCACGTTTGACATGCCGGGTGACGCACCGCAGCCAATATAGCATGGAACTCCAGCCTCCTTTGCTCGCTCTTGGAGGTCTAAGGCGGCCTGCGTGCTTTGAACATCGTCGTCGAAGTCGAGATACGGGACCTTTGCCTCCAGGCAGGCGTTGAGCACGGGTTCGGATGTTCGCATGTATGGCCCAGCGCCCAAGACGACTAAGGCGGCGCCTTGGATAGTCTCGTTCAAGGAGGCCTTATCGAACAAATCAAGCTTCTTGATAGATGCTCGTCCCGCGGGCAGTTTGGCCGCAAGGGATTCGAGGATGGAGACGTTGAGATCGGCTAGAACAATCGGTGCGTCACTCACGGCGGCAAAGCGCTCAACAGCCACTCGGCACATCTCGCCGGCAGCGCCAATGACTACTAATGCCATGGTAGTTGTAATGTTGGATAATGATGTTCGGGTTGACGGATGGATGGAGCTGTACTATAACACGACTACATCGTTCTCTGGCTTTTAATATAAAAGCTTTATAAACGCCCTCCATCGCCGCATCGTCGAGACTATCCTACGTATTGGCAAGGTCCCGAGGGTCCGCGGTTCTTCCTTCCACGCCCCACTTGTATGGTGCGAGAATAACGGGTCAGGTGTAGCCTATCCGCGGTGGAAATTGAGGGAAAAGGCCGTCACCGCGGATTGGAGCCAATTCCGCATGGAGCGTACACCCCCCTCCAACCGTCGCGGCAAGTAAACCCGATGGCAATGCTCGGATCCGCGGACCCGGAGACCAAAACTCCAAGCTAAACTCGTCAAGAGGCGAACCTAGAATATATGCGGGGTAGCGGAACATTCCGACGCTAAAGATATGGACAATGCTCGAACGATGACCCGAGATTCCCCAGGCAGGCGAAATAATTGACCCCCAGGTTCGAAGTCAAGTAAAAATCTCTATTTGGAACTAAGGCGCACACAACCCCTGACCATCGTTCAACCACGGCCCGACACCATGGCTAAGCGACATCTGTTCTTCGAACCCGGCTTGGAAATCCCTGCCAAAGACATCGAGTTCTTCTCGTCGCAACATGTGGCAGCGACGTATCTGAATAGTCCTCTGTTCGAGCCCGTTCCATTTGTCACTCGACATGCAGATAGGAACGCCAGTACATCCAACAGCTTCTTCAGCAAGGTGCTTAACACAGACGGCACCATCCCGCACTTGCTGGCCATGGTCCGAAAGGCAACCCCCAATCTGCCAACCAACGCCACAGAGTCGGACCCCGATCCTCACTTCATTGTATTTGTTCACCTAGGCCCCGATCTGTGCGGCTTTCAGGATACTGCTCACGGCGGTGTCCTGGCTGCTCTGCTGGACGAGGCGTTGGGTCTGTGTGCTGAATCTAATGAGTTGGTCTCCAACAGTCAGGTGCGGCTGTATACGGCCAGTTTGGAGATTGCCTATCGTGCCCCTGTGTTCACCCCGAGTGTCGCAGTGATCAAGACCTGGATCAGACGGAGAGAGGGGAGAAAGTGTTTCTTAGAGGCAAAGCTTCTGAGTGAAGATGGGAAAGTGCAGGTAGAGGCCAAGACGTTGTATGTTAGCGCAAGGGTGGATGGCGGACTGTAGTCGCCTATTGCGACTGTGGCAAGTTAATCATCATGCATTGCATCAGCAGCACGAAAGTGATCACTTGCACTACATATGCCAAATTGAACCACATAATACTGTCCAGCACTAGACGTATACGCAAGACCGCCCTGCGCAATACCAATACTCATAAGCATGGACGTCTATTGTGGTAAGTATATTCGCACGCATGGAAGTTCCCATAAAAGTCACGTTGCATATTGCAAGATAAAGGTTACTGGTTCAGGGGAAGGCAACGTTGACTGCAACAGAAAAGGATACGAAGCTGGTCTCATTTAGCAGAATTTGCACCAGGTATTTCGAAAATCGCAAGGACGAGGCACGAAAACGATCAGCGATTTACTCAGACGACCCATCCCAAGAAATCAACAAGCGCACAACAAGAAAAAGGATCGCCGAAAGGGTCAAGGAAACGCCAGTAAACAGTTGCATCGGCAAGTAGCTGGTCCCTTCTGTACTGTCCAACAGCTTGCCTGCTATCGGTCCCGTCCCAAGAACTGCGAAAGACGCAATTGTGATGCATATGCCTATGTGAAGTAGAGGTATCCACTGCTTAGCAGGGACGACGAAGGAGGGGGCGAAGGAAATTCTCACCATTCCAGGAACCGATGACTTCTGGCGTGGGTGCCAGGAGAGATATACAAGGGGAAAAGAGGGCCTGCAAGGCGCCCGAGAGGATCCCATACACAGCGGCCCACACAATAATACCAGCATTGCTATGAGCGCCGATCCACCCAAAGGCAACCACGGCGCAAGCAAACGTGGCTGCAGTCAGAGAGTTGAATAAACACACGCCACTATCGGCGACGAATCCCAGGACATAACAGCCCACGAAGCCACCTGCATTCAAGATCGCCGCATCATAGAAGGATAGGCTCACCGAGTTCCTGGATGCGAGGGCATAAGGGGTAATAAAGAACTGGAAAGCCATTAGCTCGGATCGATTCGATTACAACTTCGTTGCTCCCTCTACTTACCCACGGCACGTAAAGGCTCAGGTCCATCAGAAAGATGGCTAGAGAGAATAGAAGCACTCGACGGTCTGTAAAGTATTTGCGTATCGGGAGAGATTCGTGTTCAGAGCATCGCGGAAAACGAGGCTGGACCAGAAGTATAGCAGGGATCATGATGCCGAGCTGCATGAAGGCAATGGTGCGCAAGGTCCATCCCAGGGACAGACTTCCATTATTTAAAAGTTGATTCACCAGGATGGGCCAGATAACACCTGGATACCACCGAACATTAGTATAGGAGTTATAATGTGGGCGGCGTGTGAGGAGGCCACGCGCTTACCTCCCACCATTTGCCCAGACATAACAAGGCCTACGACCAATCCACGGCGCTTGAAGAACCACTGTGACTGTACCGCTAGGGCTGGCGTGAAGGTTAGACCCATCCCTAGAGCTACACAGAAGCCCTGGGACAGCAGGAATTGATAGTATGTCTTGGAGAGGGATGCCATCATATTCCCAAGAGTAAGGAAGAATGTTCCAATGGCCATGGGCAAAGAGGGTCCGTACTTATCCGATAGCCTCCCAGACCATGTCCCGAAGAAAAAGCAACCCCAAACCTGGATACTACCGATCCAGGCGATATCGGATGGGGACGATTCGGGCAGCACCGCGGTCTGGAAGTAACTCTGGAACACTGATCCTCCGCTGAGAAAGCCGATGCTTGCGATGAAACACAGGAATCCACCGAGCGTTGTGCTCCATGCTTGGACCCCACCGTCCGGAAAGTGTGTACCTTCACCCATGATAGACCCCGCCTCGTCGGCATCTGCTGCTTTGTCGTCGCCGACATCTTCCATATGAGCATGGCCGGTCGGGCAGACTTTATCGTGATCAGGCGACACAGACATATTGAACAGAGGCGAAGGAAGATTTATCTGACCGGGTAGATGCACTGATAAGTTCACGGGATGCTACTGTTCATATAGATCTGACAATGGTGCACCGCGTGCATTTATCCTTGCCGAGATACATATGGTTTGTGGAGGCGGGGGTGGGAATATCATAAGGAATCGATCTATACTCGGAATCTTCCTGTTCGGCTGATGGGACATGGGACCCAACCATTGATTTTCCTGCTGAACTATAAAGATCCACGATGAACCTTCATGAAGCCCACTCCTGTTGCGGGTCCGCGGATCAGAATCCTAACCCCGCATTTTGGCGTCGACTGACATTGCACCGTGGGGATGTTTCTCAGGGAGGCCCATATCGCCGTGAAGGTAATATTGTGCAACTGTGTGTGAGATCAAGGCGCTGGCAGTCCGTACCGCAGGGAAGACCTCTTCTAGGCCGATCATGGTCTTTTGGCAGGACTGGATGCCTTTTATGGCTTCATGTCTCACCGTCGAATCTGTTCGGCCTAGATTCGTGATATGGACAATCATGGCAATGAGAATAGCGGTTACTCCTGTGACTGGAAGGAATGGCTGCAATCCCCGTTCCCGAAGCTCGCTTGCGATCTGGGTGATCTGGAGGGCGGCATGTCTGGTACGCGCCACAGACGAAGAGGAAATCTTTTGCTGGTGTAGAACAGCCACGGCGCCGAAATACACCATCTCCAAACTGCACTTTTGAACCACAATAGAAGGATTCATTAAAGTCTTCGTCTGGATGTTGTCCACTGACATATGCGATGCCAACTGACATGCCGGTGGCAGATGGTCTCTCCATAATGCCAATGCTTTTGCCGTAGCTTGTAGCCTAGTCAGTGGAAACGACGACCGATGGATTTCCCCATTGCCTGTGCCCATAGAGGTCTCGTCAGAGTTGCTGGAGCGATGCCTCCCTTGGACCGCCAGCAACTCCCCTACACACGTACAGAGTTGAGCTAGGGAAACACAAAGGCTAGCCGCATCTCGTTGAACGTCAACGTCCCGCACGAAGACGCAATCAATACAAAGCTGGGCCGCGATCAAAGTACCAGAACCAAAATCGAAATCTTCCACACTGATCATTGGAATGTGGAATTCGGCCGGGTTTATAAGGGGCACGCATCGAGCTCGGAATGCAGATAAACAATCCATCATATAGCACACCCAGGCCAGTCTCTTGCGAAGCTTTTGGTGATTGAGGGAAAATGGAGCCGCTGGGTGAGTTTTGAATATACCCATCGAAGCTGCTAGATAAATAATCTGGCAGCTCCGGCACCACTCCTTCGCTCCACTGAATGATTCACGACACAGAGCCACTAGGAGCAGGGCTTGCAGTACGACCAGGTGGTCGGTCTCGTATCCTGATTCATAGAGAAGCTCGAGCCAGTCAGTATGGAACCGGTCAAGAATTTTATTATGAGCACCTACTTTTGTGCTATGCGCGAATATGCCATAGGCCTCGTGGCGACTCTGATATCCCGCGCGGAGGAGATGCTCCAGCTCCACATATTGTATCGCGGAAAGCATGATAGCATTGAACAGGAGAAGGCTAATCTGGCCATGTCTACCCTGTCTATCCGCCAGCGTGGCCACTAATAATTGCCATTCAACCACTGGCGCGCTGGGGAAGACATGTTCTAGGAATGCCTCCAAAAGGGCATTCTGGAGCGGGATACTCGGCAGTGTCAGTGCCCCGTTCAGAAGGAGAAACTCGTGCGTTGCTGGCGGTGTTGTGCTTCGCGCCGGACTTATGAATGCCGGTAGACTATTAGGCATATGAGGTAACTCGGACGGCAACTTCTCTAGGGCTTCTGGCTTAATGAACGCACGACAAGCGACTCTTGCTGAACGATCCCAAGACGGATCTGTGAAAAGCCGTTTAGTACTAGACAAGGTTGACGTCTTGCATGGGTCCCTCACCACAGGCTGATTGCGAAGCTGACATAACTTCTGCCCATATATCTTCATTCAGATCTCCCATTTCTAGGTAGACCGTGGGGCGTTGAATTGCCTCCGACTGACCTGTCATTCTTCGGACCGATTCTGACCGGCTGTCGGGCCCTCACGAGAGCACCGAATTTTATGGCGTGTGAAACGTATTATGACCAAATTAGATATTAATCCCATGTGATCTAGATATACGGGACATTTGACCGGCGCATGCACCTTGGCGGGACATGACATCTATATCCTTGGGCTAAGCTCCACATGATTTGCTTGTTCCAGCCCCTAAACAATAAAAAATTGGGTACTGAGTCTCGGTTCCCAACTGATCGCTAATATACGGACTGGACTAGTAAGGCTCCGGAACTAGCTTTCCCGGTTACTGTTTATTCTTGCGGAATGAGCAGAGGTTGTTGATTATACAGTGGCCAGGAGCATCCGCGGGCTCTCACGGCCTCCGCGGCGCCCGAAGGCGGCAAAAATGCGCACAAATAGCTCCACACTTGGTTGAAATGGAACCGAACAAGCCCTACACCCCACGATATGGTGGGGCACCTGGCATCCGGACCCCTTGTCATACTTACGGTATTCACAACCCATTTCAGCCAGGCAGCCTACAATTAGCTGGTGCAAGCATTGTCCCGTCTGAAGGGACAATGTAAACAGAATCGATATGGCTTATGGGTAATGCGGCTAGGGGTGCGGCCAAACGTGTCTAGCCGTACCCCTTGCTCGATTTGGCTTTTGGCCCTTGGCACCTTAGGCTGCTGTTCACTACGCAATCAACAAGGAGCCGAGTGACCTAGTATGACAGAGGATCCAGAGGATTGGTGAATACAGCACAGTGTGCGATAAATGTGCCCTCGCTATAGACAATTATTACCTTCTTGTTTCGGTCGACGTGGGGGAATCTAGCTGGTCTTACGTGTCCATCCGGTGCATTGATCCCGGGTAGCTCCTGGATTCCTGCCTTCGGGCAGACAACTACAAACCCGCTGGCATTGATATCTCAAAGCCATGGATACCGATCTTCTACTCTGTAGATGCCCCTAGATGGGGTTACGGGAGGGGGCAAAGGTCCACGAGCCGGGCGGGCTGATTTGGAATACGGCATGTCCTGCGACGGAGCCTGCGGCACAAATGGGCGAAAACTACATGACGTATACTGTATGCCCAGAACTAGCTGAACTGTGATATTCTGAGGGATTCTGGAACTGTATTTCAGATGTGGCTGGCAACATGAATGCGCCAGGCCCCGGCGGTGTCCCTGTCGTCCGTCATACCATCTAGGGACTCTTAGCTTAATGATATCATCTTTTTTATCTGTCCAGGCCTTCAATGCATCCTCCATGTTCCAAATGTATTTCTGAATAGTACATGCCTAACTATAACACACTACCGTTCATGAACAATCTACCTCTCCTCGTGCGGACTAATGTGACCATTCCATGTCCGTACGGATATCTCCCCACCATGCGGTAACAAGATCCTTCCAGTAGTATGACCGAGGCTCCCATGGAGGCTGGTCACCAACCTTTGGAAAGACCGAATTGCCCTTCTTCACGTAAGTGGCATTCAGGTTGAGGAAAGACATCTCCTTCATCCCGCAGCGGTCCTTCTCGCCGCACCGAGGAGCGACCATGCTGAATCTTTCTGCCTTCATTTGCGTCAAGATACGACAAGCCAGCTGTGCGGTTGCATCAGCCCCCAGTGTCCAGCTAGCATCAACATACCCAAAGGCAAAGACCATGTTAGGCAGCCCGTCAACCATCGTGCACTTCCACATGAAATGGTCTTGGATGGCAAATGGGGACCCGTCGATCATGATACTAATTCCTCCAGCAACGCGCATTTTCAGCCCAGTCGCAGTGACGATAATGTCAGGATGCAGCTCATTGCCGGAACGCAGCTGAATGCTTTTGGGCGTCACCGCTTCTATATAATCGGTCACAACACTACCCTTTCCATTGCGAAGGCATCTGAAGAAGTCCCCGTCTGGACACATGCACATCCGCTGTTCCCACGGGTTGTATCTCGGCATAAAGTGGGGATCCAATGGAACATGTTCTGGAAGTTCTTTGCGGGTGATACTCAGGCATAATCGTCTCGCCATGTTCGGAAAATGACGACAGAAAGACACCAAGACCAGTGGTATGAGTATCCATTTGAATCGAATCACTCTCGCTGCCAGGGGCTCGGAGCAGGTCCACCGTATAAATCTCTCGACCGCATCTTCCTTCGGAACGGACATCACGTAACTTGGGGAGCGCTGCAGGATGGTCACATTGGAAGCTTTGTCCGCCAACGACGGCAGTAGTGTGATGGCTGTTGCCCCAGAGCCAACAATAACCACATTCTTGTTCGTGTAATCGACTTCGCTTGGCCAGAATTGAGGGTGGATCACAGTTCCTTGGAACTGCTTAATCCCCGGTATCTCGGTGTTCAACGGCTCGTGGTAGTCATAGTAGCCTGTACCCATCATCACAAAGCGGGCTTGTAGAGTCAATGTGGCTTCAGAATTCTCTGTCGATGCATGGATGCTCCAAAATTTCTTGTGCGTCGACCACTCCATCCGATCGACCCGATTGCGGAACCGGATGTGCTGAACAATTCCTTCTTGCTCGGCACATTCTTGAATATACTCACGAATCAATGGCCCTTCTGCAATCGCGTTGCGGCCTGTCCACGGACGCCATGCGAAGCCAAACGTGAAGAGATCGGAGTCGGATCGAATGCCTGCGGGTATTAACTTTGATCTTAGGCATTCTCATCTTGTAGGTGCATACCTGGATACTGGAACAAACTCCATGTTCCACCAACTTCATGGCGCTCCTCGAGAATGCAATATCTTAATTCGGGGTGTTCTTTCTGTAAGCGATATGCGAAATTGATACCGGATATTCCAGCACCTATAATAACGACATCATAACACAGGTCGGCGGTTTGCGCATCCATAGTAGTAGACGTCTCTGTTCTTGATGCAATGGAACGAGTGCAGGATACTTTGTCACTTATCTCCATCCTGTGTGTTAAGATAAGGGCCCAGTATCGAGTTAACTATTCCGGCTCTCAACGAGGGCCTCGTCCACGGCGACCAATCACCCCCGGCTTTGTCATGCCGGACCCGCGGAGCCCGCGTATTCCAGTTTCTACTTTGCTACACTTAGCGCCCATTCAAACTCTGGATTTGCGGATTCGGGACGACGTGGTGGCGGAGCCGCGGATCACGAAAGTGCGTATTCGTTCCACTTCTTGTAGACACAATCGCAGTGAGTGCGGATACTAATATGAATTAAGATAGTGGAATTCATTGGATCACTTTATACAGCGACAGGTTTCGTTGGTTTGTCACCTCAACTGACGGCCAGCCTCTGGTCACATTCCCTTGTCAGGGAAATCCGCCCTTGAGTGAGACACGCACTACGTATGCCAACAAGCAGCTTGGGGATCCTCTAGTGACCCGACCTACAAAGGTAGTTCTGCACCTATCACGAAAGGAGATCGGACTCTGCGTCCATCAAAATTTCCTGCCCGTTGAATTGACGAGTTGAGAAGCACCTATTAAAAGGCCTTTCCTGTCTCGTCGAACGGTTTGGTCAATCTATGGACCCGGTGGAAAAGTAACGATACTAGAAAACACAGGTAGTTTGACAGTCATATCTTGGAATGAGTGAGTATCTACAGACTTTGGTCAACTTCAATACCTTGGCTGTCGTAGCATCCCTCCCAATAATCTGCTAAACACGGCTCAATGCCCGCCAGATATCCAAGATTTGGGGATTAACCTTTATTGCAACGCTGGGACTTCTCCAATCTTCTGAACATACAACCTTCGGTTGGCTAAAAGAGGAATATTACAGTGCCATTCGACCTTCGCGAAGATAAATACGATACATTATGCCACTCTCAATAAAACTGAACAAGTGTGATTTAAACTCAGAACTCCATGTACTAGTAAGCTAAGGGTTCCCTCATGGAGTAGACACACACACACACACATATGTATATATATATTTATATATCCTTCTGGCCTGGGAGATTTGTGCTAATCCCCATTATCTCCTGAAAAATGATTCGAGAGCCGCCTCCGGGCTCGTCTTGTCATTACCAACCAGACGTTCCTCTGTGCTCAAATAGTCGTCAGGGAGCCACTCCGGCTTCGGCTCTCCCAGGGCCATGCGAGCAATAGCCTGGCCGGACAACCAAGCTTGACACATCCCATATCCATTGAACCCGGCCGCGACCCATTCCCCGCCCTCAATGTTCCTGTCGCTCACGCTCACTGGCACATTACCTACAATCGGGAGTTGATCAGCGGTCATCCCGATGATCCCAGACCAAAGCCGCTGAAGCGCGGGAGCCGATGATAGCGTGTCGTTAGTGTTGGGGTTCGTCCATCCTTTGCTGAAGATCCTTCTGGGAAGCAATGTGGTCAGGTTGCCTGCCGCGTCGGCACTGATGGCTGAGTCGTCAGAAGAGATGATGTCATCTAATCTCTGGACGTCCCCCCCAAGGAAAAGATCACCGGATTTCGCATTTTGCTGCATCCAGAACAGTCCTTGCTCCACTAAGGTAGTACTAGGATCCCAGGATTGTTTAGAGCGGAACAGCCACGTGTAGGGGCGATTTCCCCATTGAGGACCTGGCTTTTGCGTTGACATCGATAGCCGACACGGGAAGATAGTTCCTCGAAGCTTCAACAGCAGGTGGCCAGTGAATGCATTCACACAATGGAAGACTTTTGCGGTTCTGACCGTCCCCCGTGGGGTGGTCAAGATATAGGGGTACGCGGCGTCTGAATCCTTAGACACGGTGATCGAGGTCACCGGCGTCTGGGTTTCGATATAGAAACGTTTTGGATAGCGCTCGAGGAAGCGCTGGAGAAGGTTGGTGACTAGTCTATAGGGCCAGAAGGCACGGGACTTGACCACCAGAGCTCCCTTAGACTGCTTGAAGTCATATTCCTGTTTCAAGTCAGCAACACCCTAACAAAGGACAAATCGAAGTGTCCGAGGAGTTGCTTGCCTTCTCAGCTGTTGCACCATCCATGATCGTATATTTGTACTTAGTCTCCGGCAGGGCTTCTTGAAACATTTGAACAGACCGTTTGGCTGTGGCGAAGCCTTCCTCGTCTTCAAAGTTCGTCACCGTTGTGACGTCTCTGATTTCGCTGACGGTGTCGAGGCCCTCTGCTTTGGCCACTTGGACAATGTCGTCGAGTGTGAGGTCGCAAAATTGAGCGATCTGTTTGGCGGCCTCAGCCCCGAAAGCCTCGACAAAGGACCCATAGAAGGAGTGGGCATGGCTGAGGAGGAAGCCTCCGTTGCGACTTGTCGCTCCGGTAGTAAGCAAGCGGGCTTCAAACATCCCGACTGTTTTCTCGCCACTCCGACCACTTTCCAGCACGGTCTTTGCCACGCTGCATCCCGTGATTCCAGATCCAATGATAGCGAAGTCGATTCGCTGCGGTAGCTCCTTGGACTGAGCAGCTGCAAGAGGATGTGCTGGCTCTTGCCATGCCGGAACAGTGGGATTTGACACCGGGATTCCCGGATCTTGGACCACTTGACTGGCCAATTTGGCCAGCAGTTCGTGCGGAAGCTCAGGGGCCGCCATCTCGTACCTTGGAGAGTGTGGGGTTTTTGACTGGGTATGAAGTTGTTATAGACTTTGTTTGTCGAAAATATGATGTGTCTGGAGTCAATGGAAAGTATGCCTCCCGTACATTGTATTTATGTCCCTCCTTGAAATGGGATATGCCTGCGTTGTCCAGTCCTTCTGTGCTCAGTGCCAATCGCAGGGGACCATGCGGCAGGGCTTAGCCGGTTCCGCGGCTCCGGAGCCGTCCCTAGGATGCTCCGTGGTGCTTTTCATTGCCCAAAGTCTCGGATATGAGCAGTCAGACTTCTTTTTGCGTAGTTTTTGAAATCCAGCTATGGTGCGGGATACGAATAACTTGGACCGAGGTTAAGGTGACATGTTCAAGGATGATATTAGGAAACTTGAGACAATATAAAGACGGGATATGTGATACGGACCAGCCAATGATTCTTGCCTACTTTCGGGTACGCCTGATATCATTATTCCAGCTGGCACGGTACCACGAGATTAGAACCAAAGTCAATCAACAATCAGCACAAGATGGCCGATACTCCCAACACACGCAAGCCAGTGGTCTTCGTTGGTGCTGCGGATGCGATATGCGGCGAAGCAATCCGGCTTTTCGCAAACGCAACCGACATACCTATCGTTCTCGCAGGTGCCAACGAGCCAGCCCTTCGCCAAGTTGAGGCCAAGCTACCCAATAAGGAGGTCACTATACGAGTACTTGACTTGTTCAACCCCCGCGAGCTCCACGACGCCATTGCTGGCGCCGCCCTAGTTGTCCAGGGCGCACAGCCGTACTATAAGACTTCAACCCCGGTGATTACGGCGTGTATTGACGCTAAGGTTCCATACCTCGATTATTCCGACGATGTTAAGAGCACGCAGGAATCGCTCGACCTACATGAGCGAGCTAGGCAGCAAGGAGTTCCATGCTATATCAACTGTGGCTCTTCACCTGGTATGACAAACGTCCTCGCTGGGGAAATTGCTCGGGAATTGGATACGGTCGAAAGCCTTGACATCTGCTGGCTTGTGAGTGATGAGGGCGGACATCTGGGCAGGGAGGTTTTGGAGCACCTGATGCACATTACCGGCGGGCCGTGCTTAACCTGGGCCGACGGTAAAGCAGCAGTCCACGAGAACTGGGTCGATACATCATGTGCCCCCATTGTCCAAGGCTCAGAGGACCTTTGCTATGAGAGCGTTCATCCAGAGCCCGTTACATTGCCTCGTCGATTCCCCACTGTGGGTAGGATCCGGACGCTCGGTGCCCTAAGTCCAGCGCCCTTTAATGGCCTTGCTCGTGGACTTGGGGCTGCTGTCCATGCCGGTATGCTTTCGATGGACGCGGCTGTTGAATATCTGCAACGTATGCAGACTAAGTCAAACGAGAGCTGGTCCGACTATTTTGGTGTCATTCGCTCGAAGTATCAGGGCGGTAACATCACGCTCAATCAGCTATGCCAGCTTGCTTCAGTGCAGATCTCATCATTGAAACCATGGACCTGCGCCCTCTGGGGCATGGCCAATCAAGTGCGCCTGGGCCAGTGCATAACTGGCGAAGTGCTTAGTTTTGTGATCAACTCCGCCCGTGGTAAGCAAGCACCGCGTCGTGGTGGTATCCTCGTTCGCGGGGTTGGAACCCGCAATGGACACCCGGTGGTAATCACCCGAAGAACTCCAACTGTAAGGAAGTACTCTTTCCTGGGAGACAGTATGGCAACTTCTATTGGGGCCTGCTGTGCAGCGTTCGTACTATTGGCGCTTGATAGAGGCATGCAAAATCATCCTGGTGTCTATTGTCCCGAAGAGTGGGCGGAATCCGAGGCCTTCTTCATGTCGATGGAGAAACTTGGCTGCCCGCGGAATCAGATTGTGGAGTCCATCTGAGGGTATATGAGTGCTTGGGATGTTCCTGTTCTTTGGAGCCAATGCGCCTTTTTGATCGCTCAGCCCGGTATACGGAACCATTGTGTGCCTTGTGATGTCAATCTGCAGAACTGCTGTATGTTCTGTTCTGTACAAAATATGGCAAATAGTCCGTTAATCTCCAGGAATCTGGATTACTGCGTATTATACTGCTATATTGGGGCTGTGGCCGGAACTTGTATTCATCCAAACTAGATATCAAAGGCCTCCATTTAAGACCTAGGTTAGGCCCCTATCCTCTACATTCAAAAAAAAAAAAAGACCTTAACAGATTACAACAGTATAGTTCTACAAGGACTCTACTAACTAGGGCCAGGATAGGGAGGTTAAGCAGAAGCCATCCTATTTAAAACGATAATACTAATTATAAAAAGCAATAATAGTCTTAATATTAGTAGACCTAGGGACTAAAGATAAGCGGTCGTAAGAGGTTATTATTGGTATAATATGCGTCAGATCAGACGAACGAGATGATGCTCGCGTGTATATTGACATAATAACTTCTATAACTGTAGAAGTTAACTGTATGAAATCCTTTATAAGCTACTTGCTGAAAGATGTACGCCGGGCATAACACAGAATCATTCTCCTTACATGAGGTCTTGGATGTTCAAAGTCGGAGGGAAAGCCCCTAGGAACAGATCGTGCGCTCTCACTGTGATTACCGAAGGAGACTAAAATGTTGTAGACCAAGATCTCGAACTAGAGGATATAAGATTACACTGAAGCAGGGCTTTGTCAAGCAAGAATTGGCTCCACAGAGAAGACTCATCCTTCTAAGGTTTCCGCTCCTTGTACAACTGCAAGGAGTAGAAGACATCCATACGGTGGGCCCTCACCTCTGCGTTTCCTCCCAGCGTCCTTTTTCATTGTTCTCGATGGGCGGTGAGCCGTTCCGTGCTCGGCTCGTCCGCGGTGAAGAGGACAGGTCTCTTTTAGGCTGTCGTTTCACAGCGATGATTTGGGTCGTCTTCAGTCCTGGGTCCTGGTGGCTCTTGATGACTTTGTTGACCTTTAACTTGACTTCTTCGACGGTGGTTCGACGGTGGCTCGGCAGGCGGCAGTCTCCTTGTTCGTCTCGGTCAATTTGACGAGGATCTCCCGGGTCCAATCGAGGGGCGTGTCTGGTTAGCGGGCTTCAGTATGTGTGGGTGCTCGACTATCTGCGTGTAAGTAGTGGCAGCGGGTTTATTGATAGGGGATGCGAGAATGTTCTTGATTCGGTGGACTTTGTTGAGCGCATCCTGAGCGCGTGCCGTCGTGTGGACTTCGGCGGCCAGTTGGTTGGTACTATCGTAGTACGGAAAAGGCAAGCGATCATTCTCCTACTGTGGCCCTGCCATAGTAACTAAACTAGCTCTATATTTTTTATGTTCTAAGATAATTTAATAACATGTTTGACATATATATATATAATACTAAACCTTTAGATTTTATTATTTATAAATAATATATGTATATAAAAACTAGTTTTATAGTTCTGACATTCTATAATATATATAGTAGAACTTAGGAATGCACTCGGTGCGGGGTGGGTACAACCCGCGCGGGTGGCCCGCAGATCTAGTAGTGCGGCTTGCGGTGCGGGTTGACCACCCTAGTAGAACTATAAAAATAGTTCTATTGATTTATTACATTTTGTTCTGTATACATTTTTGCAGGAGGCAGGTCACCAGGACTATGACTAATACCCACCAGACCATACTAACCCCTTTTCTGTTGTCATGTGATCTCGGTAGGACTTCAAAACATAAAACACCCACCTGTAAGCCTTTTACCTTTAATACTTTTCTTACACGTCCTTCAACCGCCACCCTACCAAGCATTATCTAGTTCATAACTAGTTAAAATGTCTTCGTCACCTCTGCATTCTTCTCATCAAAATGAGACCGATATACCTGCCGAGATTAATCTAGTCGAAAGTAATGACGAAGATTCCACAGCTACTAATTCAAGTGTAAGTAAAATAGTATGTAACTAATTAATATAGGTGTTAACGGATATATATAATACAGCATACTGAAGTAGCTGTTCTTACCAGCGGCCGATCTGGACTTCTCACTCAAAAACTTCTTTACGAAAACAATCTTCCTGAATATCCAGAGACTCATTCAGGTGGTGTTACATACGTCGTGCCAATCACCTTTTTACCAAGTCTCGACCCCAAAGAATTGCTGCAAGGAGTATATTTTAGTACCCTACTAGTTTGGAACTAGTTGTATACTAATTCCATGAAGATACAGTATTCCCACCGCAAGGTCTACGCAAAACGGCCGACGTTTAGCCCCTTTCTACAGACAGATTGTTTTCGATGGAAGTACGAATGTACTGGTGTTAAAGTCTGCTCGTATTTGGCACGTACACTTCTGAATTTCCATCATACAAGAATCACTGAAGACGACTGGAGACAAATCCAACAAATCCGAGTACAAGTCGAGTTATCCGAAAGTGATGAGAGGAAAAGACGAGCTTTTGCGTATGATACTACTCATATAACTACATTATAACTAGTTATATACTAATATAAGAAATATAGGCTTCATACAGGTGTCTCACGTGTCTTCCGCCATCAAACAGCATGTGGAACTATGTGGAATTCTACGTGTCGCCCTGAACTGAAATGGCCTGAACAACAGGTAGATCTCTTACTTAAATTAATAATCTAGTTGCTAACTAGTTTTATAGACCATAGCGGGGGTTTATCACCCTTATATCCAGTGTATTAATCGACATCCTTCAGAATTTCCTGGACATTTTTTTCAATCACTAGCATCTCGAACAGATGTTGATCTATCAGTTCTTTCTGATATCTTTGGAGGAAGGATTACTTACAATCCTGAAGAATGTGGATGTATAGAAAGCACGAGTTCCCGACGGCAATACTGCGGTAAGTATCTAAATAATCAAGTTGTAACTAGTACCTAAGAGGGGGGGGGGATGTATGGTATTGAAAAAGTGAGATAAGTAGGACTTGGGACGTAAAAAGTTGAGGTCCTACTGAAATCACATGACGTCCAAAAAAGGGTTTAGCGTGGTCCGGTGAGTGTTAGTCATAGTCCTGGTGACCTGCGGTCTCACATTTTTGTCAGACAGTAGGGATGTTTGCCTTAGGCAACCATTAGGTCAGCAGATTCAGGCATCTATATCAGGCAATTATTATTGCCTAGGTAGGCTCGGCTTCCGCAAAACCCAAATTGGGTCCTAGATCACGACCCAGAACCCAACCCAGACCCAGGGACTGGGGCCCCAGAAAACCCCATTTCGACCCAGTTTGAACCCAGTTTTGCATAAAATCGTAGTCTTGGTGTTTATAATTCCAAAATTTAATACTGTTCTTTACACTTGTTCTGGTTCCGCATCTAAATGTTGCTTGATATTGCACTTAAATATTGGAAATTTTAGGAAACTATACTGAAACGGAGAGGAGGAGCTCTTGCTTTCCATTATTTACCTATCGACTTAACCGGTTTGAAAGGTTCTGGGAGCTAATGAGGGTTTAGACGCTTTATCGCGGTATGGATGATAGTATCTATCTAGAAATATATATGTATTATATTGTAGACTGCATGTGTATTTAAGAAGAGGATATATATAATAAACCTTTATTATCTCTGCTAGAAACTAATGCATCCTCGATATCAACTAAAAGCTACTAACCTCTCCTACCCTAGTAGGCCACTACGAAGTAGCAATTGTTCGCAGGCGTGAAGGCATTCGATCCTTTCTGCAGTATTTCGATCTTCATCTTAGGACAGGGTGAAATTCTCTGGGGACCGCAGGTGAAACTGGGGCGGAAAGGGCTATTACTGGGTTATACCTGGGTTTTCTGGGCTATTGCTGGGTAATACCTGGGTCTTCTGGGGTATTGCTGGGTTATAGCTGGGGTTTCTGGGGCCGGCTGTATAGATGAAACTAATCAGCAGTCAGGCTGAAATATTGCTTTTGATTTAATTCATTCTCTGTCTAAGTCCTTCCATGCTATCCTAACTTTAAAACTCCTGGTAAGTAGGCCTCTTCCTTAGTTCTCCTTCCTTCCCCCTACCACCGGTCCTATTTTCGCCATGTCGCAGAACTAGAGTCAACAGTCTGACTTCGCATTATCTCTCTATCATGGAGAGGTAGACTAACTCACCTATCTGGCACCATCAAACCCCTTTAAATCACTATCTGATAGCCAGGCTACATACGACGCGTTTAATCCTGACTTTCTCCGACTAAATCTACCTACGCTAATACCTCCCTCACTGACGCGTGTTGGACCCGATCGCCGAAAGATATTTATTCTATACGATAATATGGTGCATACTGAGTGGGTAGATTGGTGGTTATAAACCGATTATAGAAGGAGGAGTAAGATTAAGTGGGATTCAATCAGGCATACAGCTATCTGGGAACACTTTGATCAGGTTGCCTATAGTGCAGATGGTGCGCCAAAAGTTATGTGTCGGCGCTGCGCAAAGATTCTTGAGCATCTATATACTACGCATACTAACGCAGAGGGCAAGAATCAGTATTATGGCACATCGACCATGACTAAGCATCTTAAAACTATGTCCTGCCGAAATACGAAGGATGGAAAGAACGCAGAGATTACAAGATTTCTAAAGAATGGGGTACGTTACATACCGGCTAGTCGTCTTCTGTGAAAATATATAAAGTATACTAACTCTTATGGGTCTTTATTCTTCCTAGGAGGATCCGGCTACTTTTCCCTTTTCACAGTCACGCTAGGAAGAAGAAATCCTACAGTTCCTTACGCTTAATCGACTCCCTTTTCATCTGATTAAGCATCAAACATTTAGGCGCCTTATTCAGTATGCTCGCTCTGCCCCGAGCACCCCAACTTTCCCCTCTGCCGATACCATCCGCCGCCGACTCGAGGCCCTCGTGCTCGAACGCCAGAAGCAGAGTCTCCAGATGCTTCCCGCCGGAGTCAAGTTGTTAATTGCGCTAGATTGTTGGACCTCTCCATTCTCACAGGCGTTCTTGGCTATGACTGGCTATTTCATTGATGCTGATTGGGTCTATCGTAAGGTGCTCCTTGGGTTCAAACCAATTCATAGCTCTCATACGGGCGCTAATATGAGTGATGTTCTTCTCCGCACGCTGAAGGATTATAGTATACAAGACAGGATATTTAGATTAATGACTGACAATGCGTCAAACAATTAGGCTTTGGTTAATTCACTCCGACAGGCCTTACCGGATGACGTTAATATTATCTAGATTTCTTGTCTTACTTATGTTATCCAGCTTAGTCTGAACCAACTTCTGGCGCGGCTCAAGGCGGTCCTAGAGAACGAAACTACAGAAACAAAGTGGACAGACCGGCAATTACAAGCAGCGAAGGCGAACGCTCAGAGTCAGATATACAAGATTTCTCGGACATTAAACAAAGTCTGCTATCTCGCGATTTATATTCATGCGAGCCCTCAACGCCTCGAGACATTCGAAAACCTTTAAAAGGACCCAGATCACGCCGACCTCAGGCAGAGGGACCCTAAGCTTAAGCCAATCCAAGATGTGAAGACTCGGTGGAACTCTACTTACCTTATGCTTCGTCGGGCGAAAAGACTCCGCGGGTTCTTTCAGCCGTTCTGTAAAGAGTATAACTGTAAAGAGATGTTGCTGAGTAACGAAGAGTAGCGCTAGATCGACTATCTTCTTTACATTACTAAGCCCTTCTTTTATTACATAACGGAGCTTTTAAAGACACGAGATATTACCGTTTATCTTATATTCAAGATCTACAATGCACTTTTTGAGCATCTGGAACAGCTGACGTAACAACTGCGGCGAAAGCGCGTTTATTGGAAGTAGCATATGCTTGAGTCTCTTGAAGCTGGCCGGGCAAAGCTGGGTAAGTACTATTCGCAGACAGATAACGTCAAAGGGCATGTCTTCGCGATTAGTACTATGTTAGCCCCTAACAACCGCTTCCAATCCGATGACTGGGATTCAAAGTAGCGTACCATCTATCGACAAGCATTCGCAACTACCTTGGCCCTTTACTAAGAGCGTCTTTCGAATCCAGACGGTTCACTAAGTACTGACACGTCTGCTAAGCCATAATCTTTATTTAGGAGGCTGAACCAGACAGCTAGTAGGAATAAGATCCTGTCTAAGACAGCGACAGGAAAGATAGGCCAATATCTTGATAGTGGTACGTTTTACGCTACGCTCGACTTACTTTACTAACTAGTCTTAGATATTACCGAAGAAAAGCCTGTGTAATTCTGGAAAGCACACTAGAATTGTTTCCCGGCGATTACATCCCTTACGAGAGATATTCTCTCTATCCCGGCAACTAGGGCGGGCGTAGAAAGACTATTTAACACAGCTCGCGATATTTGTTATTATCGCCGCGGACGTATGAAGTCTAGAACTATTAAGAAACTAATGATGTTTCTTTGCGCATCAAGATTTGATCTTAAGGCCCAAGAAGCACGGGAGCTAGAAGCCTTCTTTACCGTGGATAAGATTAAAGCATTAAAAGAGTAGAAGGAAGACAAGTCGGATAATATTAAGGTTCGGTCAATCAGTAATACGGAAGAAGTAGATCAGGGGTCAGCAGAGTCTGATCCGATCGATATTTATAATGAGCCAGAACTACCAGAAAATACCCCAGTACGGGTTTCGGGAAGAAAGCGAAAGGTTAGAGAGGATGATAATTTTATAATGATTTAAACGATGGAACCATAACTTCGTATAATCTTATTTGTTTCAGTCGTATTCGGACAAGAATCAGTATAGTAACATATTTTTTAAGGCTAGTATGTAAGAAAAATACTGAATATTACGGTAAGAAACCGCATAATTTATGCAGTTATGAGGGCTGAGAGTATGACGCTATAAAAAACCTAACTTAGGATATCTGGGGCCCCAGAACTGGGTTTGGGGTTTTGCATATCAACCCAGACCCAGTACTGGGTTCGAGATCTGGCCCCAAAACCCCACCCAGACTGGGTTTGGGTTGGGTCAGGGTCTGGGTTTTTGGGGTTCTGCGGAAGCCTACCTATGGATAGCCTATTGATAGCCCACAGAAGCCCATTCCCAGCATATTCGGCCCTAGAGACCTTAGAAATATGAACCAACAGTCCAGGACCCGGGGGTCACGGCCTAAGTACAACGTAAAACATAACACTTCAGTCCAGATAATCATATTAAAAAAGATATGATTCAGTAATATATAAGGCAGGATAGTATACTAAAGAGAATCCGGCCTTTATCGAGATTTAGAAAAGAGTTGTCTGCAGTACAGAAGGTTATTAGTAGGCGTCTGTGCGATATATACTAGCCCATGTAAAAGATATATATTATCCTCTATGGAAGAACAATTCTTCTGTCAACAAGGAGCGCTTAAAACTGTAGAAAGTACCTTTTCTCTATAGTAAATAATAAGGAACGAGGGATTATTATTCTTATTTCGGAGTGATTTCCTACATTTTCTAATTTCTAGGTGCTCAGTTACAGTATTCTTATGAGAAGAACCAGAACGGACGTAAAAAACCGTCATTTAATTAGATTATTAAGCGCCTTTATGAACGCCAAGACCAGACTTTTATGCCACAATGGGCTTTGTCGGGGCCCCATCGGGGGCCCGACATGGGCCGAATGGTCGGGCTTGGGCCTAAAAGTTGAGCCATGGGCCCACGTCGGGTCGGGCTTTGGGCCCAAGGGTTGAGCCCACTGTCGGGCTCTGAAGATGTCTAGCTATTAGAGCCTCTGGTTCCTCTTCCGAAGCCTAAGAAGCGAAAGATAGATCAATTAGAGGCAGATAAAGAGGGAAGCGAGGTTGAAGCCATCAAAAAGAGAAGAAAAGCGCTGCCAAAGTGTACTTTATGTGGACAAATAGGGCATACACGGAGGTCATGTAAATAGAAATGAATTTCAGATACAGATCACCTGATATTTTCAATGAGATAATCAACCATATTACATAATTAGGGGTGTCCCTAACAAAATTGGGGGTGTCCCTATCAATTCCCCCCCCATAAATCGTTAGTTAACGAGGTCCCGATGACTCAGCCCCCTGAGGTCCGATTTGCTACACTCTGTACTTCATTTTGGTCCTAAACTAAGATGTGCCGCTCGGGCCTACATACATCATAAGGGGTATAAGGTGTGTGGTATCTAGCTATATTAGTGAGTGGAGATTTAGGCCCGAGGGGCTGTTTCTTCAGCATGCTCGTTAGCGCATCTTGCACCTGTTCTGACTTGTTATACTTCCGACTACGATTGAGAATCGAAAGGTCCGCTAGTATTCTATGTTGACGCACTGAAATTGCCTAAGGAGCTTGGTTGCTAGCATAAATGTGGTGGCTGGTGCCGCCTGTTTCCCGTCTGTAAGAATGGTTATAGATCGCACGACCACCTCATACCTCGTTTGTAAGTATGTTGTTTCTCCCAGAACGTCGGACACGTAAAGAGGATATGGAATACTGTCTCTTCGTTTCACCCGTACTGGTATTGCCTGCTGTTGATATCCGGAATTCTCCGGCCGTGGAGGAAATGTCGCTGTCTAATATATCTGGCTCGTATCTGCGTGATGACTGCCGAGAGAGGTTTGTTTAGATTAGCGTCGAGTTCCCCTGTTTTCTTGGTGGATGTGCTTACGATCTAGAACAGCGCGCGGTTTCGGGTGTCTTTCTACTATTGTCGTTTCCATCGTTCTTATGCTTGTCTTTGTAGCTTTCTCTTTGTCACCAAGAGTGGCTGTTTAAGGTCGGCCGGACGGGGAGCTATTGTGTCAGTGTCGATGTCGGTCATCCATCCTCGGATATATCTTAACCGCCGCTATCCCGTGGCCTCTCTGTCGGCCTGGTCCGCGAGTTCTTCGCCCTCGACCTCCTGGTGTGCGGGGATCCACTGGAGGGCCACATGGAACCCCACGGTTTTGAAGCTTCTGTCTTACTCTTGAGGTAGTCAATGGTGACTAAGAGTCTGGTGTTCTGCAACAGGGTCCAGATTGTGACGTCGATCTTGTCATCAACAGGCCAGAAAAATGGCATTTGCACCACCGAGCTATCAAATAGAATAACAAAAAATGAATGAATTGAGCATCAGAATCTCCTATGTCTTCTGGCTGCTTTCTCAGGAATGAATCTCTTGTGGCATGGTGAGTGGGTAATCTAACACGGAGGCTCTGTTAAGAACGTTCTTTCGACAGCTACTGTGGGAAGAGATTCGCTGTAAAGATCCCTGTCCCAAGTTCAGATACGGGCGGAGAGCTGGAAGACACGCGACCATAAGTCCCACGTCGGAATCAAGGGCACACCAAAGTTCGATATTTGTCGTTGGCACGTTCGGATATGTCAATTTAACAATCAAAAAGCGCACGAGGCAGGCGCTTATGCTGAAAATGCCGAAACCAAACGTTGTGTACAGGCCAAGCTTCTTCTTCCAGTTGAGTTTAAGTGTCCTCAGGATCGAAAGTGGTAAGATGAATATGAATATATCGGAGGAAAAGTGGAGCGCCCAGGTGGCAATCCAGAGGGTGAGTTGACTCAGGGTACCACAGGAAACTAAGTTGAGACTGGCCCTTATCAGTAATCTCGTGATGCAAAATAGCGAACTAGTGATACCTACTTTTCCCTCCCGTGGGGAAGGCAACTTAGGGACACCAGCAAGATCGATATAACGTATGATAAGCCAGAATAGATCGAGAGTGCCCATAGTGAATAGAATATCGATCTTAAAGACGACGGGAAAATATAGAAAAGAAATGATAGAAGAGCGGCTTTGTTGAGATACAGTGTCGTGAGAAGCGAGAACCAACTAACGAACACGAACTGTTGACATTTTAGCACCATGAACTTGATATCTGTGTAGCGCGATAACCTTTTGCGTCAATGGTTCTGCATTTGACTCGAATTCGGACCAAGTAGTCGATGGACTCAACCACCCCAGCAACATTAGCTTCAGGTCTAATGCTGCTAAACAAACGCCGCTTAGGAACGCGAGGCATAACAAGTAGTCACTAAAGATCAGCTTTCTGTGCTCAAGGTATAGCCGGAGGAAAAGACGAGCGAGGACTAAAAAGAGACAAAGTCCGAGTAATGTCCATTCCACAGCCTTGAAACAGTCAGAATGAGATCATATCAACGATATTCGCAGTTGACCCACGATTACCGTCGCAGTTGATACGACGTGCATAGTGCTAAACTGCAGCCCGGTAGGATGCTGTTCGGATGGAGTGGGATCTCAGTCACATCGTACGTGAGGCAAAGTTGGACGAGTGGGTTATAGCTGTCGTTGACACTTGCGTCGTAACAACGCGATTCGAAGCGGAGGTCAGAGTAGTTGCGGATAAGTAGTGCTGGGCACAGAAGAAGTAGTGGCGCTTTTATCATTGATAGGGACACCCCAAATGTCTGTTAGGTCGGAGGGCCTTACATCTCTGTGTGTCCCTAAGTTCGTGCACCGACCAGGTGATTATATAATGAACGGTGAGAGTTGAACTATGCCGTATTGTACACTGTACGGAGGTGTGCACCATAAGTTTTGGCACAAGGTGGGTCCATGTCATGTGATACATATCCAAGAACGACAAGGCTTGGCGCCCATTCGCGGCTGTCATTGGTCATTTGTCACGTGACAATGCACGACCGGCGCCAAAACGTATGGTGCACACCTCCGTACGGAGGACGGGGTATGTACCGAACGTGCTGGGTTAGTGGCACCAAAAACCTAATTGGACAGGCGTTGTATCGTGACTCGTGAGTGATAGTCGTCGCAACGAGCTTCTGTCTTCTTTCTCTCATCGTCTCAGGGGCCATCCTCAACTGGAACCAGCTATTCGTTGCTCTCTTTCTCGGATTTGTAATGAGTTTCTACAATCCCAGTCTTCCGTGCCGAGGAGACCCTGCAGCTATCCGTGGTGGCTTAGTATTGGGTTTGGCAGATGTGGTTTATTTCGCCAATAGCTAGACTCTACTTGCATCCTGGGGCTTTGGGTTGATGAACTTTCTCTCCAACATCCCTGGTGCTTGGACCATTGGTGCGTAGGGTTGCTGGGCTAGCCTCACCGAGATATATCTATCGCCCTTGCGCTTTTGATCTGTACCATACTTACTCTTTAGGTTTTTGGTAGGTTCTAGGCCGTGGGGGGCTGTCGACCCACTTAGCACCGTCGGGGCCGCGGGGCCCGCGGAACCTGTGGCTCTGGGGGGATCATCCCCGCACAGTGGGGGTAGATACGAATAATAGCCAGATCATTAAACAAACCGGCTTGAATAGTCTCATACTGGTGGCGTAGGTCTGGTCACGACGTATGACGGTCGTTTTCAATGTTTATCGCTTAGACAAGCCCTTCACGTCTGGCTATAGCAACGAAGAACAGGCGCCTTATCACTATTTTCACTTAAAAGACTAGCAAAATTAAGATTCACGCTAATAATTGGGGAATATCCAGAAATTAGCATATTTTCTACCTAGAAAGCATATTCTTGGGTGAACGCGTTGAGGTCCTTTGCTAGATTCATCGCGTAGATTAGACATTGTCCATGACGACCGTTAGAGCTATTTGTATCTAGTTATAGGCAGAGCCCCCTTAGAGCACTTATAGACCTGTGTGTACTTCTATCTCTAGGTAGTATATTTCAGAGGGTGAACTAACAAAACCTTCCTTGTCGTGCAAAATTCAAAAGTCGTCGAATTCAGAGTTGTCGCCACCAATGATCAGTAACTCCCCAGGTTCGTACCCCGCATAATCATTTCCTCCAAACCCAACACCAATCCTACGCCTTCGCACCCTACCTCTTCTACCTTTACTACGTGCAAAGATAGAGTACTATGCCTTGATATTCATTGAATCAGCCGCGGTCGTGACTAGAGCATAATGTCACCTGGATCGAGTCCTTTCGTCCATCCTGAGATCCGAATGTTGAGCCTTCTTGCTTTCAACGAGATGGACAACTTGAACGCCACAGAACCAGATCCCTTCTCGAACTACATTGAATTCCTTGCAAACCAACCCGAACAAGTGCAGGGATACCATTGTGTGCCTGAATGGGGCGACGTCTCAGGCCAGATCTTGCATAATTTACCCTCTTCCTTAGCCGAGGGGACTGACGATGAACCCAATGGCCTGGTCTGGGTCAACACCGCAGACCAAGCTAGCCAGAACTCCCCCAGCGGCAACACTGGACGACCTAGTCCTCGGCCTGCCTGCTCTACCCAACACGCCAGTGTTGGTGTCACTCTCAGTAAAGGACTGGGAGCAATGAGGCACCCCCGCAAGCAAAATCATTCCTGCGATCAGTGTCGGACCGCAAAGCGAGCTTGCAGCCTGCAGCAGGATATCCCTATCAACGGGCAGAAGCCGAGAACTCCCTGCACCACTTGCAATATCCGCGGGTTAGAATGCACAGTGGCATGGCTGGTCAATAGAAAGTCTCAACAAGAGACCAGAAAGCGGCGCAGGACGATGTCTTACGTTCAACGCACTGGTGCAGTGGCAGAATCTTGTGTCGCAACTTGCCCTGAGGAGCGGGCAGAGACGCCTTTGGATGAACTTGGAGCAGTCGTATTATCGAGAGAAGATGACCTCGCCCGTCACCTGGCTGGGCGTGACACGCTTTCACAACAATTCAACTTATATGTCGATGTAATCGATATGCCAATCTCCCAATGTCTGTTGCAAGGAAGTATGCATCCTCGCTATAACCTGGGAATCGCCGCCCTGGGACCCCTCAGTGACAGCAGCCATATGTCCGTCTATTTCCATCGTGCCAATGTGTGGATCAAGAGTTGCTGGGAAACACAAACAAGTTCATTGGCATCCACAACGGCAGCCCCGCATCTATTGCGTGCGACTAGTGTGCTCGACGCCCTCTTCCAGTACAATGGCAACCAACACGGTCATTTATCGACATCGCGTGACGCTTCCGTCGCCGAGACGTACAAATGGGTCACAATCGCCTCCGCAGCGCAGTTCACAGCTTTCAACCATCAAAGCGAGGGACCAGGTCAGCCAGGGCCGTGGGACCCACACTTGCATTCCCGAGATATTGCGATGGTTACTTGGCGCAGGGCCAAGGAGCTTTTGTTCCAGAATATTTCATCTTTCCGGTCGTTTCGACTTTCAATGTCGCTACTTCTTTTTGGTCTCATTGCAGTCCCGAACCCTGGCGATCAATTCGCAGCATTCGAAGAGGATGCAACATTCGCCCTTTGCGAAGGCGTCCGGCGCATGAAAATGCTCTGTTCTGAGGCGCGAGCCTGCGTCCTTGCAAATGTAGAAGCGGAAGCCTTTCGCTACCCCAAAGCGAGATTCCATTCAGTGCAGATGCTTCCAACAGATGTCCGGGGAAATATTTTAGAGCTAATCGCTGCCATTGAGTGGATGAGTATCATGACCAACTCTATTGTGGTTGCGTCATCGCGCGGGAATATTTGTCCCCTACCTCTGGAATTATGCGACACCACTGTCGAGAGACCAGATAGCGCCCAAAAGTCGACGCAGGCTTCAGTTTCCGATGCATCGTCGATAGCCCTACTGCATGACTATGAGATTGACAACTCGATTACCTCACGAGCAAAAGAAGGGGAATGTGCGTTTATAGCACTTTTGTGCAAGAACGGCACAGAGGATCTTGTGCTTCAGGCGGCCAGACAGTCAGGTGCCGTAGTAATACTCTTGTGGGTATGTCTAGCTTGCTTCACTCTGGATATCGAGAGCATCAGAAACGGAAATCCGAACTATGAAGCGGCGCACCGACGGTATACGATTGCCGTACGGCTGGTGGAACTGTGGAGACTGTCGTTTGGCACGCTTGACAGCACGACGGCATTCTGCATCGAGAAATCTGCGTCTGACGTACGACGGCTGGCTGGATTTTGTTTGAATGATGGCGTTTTGGCCATTTTAACATTCTGCAAGGCAACACAAAGACTCGAGACGTACCTGGAAGGGCAGCCATCGACCCCGCAAAAAGAATCCCTCGCTAGCCATCTGCGGTCGTCCAGGTCGTGCCGCAAAAAGCAACGGCTCCTTGCTGCGCAGGAATTAGCTACCTTCGCTAAGGTATCTCAAGGAATTGCAAGTCCTGGCTTTCAAGGCACGTGTGGCTTAAAATCGCACATTCAGGATATTGCTGCACACCCCGTGAGTGTCATTTTTTTGTAGAATTATTGAATTTCCTGCTGACTTTGGTTTTTCAAGTACCCCCAAATGGTAGCCCAAGCCCATGCCGCCGCAGCCAAAGCTTTTGTAGATGAGATTCACGACATGGTTCCCAGATTCATTATGAAGGGAGCTTGTGAGATGACAGCGGGACTGGATTCCTGTCTCCAGGTGCTCCATGGGCTTCAGGGAGCGCTGGTGACATTACCTAATTTACATCGTTTCTATAAAGATAAATTTTAGCTACTTTATATTGGATTACTCGGCAATTGTGGTTGTTACGGTACAGAATAAGGATTATCGACCAGTAACATCAAGCCTTCGAATACCTGCACACGTGAGCTCAGGGAAGCCTCATACTCTAGATCCTATACTATATTTCAATCCGAACTGTTACAATAATAAAAGACAGTGGATGATATCAATGTAGACTAGAATGCAAGTACAATACAGCTGTTCCAGTTTCACAAGTTCGCATTAATCAGGCTCGCGGCCCTGTTGCGTTCTTTGATCATATCACTTAGCTTGGCGGCCATTGCAGCAATAGGCGCGGTTGGATGTCCACTGATCTGTTCTGGAAACACACTTGCATCCATCACACGGAGATTCTTAACGCAGTGGACCCGACATTCAGGGTCGACAACGCTTGTCGAAGGCGATGGGCCCATACGTGCCGAGCCGACGGGGTGATACAGAGTGAACGCCTTCTCATTCATAAATCGAATGAGCTGCTCGTCGGTAATGTTGTCAATGTTACTACTCGAGAAGGGCCACCAGTATGAATTTGGATCGTCATTCACAGGGACGGGCTCGAAGAATTTCTTAAAGGCTGCACTCTTTATGATCCGAAGACAGACACGAATGCCAACCAATAGCACGTTTCGGTCATTATCACCGTCGTCGCTTAGGTAGTTCGGATCGATGATTGCTATGGTGAGGTATGGTCAATTTCGATTCAAATGAAATCCAACAACGATAGGCAGGAACTCACGCGCATCAAAGACATCTCTACTCTGAAGGGTGACTGTACCATGGCTCTGTGGACGAAGACCTATCGGAATGAGGGTAAAGACATTACTGTTATCAATTCCCTTTTCCTCACCATGATGGATAAACGCAATGGGGGCGCCGATAAGCTCCAGGTCTGGACCAACACCGCCCGACGTACAGTCCTTAGGAGCTCGCATTGACTGAGGAAAGTGGTAGTCAGTGGACCGGATGAATGCAGCCGCCTCGCCAATGTTACTTGCTAGTGGGCCACCACCAGTAAGCATCCAGCGAGCTAGTGCGGGAAGGGCTTTGAGATTGTTGTTCAAGTAATCGAGTGTGGTGCCTGGCTTTGCCTTAGCTAGGATAGGTGACGTGCAGAGATGATCCTTAAGGTTTCGGCCGACGGCATCATTCTCCTGAACGATAGAGATCCCATGATTCTTCAGTGTATCCGCTGCACCAATACCGCTTAGTAACAATGTCTGTGGCGTATTGACTGCTCCCCCACAGAGAATGACCTCCCGCCGGGCGTGAACCTGGAAACGTTGACCACCACGTTGAGTCTGAAATTCGACACCAATTGCCGTTGGCTCCTTGCTGGTAAGACGATCAAATAGCACTTTTGTAACATGAGCATAGCATGCGACGTATAAGTTCGGTCGCTGTAGTACATCCGGGGAGAGGAAGGCCGTGGCAAGGGATGAGCGTTGCCCATTAGGATCGATAAAGGTTTGAAATCTCGTCGAGCCGAGCGTGCCCCGAGGCGTATTGACATCCACGACCGCAGTGATCTTTGCATCTTGACAGGCTGGGAGGAAACCGTCTTCCACAATCTTCGTCAGTGATGAGTAACCTGTCTTCCATTTCCCGGAGCTGCCGCGATGCTTGGTGTCAACGGGGTGATCTAGATTGGCAGTGAACCGCTCCATACTTCGAAAGTAGGGTGCTAGGTCATCATAGCTCCAACCAGAACAACCATAATCCGAGGCCCATTCGTCGAAATCAGATTTAGAGCAATGGTGATATATCATAGCATTCATCGAGCTTGATCCACCGATAATTCGCCCCCGAGGCCAGTATAGACGACGGGAGGCGAGTCCCGGTTGCTCAACAGTATAGTAATCCCAGTCATGCTGCGTGTGAAACAGCTTGGAAAACAGTAAGGGCACTTTCGTTTCGAATACCTGAGTATTGTCGCCGCCGGCTTCGAGAATTAGGACTGAAATACTCTTATCCTCGGAGAGTTTACTGGCGAGAACACAACCAGCTGCACCTGCCCCAACGATCACTTTGTCGAGATTTCAAGTTAACGATGTGCATGGATCTTGTCACACTGCTACATACCATAGTCATAGCCGACAAGTCCTCGTTGAGCTGCGGCCCATGTGACCGGAGGCCCACTGCGCAGTTGCGGAGTCGCATAGTGGAGAGGGTCGAAAAGTGGGTTGCGATGGCGACGGCCCATGGCGATAAAAATCAGATGAACACTAGGAGAAAGACTAAGATAGCCAGACCATGTCTTCCGTGTGGGACGAGCTTTCTGCCGGCGGTTCATTTATACCAATTCCTGCTGAAATCCCATGGTCAGGTCACTGATCATCCTCTCGGAGCATCCACGCCCGCAAATTGGTCTTTGCATTTCCAATGCACTGGGGAATGAGCCGTCGACAGCTTCGTAAGTTCCTTGGTACGGATCTGAGGAACCGATGCGGATCCGAGGAACCGGTCCTGAATTTCATTTTCCCTCCATACGTGTCCATGCTGCCTGCCGCGGTGCCACAATACTTGTTCGCGGCTTGCCTTAACAGACGGATCAGGCTGCGCTTGCCACGAGAAGGTACCTTTGCCGGTCGATGGCACACGAGGGCCACACGTCATTTGTCTTATGTCTCTCGCGACGAACCTGTCGTACCGAGTTCAACCTGACAACACGGTAGATCGACCGGAATTGTAATTCACCAATGACTTCTAATTTTCCACTGCATCACCCTCGACAGTCGAATCAGGAATCACCGCTGCCCGAGATCTCAACGAGAAGCGCCTCTCAGTGGTAGTCTTGGAAGCCCGGAACGGGATTGGTGGCCGAACATAGCCTGGCATACCTAGAAAAGGGCCTTGTGGATGAGATCAAGCTCGGCGGGGCATATGTGCGTTGGACACAAGCGGTTGTTTGGCACGAAGTACAAAAGCACGGCATCTCGCTGCTTCCCTCTCTGATTGCGAACAAGGTTTATTGGTTGGCAGATGGAAGTGTGCACTCCGAGATAGAGGGAGGAATATTACGAGGCGCTCGGTCCTGCCATGACGCAAGCTTTTGCCGACGCCCGCGAACGCTTTCATAATCAGTGCGGCGGTTACCAGCGACATTGGACACGAGAGTATCGAGGACAGAATACAACCCCTGGGTTTATCTGCGTATCCTCGGGATGTCCTGGAAGAAGTTCTGGTGGGTGTGGTCCACAAGCGCAAGGACCACGGCATCGCGCGGCTACTTCACTGTGTCCCAACGTACTTCGGGGACTACAAGGGCTTCTTCACGAAGGCCAGCTTCTGGACTATTGAAGGTGGCACCAAACGCCTGGTCGAACCTATTCTTAGACAATCGACAGCTGAGCTACGCTCTCGACCCCCTTGACTGCGACCCAGAACCGCGACGCAAAAGGTCTCCATCATGACACGTGCCAGCCAAACAGCCAGAAGGTCCTGTGGACTCCGCGATCGTTGCGGTACCGCTCAACATACTCGGGATATCAAAATTAATTGAGAAGTGTGGCCGTACGGCCTGAGGCAACAGCCCTCTGGATGTTCTTCAGTTCTGCTTCTTTCTTTTTTTTTTTCAATAGTGCCTCATTGAGATAGCTTGAACAGATTTCAGAGTTTTCTCGTCCTTCCCTCTATGTAGTTGTAGTGGCGTTTTCTCGTCGTTATCTCTATCGTCAGTATGTACAATTGGTAATCTGTCAGCTTCCAATTTCTTTTTTCACTTCCTTGCATGAAGATTGATCATCAGATAACTGTTAGCTTAAGAGGGGCTGTAACAATTTCAATAATTTAGTTCCAGTTCAGGTCCCATGGGCTTACGCCACGCTTAAATGAAAACGAGTTAGATGCCTCAGACTCATTATATCTGTTCCGTCTTCACACTGGCAATTCATGCTTATCTTCAATCACTCGACCCTATCTATTCCAGGTTTCCAGCAGCAAGTTGTAAAATTTTATTGCGGAGGTTCCCAAATCGGATTAGAGATGCTGAGTCACGGCGGGCGAACGTCTGTAGCCTAACGATGCACTCGGTGGCTTTCACTAGGTATCATTTCCATGTCCTATGCGAAGACTTTGGCAGAGAAATTCGATGGTTTATTTACATGCGAAGGCTTGCTATTCAAGTTCTCGCGGAAAAAGGAAGAACGCCCTTCTGAACGCATCCTGATCTTATCCTCATCGCTATGGGGTATGAATCATTGAGAAAACATACTCCGACTACAGTAAAGCTGGCCAATATGTGATCAACTTCATGACTCCATCACACAATAACTGCGCGAGAAACTGCAAGACGGGTAGGCAAATACAAAACGCCTCCAACAGTCAGGAATACCGCAGTGAACAGTTGCATGGAAAGGTAGGTGCCTAGCGCGTTGTCATACGACCATCCAGCAATTGGTCCGCTTTCAAGAACAGCAAACGAGACCACTATGATACAGATACCTAGGTGAGTTTGTTAATTCAGTTGAGTTGAGAGATGTTTAGAAAGTCTATACCATTCCATGTACCTACCAATCCTGGCTCTGGCGCCAAGTGGGAGATGCACGCTGGCCTCAGGACTGCTCTTTCTTACAAAGATGGCATCAGCGCTTCCTTTGCTGTCTCACCTTCTTTTTTAACGATGCCCAGCAATTTAGATATATATATATTGTCTACCATCTGAATTGCTTCAGCTTCACACAATACAGGGATTTCCTATTCTTCAGATGCTCTTCATGACTTCCAAAACTTCAGATCGCGTCACTCCTCCGCAATCTCTGTCCGGTTTTCAATCCTTTATTCATCAAGTGCAGTGAACTGAGATGGCACACCCCAAAAGTTCAACATCATGACAGACTGTACCAAGGGAGATAATCCCCGCATCCGCCTAAACGCAAGACAAGCTATTTGGCATCTTAAAATAACTTACCAGTTAGCATCACGATATCAAATCCCTGTGCTTGGCCAAGGACTCTGTCAAGCAAACTGAGTATTGCAAAATTCCCGCCAGAGCTGTCCGTTCTCGTAAATAGCACGAATATTCGGTTTAACCTGGCAGAAATTTCGGAAAAGAATTGGGTCGAACTACCTATCCAACTCATATTTCACCATCGATCTTTTCTTGCCCTATCACAAATGGTACTCCCAGTTAACGCCTGCCGCGAATGCATATCATGAATACCAAAGGTCGAGCTCGCCGGCATATTTTTCTTTCGAGGCTAAGGGCCCAAAGCAGGCAGTTTCGTTTATATATATTCGGGACAAGTTTTGACACGCAGGTTTATTTATATTGAGGACGCATGGCTTAACTAATTTGAATTGTTTCATCTACTAAAACATATTTCGTTTCCGGGAATCAGATGTTGGTAGACAAGAGGAATATAGTATCCTATTAACTTCAAATTTTGTACCTATGTTCCATTCATCCACTGAACAAACTTCTTTCCTCTCGAGAGGTGTTGTGCCACATTCCCTCAGAAAGTTTTTCATGAACGCAAGCCTATGCCTGCGGAAAATGAGCTAGGCATGAGGTTATCCTTAATGAAGATAATGCCGAAACGAATGAAAGCGTGTTAGACACATCGATGGAATACGGTACCGCCGGACCCGCCGCCGGACCCGCCCGCGGACCCGCAGACTTGCCGAGAACCGCAAGGTTCAGTATACTGAGACAGTTTTGATAATATTACGTTGGTGTTCGATTCGAACATAATTGCAAGTACTCCAGTAGAATTACAGGGCATCACAATACGAGTTTTCAGCATCAAACTTGAACGCATTACTGACTCGGTGTTTAAGCTTCACCTGTGTTCATTCAATCGCCGGATGCTAAACATGGCACTGAAAAGCCCGAATCCTATTAGAGCGCGGCCCCTGCTGTCTACGACTGAAAAGCTCGATATCATCCCTGCGGTTTTCTCAATACTCTTAGCGGGCTTCTTTGCGCTGTTCTCAGGCATCACTCGGGGAAAGCAAGGGGCCCCAACTTTCTTCTTGCATGTCGTGTATGCGATCCTTCGTAGAGCTACCAGGAGGCTCTCCATATCGCAATCTCAGTAAGTCTGTCTTGATTAGGCTCAACGGAAGACTGTTTGATACATTACTAAGCCATTATATAGATCCTTGTCTCCATCAACCGATGAGCTTTATGAAAAGTATGCACGGTCGGTAAGAAGATCGTCGCAGACTGTGGAACTTGAATACGGTGCCAAGGGACACTGGGTTGGAGATAGGAATGCCAAAAATGTGTTGGTATGGTATCATGGTAAGATATATTATCTACTGGACTATCCCATGTCACTGAGTTGATGTTGTGTAGGAGGGGGTTTCTGTCTTCCTGCAAATATGGGCTACTTTAAATTTTGGGAAAGCCTCGTTGCAGCATCCCACAACAACGACCTTGCAATTTTCGTCTTGACCTACACACTTGCACCACACGCGCAATACCCGTTTTAGATCTCTCAAGCTGTTGAGGCACTTCGGTACATTGTGACAAAAACCCATAGGGCCCCTGGCCAAGTCATAGTTGGTGGAGACTCTGCTGGCGGGAACTTGGCAGTGGGAGTGCTCAGCCATCTGACTCATAGGCACCCGGCTATCGAAAAGCTTGACATCACTGAGCCTTTGGGCGGTCTCGCTCTCATTGCGCCCTGGACCTCACTCGACCATCAGCCCCGGGAGAATTTAGTCTGCAGAGGCGATATTTTAACCCCATATGTTGCTGGCCCATGGTCCCGTGCATATTTGGGGCATTCGAAGCGGGATTATTACACTGATCCGTCTACTGCGCCCTCTACCTGGTTTCGAAATTTTCCAGTGAAAAAGGTTTTGATTCTAGCTGGACAAAACGAGATCATGCTTCCTGATATTAAGGAGTTTGTGGCAAAGTTCAAGGTATGCTCCTATTCAATTGACATAGAGATTAAGAATACGACCATGTCGAAAACTAACTGAACAGACCGGCTACTCTCAATTGGAATTTTACATAGGAAAGCGGGAAGCCCACGTCGCACCTATATATAATCTCTATGTTAGGGACAAACGGGAGACAGGGCAGGGTAAGAAACTTATCGAATGGCTCCAGGGGGCTTTATAAGAAGAGCCCATAGTTTTATTAGGAAGAATATCAAATAAATAAACATGTTGTATGTTGATCATGGAAAAATCTCTGGCTGGCGTCCATCTTACAGTGATTTTCAATTGAAGATGTCATATTTGAGTCGGTGAAACGGAGCTAAGTGTTCTGGTTCCCACAGTTGTGCACTCTGTCCAAGATCCTATCCTGTATGGGTCGTTTCACTTCGTTGTTGATGTTGCAATGAAGAGCCTTCCAGATATGTATTCGATTCCACAACTCATCGCCCCTGTCGTTCCGGAATTCGAGGGGACAATTATTTTGATTCAAAATGGGATCGGCAACGAAGATACCTTTCAGTGACAGCAATGTTAAGGGGTCGTTCCGGCAATGGGGGGATGCGGTTGCACTTTGTTTCAAGGCCAAATCTTGCAGCGTGATTTTTTCCTCAGGAGGGGTATAATTGAGATGCACCTATTTAATGATGACTTAAGCTGGAACGTCCTGTTAGGTATATTGAAATTGGATACACATACTCTAGGATCGAACACCTCTTCCTTGACGGAACCTTTGGCAAAGTTCCCGGCCCAGGTCCCCAACAGACTCAAGGGATTCTCCATGACCGTTATACGTCGGCTAAATAATGTTAGACTCACTCACGGTGTCTCAAACTTGCCTGCACAGAGAAGACTTTTCGGTCTCCAAGCCGTATGAGGGAATGGAGGCCATAGGAGATCAGGACGCTGGAACAGGTTCTAAAGTATAGCCGTGCTGCAGAGCTAAGTTCAGCGTACGTTCATACCATAAGCACTATATCTATCCAGGAAAACCTGTCCTGAGATATAACCACGGATCTGGTATCCGTTTCCAGCTATGTACAGATGACCATAAGCTATGGTTTTCAGGTAGAATATCGCTTTGCGTATTGCCTTTGAAGGAAAGGATATTCACTCGCACAGTACCTTCTCGGAGCTCCGAAGCTCGTGCTAAGACACAGGCAGATCGTCGTATCTCCCGAAGTGTAGGAATCTCTCATCTATTCTGTCATCAACCAAGACCAAGTCTGGCATTCAGCAATTGGTCCAATCATAGTGGGTAAGATAGGGCAGAAAAAAAAAGCAGAGAGGCGCACTTATTATCGCGTTAGATAAACTCTCACGGTGTTAATGGCATTTGGTGCCTACTGTATTTCTTTCCACTTCACGGGCGGGAATTCTGGATTCATTATGGCAGTTAATCGTTAAATTTCTGAGGGAGATCCTAAACTCGCACCCCTTCAACTGCGGAGCAGTTCACCTTGAGTGAGGACCGAAAGGATGATATTTTGGATCCAGAAAATAAGGAACATCTCGCTACGGAATGGGGATTTTGGGCATATTACGCGTGTGTCACATGCCTCCCTTTTGAAGGCCTTGATTGATCGTTCCAACATTGCAGTTATTACATTGGGAACAACGGGTTGTCTCTGTTCAGTAGGTTGATATTTTGCACCTTATAACTATTAACCTGATTTCTCCTGCTTATGCAGAGACAGACTTTGCTCCCTCGGCGTTCCAGAACCTTCTCTACCAAGCGGCTGGAGATGCCGATGGACTTGGTTTTGCGGGGAAATTTCGTTCAGTCGATAGTATTGTTCTTCTATATAACGGAATTTCCTTCGCCATCCAAATACTGGTATTCCTGGTGATAGGAAGTTTTGCAGATATTTGGAACTGGCGCCCACATACCCTGATCATTTTCTCAATCATTGCGTACGGCGTAGGTTTCGCTTGGCTAGGCGTTCACACAGTGGACAGCTGTTGGGCTCTATATGGTAGGCCTTATTGCTTATCAGACTACGCTCACCTTCTGGATCGCTGCATTTCCATCACTTGCTCGTAATAGCGCCGAAATAAGGAAAAAGGCCAATGACCTTACTCATAGAGTCATCTCTCGCGAAGAATATGACTACGCTGATACAATGAAGAGAAGCCAGCTTGCGAATGTCTCGTTCCACATTCAATCACTTGCGGAGATTCTAATCCTGGTTGTTATTGTCCGCATTGTGTTCGGTGTTGGTGTCGATGCAGATGAAACAAGGAACAACTGGGGCTTAAGTGTGCTCATAGCTTTTGCTAGTGATGTCTGGCAGATTGTCTCGTTGCGGTGGTTCGTTTTTGAGAAGCGACGATCTGGTCAAGATCCTGGCTCTAGGAATATCGTGATGGCAGGTTTGTCCCAGCTCTACTTTACAATGAGTCAGGTGTGGAAATTGAAGCAGAGCTTGCTTTACCTTGTTGGCATGCCACGCTCCCGTCTCTCCTAGCAACTACTACGACGATTAATGAGTGTCTCCTGTCTAAGGATACTTCTTATTGGGCGACTCCTTGATAACCACAGACACTGTAATTTTGACTCTCAAGAACAGCTTAGTGGCATATAACACATTTCAGCTGACATATCTTTTGATTGTCGGGATTGCAGCTTAGGTATGTCAAGATTGTATTCATGAACTTATTTCCTAACGTCTGTTGTTAGACTGTTGGCATTTACTTCTTCTGGTCCATTCAACAACAATATGAACTCGGCACAAGAACGATGTTTAACGCGACCGCAGTTGGTATGACTCTGCTTGACGGCTGGGGCATGATAGGAATTTGGACCGACAAGTTTGGCTTCCATCATGAGTGGGAAGTATGGGTAAGTGATATTGTTTACATTTTTTTTTTGCTGAACTTCCTGGGCATCTAAAGGACCTACACATTTCCCATTCTGTGGAGCTGTACCGACACGTCTCTCCAGGTCTATCAGGCCTTCTATGGCTTGTTTATGTGCCTATGGTATAGTTACTCGCAGATTATGATCTCAGAGGTTACACCCTGGTAATACGAATTCCTTTTCTTCAGTTTGTTCAGTATTGTTGGAAAGACATCCTCGTTTATTGGGCCTCTTGTGCCCAGTGCTATTATTGAGGCCATTCCCTCTGGCAATCTATCCTCGCCCTTCTATGTTCTATTCGCATTGAGCCTGTTGGGCTTCGGAATCTTGTTTGTCGGCGTGCATATTAAGAAGAGACTCCAGGAGCGAGATCGATTCCTGAAAGAAAAAGAGCCAGCATGGAGTGGAGGAACACAACTATGTGCATGAATAGTAGCACTAAGTTTAAGGGTCTTCTGCGGAGTTGGTGAATAAAGCGCGAAGAGCTTTGTGTCGGAATTTAGGGCTCGGAGACGGACTAGTTATGCAAATTGCAAATAGCTTTGGGGAAATTGATATAGGGCAGAATCAAAGTTAGAATCTAGAGGAGCTAGGCAGGTCTGGTTGAGGAACAACATTAGTGTAGTGCTTCCATCCCTTAGAAGTGGGCCAGCTGTGACTGCACCATCTACGGCAAGCCAATACCGCCCCTCCGCAACAAGTTATGACGGACGCGACATTTTCTGCCAGCAGTATACATTCAAGGGTTCTATAAAAGCTTATTCCGGATGCTATATTGAAGTTATAGTCATTACACTATTCCACTCTCGTCGCTACTTCCCCTCTTTATTCATATTGCAAATTATATTAAAGATGTGAAGAAGAAATGCGATGCGCTATACTGGGACCAGGACGATATGCCTTACAAGTCGAACCCATTAGCCCACCAACACCTTTGCGAGGGCAGTATCAAGGGCGGTATAAGCTAGCTCTGCCATACTCAGAACTGTGGAGGCCTCCAATGAGCCATAAGACCTAGGGAGAAAAGAAAAACCCCCTCCTTTCATATCTCCGCACGCTCGGCAAGAAGGCAATGGTCACTAGCCCCCGGATCATCACCGTGTCGCACCTATGAGCATATAATGGCTGCCTAACTCAAATTAATATACTCACGATTCAGGCGCCTCGGCATTACCGATCCAGACAAAGTCAAGTCCAATAGGTCATGCAGAGAACAGGATAAGAGATTGCAGCTGTATCATTATCGACCACTACTGTACTTAATACCTACTCCCTAGGAGTTGGCTTCGCTCGCCGACGGGGTTCCGAGAAGGAGACAGGGATGATCATCCATCCCATCGGATAGACAGCGGGGTAGCGTTTCAGTCTGGCAGTCATTTGATTACAATCTAAATCCGATACAATGTTAAGCGGCGGAGATTTTTAGTATTGGTGATGACCGTGAAATTTGGCGTCAACTACATTCAATTCTAAGGATGTCGGGGCGTTGAAGCAGAAGGGAATGGGAGAATGTGTGAAGCATCATTTTTGCCAAATGGATTGTGCTGCCACCCACGCGGAGTCCGTTTGTCTCCCGATCGCCAATTTCTCTGGACCGAAGCTTGAATTCTCTCGGCCAATGATCATCCGCAGGATTGCTCTGATCCGCTCGTTTGGTGAGTCGGTGGATTGCAACGTCGTACTCCGACGGCGCCACGGAAGAGCTTAGCAATCAGACCCGTCCCTGGCAAAGCTTGTTGATGCGATAACAATCTTGGCTTTTTTTGAGGCATTGGAACGGTTCTGCAACATGTAGCTAGTACTTATAGTTGGTGTTTCTTGTGTCGGACAGGGAGTGAATCACTTTTTCTCGTTCATAACCAGACCCTTTGTTACAGTGAATCATGTGGCATTCAAAGTGGCTGTTGTCGCTACTTGCAGCAGGGGTTCAAGCTGCTCCAGCTAGCACAGCCAAAGACACAGTCTCATCTGTCGTGAAGGATGGAGTCACATACACTGTCTTTGAACATGCGGCGACAGGAGCTAAGATGGAGTTTGTCAAGAATTCGGGTATCTGTGAGACCACCCCTGGGGTTAATCAGTACTCGGGGTATCTCTCCGTCGGCTCGAATATGAACATGTGGTTCTGGTAAGTACCACCATATTCCAGTAGCATTTACGGTGGCTAATTCCACGATAGGTTCTTCCATGATCGGCCTGTTCCAGGAGAATGGTCCTTGCCACTTTGTCAATGGGGCCAGTACCCCATCGCTGAACAAGAACAGCTGGAATACCTACGCCAACATGCTATACGTTGATCAGCCCATTGGTGTTGGCTTCTCATACGGCAAGGACGATGTCACAAGCACGGTGACAGCTGCGCCGTACGTCTGGAAGTTGCTGCAGGCATTTTACGCGCAGTTCCCAGAATACGAAAGTCGTGATTTTGCCATTTTCACCGAGGTTAATTTCTTCTGATTTTACACCTTATGAATGAGAAAATAAGAAAAGCTAATCGATCTCAGTCCTACGGTGGACACTACGGCCCCGAATTTGCCTCGTACATCGAGCAGCAAAACGCTGCCATTAAGGCCGGATCTCTGAGCGGCCAAAGCATCAACATTGTGGCACTCGGCGTGAACAACGGCTGGATCGATGCGACAATTCAGGAGAAAGCATACATTGACTTCAGCTATAACAACTCGTACCACCAGCTCATCGACTCATCTACTCGCGACAGCCTCCTAGACGCGTATAGCAACCAATGTCTCCCGGCTCTGCAACAGTGCACACGAGCAGGTTCTAACTCTGACTGCACAAATGCCGACAGTGTCTGCTATCAGAGCATTGAGGGGCCGATCAGTTCTTCGGGTGACTTTGATGTTTACGATATCCGGGAGCCGTCCAATGACCCTTACCCCCCTAAGACATACTCGACGTATCTGTCCAACCCGACCGTCGTCAAGGCTATTGGAGCTCGCACCAACTACCAGGAATGTCCGAACGGGCCCTATAACAAGTTTGCTTCAACCGGTGACAGTAAGTTTTACTCTTTACCTGATGACTTTAGACAAGGGAACTGATATTACAGACCCTCGGTCATTCCTCTCCACCCTTTCCAGCGTGGTCCAGTCCGGGATTAACGTTCTTGTCTGGGCGGGCGATGCCGACTGGATCTGCAACTGGCTTGGTAACTACGAAGTCGCCAATGCAGTTAACTTCTCAGGAAATGCGCAACTCAGCGCTAAGGGTCTGATACCGTACACGGTCAATGGTGTTGAGAAAGGTCAATTCAAGACCGTGGACAACTTTTCATTCCTGAGGGTCTATAGGGCAGGCCATGAAGTACCTTACTACCGTGAGTATCTTGTCTACGTCAATACTTCAGTCCCAAATGTGTGCTAATTGAGGTAGAACCCGATACGGCGTTGCAGGTGTTTGAACAGGTTCTCCAGAAGAAGCCAATCTCTTCCACTTGAGAGTTCTGTGATCTAGGTGACAGTAAAAATGCCACGCCTCAGAAAGGCAGCTCTGTTAATTCTCCTTAAGTTTGCGTCAAGCCAGAATTATCTTAGAGGTTTCAAGAATAGTGTGACCTTAACTACCACACGCTACGTCTCGCTACGGCTAAAGTGTAGGCTAGAGTCTCTAATGTTCACACTATATTAATCAGGATTAAATTGTATCGTAAAGCTATCAGCGGGCAGCTTCTTCTATTTTCCACCCAGACTTAGAAGTCTAACAACGTCTATGCCCTGATCCATAATGCTCTAGTATAGGCAGGGCTCCCTCTGACTCCCTTGGGATCCTATTGGCCCGCTACAGCCCCACCCTCTAAGCTTCACGCACCATTTCCTAGAATTGCCACATAGGCCGCCGCGACGCGTTCATCAGTCTAAATAAAAGCGCCGGCATTTACCTTTATCAATGATACCTATCACTAAATCCTTTTTCCTATGTCGTACTTTTATCCTACAGGAAGGCTATAGAACATTTCGCTCCCTCCCGAAATATTAAGTGCTATTTCCCAGGCTTGATGGCATCGCAGATGCCATGCTTTTTCTCGCCTGATGTTCGGTCGAAATTCCGTATTCCTGGGTGCTCCCGCCGCCCTGTGTGCGTGCCCCGACCGCATGACAGACCCACATTTAGATTAATTTCCAGGGAACCGCTATTAAGTCGCTTCTACATGTCTTTCCGTGCAATCTTAACTGCGATATAAAGTAGGTAGACTGAGATGCAGCTGGTTGGCGGAGTCTTATGGACCAATTAATTCAAAGCGAACTGGTGGCGCATCTGGCCGGGGATTCTTTCTGATATGATCAATATTGTCCTTATCGCTTCCATCAGTCATGAGGTGATAATCTATTCTCTGACACCATTGGGGGCATCGAGGCAGTTCGATGGATGACCTGCCGGAAGCATCATTGTTTGAGGCCCGCATTTCAGCATTAGATATTCTGAGGTCTAGAACTGATATCGAAAACAGGGGCTTGAAATAAACCGATCATATTCGGGCACGCCCTGGATAAACATTTGAAGGAGAGGAGGACTGGATAAAAAGCTGAAATCAAATTGGAGGCTGGAGATAGGAGTGACCCCTGAATGGAAGAGTATTTTCATACTCTCCGCAAGAATTACTATATCTGATAGAAACAGTGGAGAATCATCCGACTGTACCTAGCACTCAGCGTCACTTGAGGCTAATTCCTCAGCAAAACAGACGCATGTGATCCACCTTCTGTTATCGGTTGGTAATTCATATTGGGTCTACGAAAACGAATAGTCGTGGAGGCCTGTGGACTACGGATGCTAATGCGACTATCTCGAAGTGTTGCGAATGTGTACTCGTGCCGAACCCCAAATTCGGAACCCATCGCGGAGGTAATTGGGAGATCAAGTAGGCGCAGTAGTTAATAGGCGTGGGTTTAACCTTACCACAATAGGTGTTTCTCGCAGTGAAGAAGCAGCTAGGTAAAATACATCTGGTATAAATGGCAAAACTATTCACATGTTTATACCTCCCAGTGCGTATTCTTCTGCAGAGTAATCCACCAGCATGCAAATCACCTATTTTGTCAATCTCTTTTCCAGGCCTGACCAAGTTACCCTACACCACGGCTTGTTTGGTATGGTCTTCCTAATCTCTGTACAACACACCGTACGACCGCTAAACAGAGTCCATGCCGCGACACCGAATCCAATTCCATTGTAACAGCCAACCACATTGCTACTGGCATCGGTAACCTTGATACCAACTATTATCCATCTAGGTTTCCAAATTAGCAATGTTGATAAACAAAACATTCCATCTCCTGGACAGTCTTACCAAAACCCACTCATCGCAGCAGAGCGAAAATCCGTCAGAACAGCTGACACGAGAGTTATAAAGTTTGCCGCCTAGTATAAGTTATTTGAGTTAGGAACAGTCGTTTGAATTGAAACGGTGGGAAGAGCTGAAGCAATAAGGGGCTTTTTAAAAGAAGGGGTACCGACAGAATGATGCGGATCCATAACCTCTGTTGTAGCTAGTACAACAGGAACATCCTGCGGCAGCGGCTAAAGTAATATAGAGGAATAAGAGGTAGAAAATACTGAAAAAGTTCATCCTGAACATGGCTCGATTGACCGGTTTTTGTAAAGGCAAGAATTGAGTCCTGATCTGAAGGAAGATGATGTCGACTTAGATCCAGTACACGCTGGGGCTTTCGTTTTTATAGTAAAGTTTTTAAGCTCATTTTGTTATTGATTATTAATAATTGTTATCCTTCGTGATTTTTTCTTCAGGTGCAACTCCATCACTGTTTTGATCTCGCTCCTTTTACAGTTAATATCGCAGATCTCGTGCATGACGATCTCTCGTAAAGCCGGTTCATCTTCGACGAATACGAGGGTATACGGCCTCTTGGGGCCTATCATATCCCCGCAATACTCTTCTATGTCTTTCCGAGGGTTACGATTCTCTTTCAAATCGACCCAGAACCGCCAAAAGCAAGGTCAAATTTCGGAGGCGGTTAGAGTCACTATTCGACTCCAGCATTCTTGGAATCGAATTCGAAAGGTTCGAAAGGACTTGTTCGTGGAGTGCATTCGGCTAATAAAGCAAATATGAAAGCTTTGGCGCGAAACGGTTTCAGGATTTACACGGATGCCCATAGTGATGGAAACACGATGGCTTTCATGGAACTAAAGAGATAATGGTGAGCAGTTCCTTAACCACACCAAGGAATGATTGTACCTGAGAGTGTGAATTTCATCGTATTTTCGAAGATTCTACTCAAGTTCTCACCCTAATTGCAATGTCCAAACCATGTAAGTTTGTTATTTTAGGATCAGGTACCCTAACCATAACCTGAGAATACCACTGTGGCGAATTTTGGCATACGTTTATAAGAGGTCTCAAGATGGGATAAATGATGATAAGGATCTGGATGCCTCATCTGCACCATTTACACAAATACATGCTGCTTGTGAGAAAGGAAACAACGCCATCCTTCCTATTAAACTATGATTAACAGAGACAATCATTTCACGAAAAATTCTTGCTGATGCCCTATCCTTCTTTCGAACACCTTTAACTAACTTAAGTTCTTCTGCTAAGTTTATATCTATCCAAGGCTGTTATACTAAAATGCATCCAACTTTGAAGTGGCAAACTGTATCGATGACTGATGTATATAATCTTTTAACTACAGGCCTTTTTTTTTTAGCTATGCCTGGACCATGCCTGCAACAGAAACCAGGCAAAAATTGCGGTCTGATTAGCTGACTTGCCACTTTATCTATTGAGAGCTTGAATATACAGCCTAAGCTATATTACTAAGTTGCTAACTGTAGAATTGTGGCTGTGAGATGTATGGTTAATGCATTGTGTTCAAAAACAGTCTGGATACTGAATCAGATACGGCAACTTGCTGTCTATCGAAAATCTTCTTCTTGGATGTCGTGTTTTCCTTGTTCTTCAGAGAGGTGCTCACCGTGCCTTGATCGCATATCTATGCTGTCTTTTGCTTACGCGCGAGTCTATAAGATTGGCCTAACTGCAGACACCTAAATTTATATGTTGTAGTATTCGATAAGGTCTTGACGACTTGTTGTCTGGGGTCTAGATCTAGGTCTCCTCACCCGCGTCCACACCGCTTACAATCCTTCCCAGAAAAGTTCGTATTTGGACCCAGTGGATACTGCAATTGGTCATCCGCTCCCTTTTATACGAGGACAGCACCAATCTCTTCCATTTTAGGACATCTAAGGAGGCCTTCAGCGAAGCATTTCGAAGTATGCTAATGCCAGTTCGGGGAATGTGCCAGGGTTCTAATCGCGTCATGATGGGGATATTATTCCAGGCCCAGGGGTTCAGCAAGTGCCATGATTGCCGCCGATTCAATACTTTTTACATTTAACAACATTCTCTCTGATCTGGTTTAGAGGCACATGAGACATCGCAGTCTGACAGCGCAGATAAGGCAACCGGGTCGAATCATCTCATCTGAGACAAGTCGAACTCTATGGCTCGTGCATGACACCATGTCTGGTTTTCCGGCCGATTACAGAAATCGCTCTGGATCAGGATGATTCTCCCACAGGCCATCAGCTTCAATGCATGCTGTGTCACACTATGACCAATGTTGGACCCGCAGTCCATTGTTGCTGACTCAAGTGTGTCGAGTTAACCTACCCAATTCTCTTGGAGGAGAACCTCAGCTGTACGCTAAGCACCGACGCCCATCCCATAAGACATAAATAGCCGTCTTCATCCAGGATTTGAGAATGTAAAGAAGCTCAATATCTGAAATCAAATTCCCGACAATCCAACGAATTAAATACTTACCTCGAGCATAATGTTCACTTCCGTTCTTCTTTTCACCTTCCTTCTAGCCTCAGCAACCGCGTCGTCCTCCCCGAGCTATGACCTCGCCCCTCAAGCCTGTGGCACTCTAGGCCCATCTGTGATTGATGTGCTGAGAGTATCAACTCCCGACAATGCCTCTCCCGGCCAGCAGTTCACCGTCAGCCGCGCCGGCTACCCACCATATAACACACAAATCTCTGCACTGACATTCAACTACATCCCCGCAAATGCTACAGGTTGCATGCTGGAGATCGACATCCCGGCCCTCGCTCAAGCAAACCAGATCGCCGAAGGGGCCACCCAGGTCGACATCTGGACTACTGACCCCTGGGACTACTACTCGCTGCCTACGTACAACAAGCTCCCAAATAAGAGGGAGATGGTAGGAACGTACATTTTTCCAACGCAGCCGACCAGCGCGGAGAGTAAGACCATTATTGCTTCGAATACCTGCTCAGATCCCATGAGTTTCCTGGTGGAACTGAGCGGGTGGCAAACTCAGAGCGGCAGTGTTTTCTTCTATAACACTCTGGGTGGAAAGCAGGGGATTGTGCCTATTGGATTCAGGATGGTCTTTAACTGTTGATCTGAGGCATGTATTCTGTTAGAGCAAGATATGCACCACAGCCTGACAAAATCGAGGTGAATAGCCGTAGGCTTGCGAGGAGCGAGGGTCTATACTATAACTGTGGAGGTAATGGAATTCTGTTGGATGGACGGAACAAAGTCGACAGTCCTCTATAGATAGAAAGTGGAACTATGTCCGTCTAATTCGCACAACCGTCCTCCGTTGCTCGTACTCCGTCGACACGGCAATCCGTATCTGACGGATCGGCTGGGTGACGTTACCTAATGGTTCTGCCTGTTCCACATAACACAGGGGCCGCGAATCGACTGTCACTTCCTATACAAACTCTGGCTGTGCCGAAGAGAATGTCTCCAATAGATTATGAGCCTTGGCAGAGTATTATAATTATGATATTTACATTTTTGTAGATTTAATTCTGTTATTTGTTTCTGCTTCAAGTAGTCTACGCACCTACACGTAACCAGAATTTCTAAATAACGTATTTCACTAGCATGTCGGACATACAAACAGGTCGGACACCTCACGCGTTCTGACCGCGATTGGAAACTTCGCTCTTTTCAATCACCAACTATGCCACCAAAAGCCTGTCAAAATTTAAGATGTTCAGCTAAGCACGAAGGAAGGATCATATTGTTACTGCACCCTTGTTAGTCAACTAGCTGAGGGCGGCTACGCTATGCAGAACCGTCAAGCAACGACGACCAACCGGACCCCGCAACAAAGAAGTACCAACCACTTGCCCGCTGCTCACCCTGAGCCTTAGTGATCAACGCATGAGCGCTAACGTATTTCCCGGTCGAGTGGGCCACCCGGTCGAGCGGGCCACCTGTGTATCCCATACTAATTTATTATTCTCTAAGCTTCAATATCTGAGCCACCATTAGCTTAATTATAAGAAGATACTAGTATTAGATTTACACATTATTTTAGAATATATATCTCTTTTATCAGTATATATAACCGATTCTATAACTTATAGGACCGATTTAGAATAAATTACCCAAAAATACAGCCTAATATATTTTACCTAAAGATATATATATATATACATCGTATAAATCTCAGGTATTAGAGTCTAAGCTACTCGGATATATTACCCTGATAATATCAAATAGATTAAGTCGATTGTGGTTAAGATATTAAGCTTGAAAAATGATGAATCAGTATGGGATACACAGGTGGCCCGCTCGACCGGGTGGCCCACTCGGCCGGGAAATACGTTAATAACTCGGGAGTATAAGTCAGCCCACCGCCCGTGGACCTCGGAACAGCGGAGCTTGACTTTCCTATCAACGCCGGTCCCGTGAACTTGCACGGATAGCCACTTAGTTTGATTATAAGGTTAGAGGGGATGATTTTGAGGCACAGACTCTCAGTTGCCCCAGGAACCCCAGGAACGAAGACTATGTCACGAAGATTTGCCAAAATGTCTTTGAAAACCTCGATTGCCCGAATACCAGCTCTCTTGAATTTTACCCAGCATTTCGAGATACGAAAATGCCTCTGATTAATTTGCCAGCTGAACTGCTGCTCCTGATAATGAACTTCCTAGACGGAGAACGGGACATTAACCATTTGGCTCAAACCAACCACCATTTTTATTCTCTCTTTAATCCTTACCTTTATCGACGCAATTCATTGAACTCTGGAAGTTCGGCGCTTTTTTGGGCCGCCCTGCATGGGAGTGAGGCGACGGCTCGAACCTGTGTTTCCCAGGGAGCTGATATTGGGGCTATCGATAGCGCTGGGAGAACATCGCTATTATGGGCTGCGTTAAAGGGCCATGAGACGGTGGTAAAACTGTTGATAGAGAGTGAGAGGGTGAACATCGAATCTAGGGACTCCGATGGTCGGACGCCACTGTCTGCAGCCGCGTTCAGTGGCCACGAGAGAGTGGTAAAGTTGTTACTTGCGACTGGGCGGGTGGACGTGAACTTGAGGGACCACTGCCATCAGACGCCATTGCTTAGGGCCGTGCGGGGTGGCCATGAATCAGTGGTGAATGTATTACTAGAGACTGGGCAAGCGGATGTCGACTTGAAGGACGAAGGTGGTCGCACACCATTGTCCTGGGCTGCAATCTGCGGCCATGGGACAGTCATAAAACTGTTAATTACGACTGGGAAGGTAGATGTTGATTCGAAGGACAACTCTAATTGCACACCATTGTTCTGGGCGGCATGGGAGGGCCATGAGGCGGTTGTGAAACTGTTATTGGAGACCAGGAAGGTGGATGTCAACTCTGCGGGCTTCAACTGTCTCACGCCGCTGTCTGCAGCCGCGTTCAATGGACACGAACTTGTGGTAAAGCTGTTACTTGCGACTGGCGGGATGGATATCGACTCGAAAGACTCTCGCTGTCGCACGCCATTATGCTGGGCTGCAATGAAGGGCCATGAGGCAGTGGTGAAACTGTTACTGGCGACGAGGCGGGTGGACGTGCACTCTAAGGACTTGGATGGCAAAACACCGTTGTCCCTGGCGCAAGATAAACATCATAAGGCAGTGCTGCGGCTGTTACTAGATGCTAGCCGGGTGAATGATGTATTTGACATATAACGTGCTTCATTAGCAAGCGCCGCATACAAACAAGTGCCGTACCTCATCAGAATTCTAAGTGTTTGATTTAACATTGTCAAAGGGTGCCTGGTCCGCACGGACAAGTGGTCAATTTTTCTCCGCCACCCCCAGTCGAATCGAAGCTTCATCTTCAACGCGTCTTCTTTCCATTAAAATTATCAAAAAAACCTCATTCCCAAGAAAATAGAATTTAGATAGTAATTCATGCCTAGAGTTTAAAAAAAATGCGATTAAAAATACGCGCTGATAGTTGCAAACTTGCCAAATTTAAAGAGAAATTATTTCAAGAGCGATTCTTAGATACAGATAAACAAGGTTTTCTAGTTTAATCTGAATTTCTATATAGAATAGTAGAGATATGTCAAACCCTACTGCCCAGTAGATAATCCATTGTGCCCTCGATGCCTGTTCTCAAGCTTTGATTGACTGACTTTTGATGTTCGTGCATGCTCCTGTCGGTGTAACTGCATGTCCCGAATAAATCTAGTATAATATCCTACTAGTTCAATGAACTTCTATCGTCGTTTCTATATCAGCCTAGGAGAAGGCTTCCCAGCATTATCTGCCACAGTTAACCTTAAAGGAGGAGCCTTCTTACATATTTTAGTATTTTTTTTAATTAACCTGAAATACATACTTGTTTTGTTACCTCCTTGACCATCTATCTTCTCACCCACCCCATGCCGGCGCCCATGTACATCCAGCTTTTAGAGAAAAACCTCTGCCGCTGCCTATCGACGAACGTTAGGATACTGGTAGACCAAATAAGAGTAGTCGAACAGAGCCCTACCCGCTGCACCACAGGTCCCCTAACAGCAATTTCCAGCATAACCCTCAGTAGCATCCATACAGGTCGGGTTGGAAGCGTACGCTCCTGGTTAATTCCTAGATCACACATATACGGGCCATAAAAGGGGACAGCCAGAGTAGCTCCCCAAACACGGGTATGGGATACCAGGGCTCGATGCCATCACCCCTCAACGTCATGCTGCCTGGGCGGGGTTTTAGGGTTTCTTAGGGTTTAGGGTTAGGGTTTAGGGTTTAGGGTTTAGGGTTTAGGGTTTAGGGTTTAGGGTTTAGGGTTTAGGGTTTAGGGTTTAGGGTTTAGGGTTTAGGGTTT
>MSJE01000317.1:0-291228 GCA_001931935.1 Aspergillus aff. floccosus IMV 01167
ACACAATGGACCAGGGGAATTGTCGTGTTTTGAGGTCCTCTCCCTAGCAGGAAGTATCAGGATGGACGTACCTAAGTATAACTCACCCACCTACCCACGCCTGGTCGTGTCAGAAGTCGAAGAAGCCGTTGGATGCTGGTTGTTCGAACACTTGGTCAAGCAGAGACTCGACTGTTCACCACCCACCCACCCAAGGCAGGAAGAAGTAAACGCTGAAGCATACAAAAGGAAGAAACTTCAGTAACAGGCATCTATCTCGTACACAGCCCATGTTACACATGCTACTAACACCTAAAAGCACAACATAGCTAGAAGCTCAGAATCAACTATAAAGGCACTAACTAGAAACTTGCAATAAGAAAGAAAGGAAAGGAAAGAAAACAGAGAAACAAGGGAGATGAGAGCAAAGAGAGAGAAATGAAAAGTGAGAAAGAAGACCGGTCCAACGGCATGGCCAGCAAGAATGTGGAAGAAGGAGGAATCGAGAAAGGGTCGAGGGGAGAGGAGAGAAGTATTTGTACTCCCCAAAAGCCAGGACACTGGAGGGTAAAAGTGACGTGAGGGTGATAGAGCGATGGTAAGTCAAGCTATGACTATTATTAGGAGTTGAAGGCCGCGTTTAACGGAAACCTATCGTCAGAGGGATGTCAAAGTCTCCTTGTCCAAGTTGTGGCCTGGGGAAGTCGCCAGAACTATAGAGAGGTTCTAAGCAGCTACTCGCCGTCCCAACTTTGGAAATCTTAACAGGTTGGACATCGCAATGTATATTGAGTGTTAAAAATATTTCTACGGCGTATCTCGATATGGAAGATGAGGGTAAAGTCATACTGTGCTCTATGCAGTCCAGAGATGCCCGGTTTGTTGGGTACTGCTTGATGCCGCGATGACGGACTATAGCTTCATATTCATGACGTCCGACGGATTCCCAGTAATTCCTGTCCAGTAATTGATTGACTCATTGTCGCAAACCTTCCGCAAGAAGGCGTTTATACTTCAGGAAGCAGTAGCATAGAGTCAGACCTTCCACATTCGGCGCAATGGACTACTCAAAGATGCCAACACAAATCGTCATAATTCAACAGACTATGGGCGACTTATTCACTGCACAATGAAGAGTTATGCTACGGGAATAAATGATCCTGACATCCCATGTCCTTCAGCGAAACCATCAAAAACACGCCGATCCATCCCCACGGGGAATCCGTCTATCAAATTCTCCTCCAGCGGCAGCTTTCTCCGACCCGAGCAGAGAGCGACGCGCAGCCAAGAAAAAGGACGGTTAGACGCTAAGTCCCGACGGCGACGGTTGATGATCCTTCATTTCCTGTCTGGACCACTAGCAACATGAGGTTGCTGCCGTCGTTTCATAGATGATGCCATCCCATATTGACCCCGTGGTTTGATCCTCCCCGTCGCTTCCGCCGATGCCCTTGGAGATTTCCCGTCTGACGGGGGACAGTTTATCAGATTTAGATCCTCATTTACTTCCGATCGCTTGCCGTTCTTCCGCGATACATCATCACCATCAGTCTGTTCCGATCAGAGACAGTGGGCCACTTCTTCGTCATGGCTCGTTCCGATGGATCCAGTTTGGTCGAACAGACCGGTCTGACTTGACGATGGGATTGCCGAGCGGAGCCTCGCCGAGACAACGAACCTCAGTAGCTCGAGGATCGGCACTGATCGACAAGAGCTGCTGCGTGGACGTCAGGAACATTCCTGCGCGATGCAACGTCTCGTGAAAGGTTATCCTCGTGCAGTCGGATCGGACAGTTGTTATCGACCGAGACTATCCTCACATGCCGTGCATAATATCATACTACTCAGGTACGGTCTACACTGATGGTGCTACCCATCCGACAACATCACTCCTACCCAGCAGATATGCACCGTGGAGCGACGATCCCCATCTGCCTCGGAAATTCCGAGGACGGAAATGTCCTCATTGGCAGAAGCCGCAAAGAACAATGCGATCTGTTAATGATGGAGACTTCACTGTTGGAATTCCCGGTTGGGTGGGACTACAGATGCAAGATGGGATTGAGGATTCGAGTATAAGGATGGAACGCCGGACAGATTCGGTTCGAGCATGCTACAAGAAAGATGAATCTGTTCTTCCTTGCGCTGCTGCCTCTGGACGCCGGTCAGTCTCTCGCCGATCTCTACGTCGAGAACGCTCCCTCGTCGCCTCGGCCATATGTGCTGCCGCATTATGCAACTCGCACGCCGTCACCATTGGCAGCCAGCTGTATCGCTTCACCGTGACGGGTCCCTCGTCCGACTACGCGTTCACCTTGATGAGCACCAACGCCCCGGCCAGTGGCAGTCTGGGTGTGCTGCCGCACATCCACCAGACGCATTACGAGAACTTTTTCAATTTCAAGGGTCGGTTCCAGCTGTGGGCGCAGCACGGGGACGGCGAGCAGCAGGGCCGCCTGCTGACCCAGGGTGACTATGGATCGGTGCCTCGGAATACGACACATACCTTTCAGATCCTGGATCCCGACACCGAGATGGTAGGGGTGATTTCTCCTGGAGGATTCGAGTAAGCAGTAGCATCAGTTCTTGCAAGTGATGTAGGGGGAGAAGCAGACACTGATACACGATCGCTCTGAGCAGGGACTTATTCTACGCCCTCGGTAAGAACTACACCTCCGGCACGAACACAGCCTACGTACCGCAAGCTGTCAACGACTCGTCAACCGCCGGTCCCGGCGCCAGCGAGATTTCCAGTCTGGAGCGCTTCGATGTCTACGCGCAGCTCGACTTTGAACCGCGCCGGGATTTCATCAACGGATCGGCACCCGCTGACGCAGACTGGCACTCGGTCGGCACGAAGGCGACATCGCTGGGCCAACCGGGCGAGCCCTACTTCATCGCCAGCAACTACGGCCCCAAGTACCTCAACTCGGAGCACGGCGCATACCAGATCGTGCAGCCACTCGTCACCCCTAGCCAGGCGCAGGACACCAACTTCACACTGTCGACCATCATCATGAGCCGGCAGAAGGGCACGGCACCAACCTGGAGCAGCAACGGCGCATGCGCATTTGAGGTGATAGAGGGGTCTGTCGTGATCCAGATTGGGGCATACCCGGCCGCAAGGCTGGAGATGGGCGATGTGGCGTTTATCCCGCGTCTGGAATCGTATCAATATTGGACCGAGGCGTCGTACGCCAAGGTTTTGTATGTGAGCAGCGGCAAGGAGGGCGCAGACCAGCAGTTGCTTGCAGGCGGAAAGGGGTGGAATTATCCCACGTTCCCAAAGTACTAAGGCTGGTCGATAGATCATAGACAATCATAGACTTGGTGAGACATAAAAGATCCTATGGGAGCGCCATAACGCACGGAGTATAGCCGAAGGCACGGCATTATCAGCGAGAATTATGACCATCATAACAAAGCAGCCTAAAGCATTGGCTTTGGGGCGTTCCTTAGCCCCCGCTAACTCCCGGCTGAGGCGGGGAGAACCTTGGCTGATGGGCCGATCAAACAGGCTGGATTACAGAGCCAGGAATAAGACAAGTCGAACTGGTGCCTCCTCGTCATGCATGATTCCGTCGCTCATCCTGGTCTTCCCCCTGCTCATGCAAGCTGCCGCAGCGTTGGGAGAACTTGCGAGGGTCGTGTGGGTGGAAAGCCATAAATAGGTCTGTAGCTGAGCAAAAACGAACCGGGTTCCGAATCCAAAATATTATTATTAGACACTGTGGAGGTCCCCTGCGTTGTCAGACAGACCGGACGGTGTGATATCTGCAGGCACATGCAGTAGTAGCCCGGAACAGTCCCGGCCAAGTCGTACGGAGAAGATACTATAATCAGCAGCCTGCCAAGGCCTGAGCAATGAGAGATGGAAAGACATCTAAGTAGAAGGATTTAGGGTTGAGAAGAGTGTCATGAAGTCATTGAATCTCTACTAATGAGATCGTCTCCGTATTCCATCGTCTGAGACAAATTGACGGGTCTGAGTCGTGGTAATCTTCGCGAAACAGTCCCAGCATCATCCCGATACAGGTTCTCGGATCCGATGCAAGGAGCTTCAAACCCAAGAGCAGGCCTTCAGGCAAGGGAATCTCCTGATTCAATAATTTGCATCATGATTCGCCGAACTAGCAGCAGCCAGGACTCCGCCGGAATGGATCTTCGTCGTGAGTTGCCTGTTTGCTGAGTTGCCAAGATGAAGCCCGTCTGCTGCTTACACTAACATCAACCCCGTTAATAATCCACGGCGGCTGGTCCACTCTGCCCATGCTCTGATGCGGCATCCGCTGCTGCTCCAGACCGATAGATATTACCAAGCACGTCGGGCTCGACACCGCACGGCCCATCACGGTGAGCGCATTAGTTATCGTGATGCAACGACACTAGCAGCGCGTACTATACTAGGCAGGATTACACCTTTTCTTCGACGGTTGGAGTTTCTCTGCCAAGAATGGATCTGCCAGGGGATGTGAGCGAATGAGACAGTCGCCGGCCCGCGTGTTGATGGCCCCGTGCATGCGTGATGGACAATTCCAGTAATAGCCAGACGACAGGCCTGTCCGATGTTCCACCGTATCACGTCGGCCATCTAGACCCGGTTCATCAAATAAGCAGCGTGGACGGAGCTGCCCCAGTGACATAATGGGCAAACGAGAGCTTCTCGTTGGTGGCTCTTTTGCTGCACTCGATAGCCCAGGAATTAACCCGTGGAGTCGTCCGATCTGCATTGCATCGACAGCTTTAGAATTATAAGTAGTGTTTGCTCTCCCTCGGTTAGGCAAGAATGAGATGAACTCTCCTGCCTGCTTGCCTGGTTCACGTAGAGGAAGTAGTCTGGTTCAATTGGTAAGTTGGCTCTGATATACATCACCTCCTTCCTTGTCCTCTCCCTCCCTTTTCTTTTTTTTTTCTTTCTTTTTCTTCTTTCTTTTGGGCCACATTCTAACCGAAACAGTCATCATGCGTGCTCTCTCACTGATCGGCCTCATTGGCGTCGCCAATGCGGCCTGTCCGTACATGACGGGCCACTTGAACGCCCGCGATGATGGCGACGCGACTGGTGCCACGGAGGATTTCCTGTCCCAGTACTACCTGGACGACAGCGACGCCTTCCTGACCACTGATGTCGGTGGCCCTATCGAGGACCAAAACAGTCTTTCCGTGGGTGAGCGCGGCCCGACCCTGCTGGAGGATTTCATCTTCCGGCAGAAGATCCAGCGGTTCGATCATGAACGGGTATGCTCCTCTTGATGGCGCTGCTAGACTGGCTCTGACTCGGTTGTAGGTCCCCGAACGTGCTGTCCATGCTCGTGGTGCCGGTGCCCACGGCGTCTTCACCTCCTACGGCGATTACTCCAACATCACGGCCGCTTCCTTCTTGGGCGCCGCGGGCAAGCAAACCCCAGTGTTTGTGCGTTTCTCGACCGTCGCTGGTAGCCGTGGTAGCTCGGATCTGGCCCGTGATGTCCACGGCTTTGCGACGCGGTTCTATACCGATGAGGGTAACTTCGGTATGTCTGCTCCCGATCAGGTTGATATCGCATACTGACCTCTCAGATATCGTCGGCAACAACATCCCCGTCTTCTTCATCCAGGACGCCATCCTCTTCCCCGATCTGATCCACGCCGTCAAGCCTCGCGGCGACAGTGAAATTCCCCAGGCTGCTACTGCCCACGACTCCGCCTGGGACTTCTTCAGCCGTCAGCCCAGCACCATGCACACCCTGTTCTGGGCCATGGCCGGCCATGGTATCCCGCGGTCCTTCCGTCATGTCGACGGGTTCGGCGTCCACACTTTCCGCCTGGTGACGGACGACGGCTCCTCCAAGCTGGTCAAGTTCCACTGGAAGTCGCTGACCGGCAAGGCCAGCATGGTCTGGGAGGAGGCCCAGCAAGTGTCGGGCAAGAACGCCGACTTCATGCGTCAGGACCTGTTCGAGTCGATCGAGGCTGGACGCTTCCCCGAATGGGAGGTATGTTGTTCTTTGTCTTGTGCCCTTGTCCGGTACTGACGAATCAGCTCGGTGTCCAAATCATGGAGGAAGAGGATCAGCTGCGCTTCGGCTTTGACCTGTTCGATCCCACCAAGATTGTGCCCGAGGATCTAGTGCCCATCACTCCCCTGGGCAAGATGACGCTCAACCGCAACCCTCGCAATTACTTTGCCGAGACCGAGCAGGTGATGGTATGCTGCCTCCACATACTTCCCGTCGTCGTACGCTAACGGATCAGTTCCAACCCGGTCACATCGTGCGCGGCATCGACTTCACCGAGGATCCTCTGCTCCAGGGCCGTCTCTTCTCGTACCTCGACACCCAGCTCAACCGGCACAACGGCCCCAACTTTGAGCAGCTGCCCATCAACCAGCCGCGCGTACCCTGGCACAACAACAACCGCGACGGCGCCGGCCAGATGTACATCCCGCTGAACCCCAACGCCTACACCCCCAACACGCTTAACAACGGCTCGCCCCGGCAGGCCAACCAGACCGTGGGCAAGGGCTTCTTCACGGCGCCCGACCGCAAGCCCAGTGGCCCCCTCCTCCGCACCGTCAGCCCGACCTTCAACGACGTCTGGTCGCAGCCCCGGCTGTTCTACAACTCGCTGGTGCCGGCCGAACAGCAGTTTCTGATCGACGCCATTCGCTTCGAGAATGCCAATGTCAAGAGCGAGGTCGTCCGCAGTAACGTGATCATGCAGCTGAACCGGATTGACAACGACCTGGCGCGCCGCGTCGCCCGCGCCATCGGCATCGCTGAGCCGGAGCCCGACCCGACCTTCTACCATAACAACAAGACCATCAACATCGGTGCCTTTGGGCACAAGCTGCTGCGACTGGACGGGCTGAAGGTCGCTGTACTTGCGTCGGTTGACGTGCCGGACTCGCTGGCCGTCCGGCAGACGATCGCCTCGCAGCTCGGCGGCGACAACATCGACGTCGTTACCGTCGCGGAGCGCCTCGTCCCCGGCGTCAACCAGACCTACTCCGCCTCGGATGCGATTCAGTTTGATGCTGTTGTGGTCGCCCCCGGCGTGGAGGGTCTGTTTGCCCCGGCGTCCCTCACCAGCCCGCCGGGCAACTCTACCACCGCGTCACTGTTCCCGGCCGGTCGTCCGCTGCAGATCCTCGTCGATGGCTTCCGCTTCGGCAAGCCCGTGGGTGCGGTCGGCAGCGGCAGCGCAGCTCTGGATAATGTCAACATCTCGACGTCGCGCAAGGGCGTGTACGTGGCGGACTCTGTGACGGGCGATTTCATCAACGGACTCAAGGACGGTCTGACCACGTTCAAGTTTTTGGACCGGTTTGCTGTCGACCATTGATATGAGACTCTGTAAGGGCAGTGCGGTCTGGTACAGTTGCCTTCTTGTATGTACTATTCTTATTCTGTGGCTTGATGCATGGCATTCGTTGTAAGCAGCACTCAATTAGGTAGTCACACGTTTATAATACAATGATTTATTTACCAATCCGTCCTCGCAACATGGTCCGATCCAACATATCCGACCGCGCGCGGGCACTCCGTCGCTGCTGCGTGTGCGTCTGCGTCTCCGCACTGATAATCGCCCACTCGGAAACCATCGCACCTACGTCCTCCTCGCCTTCGAGGAGACCCTGGTTGCCAGAAATCAGCAGCGTGGCATACCGCGCCGTCTTGACCGGCGCATCCAGCCGCACATCGGTCGTGTTGCCCACCGGCACCGCGATGGCGGTAAACTCCTCGCTGTCTGCGCGGTACGGCTTTGACTGCGGGATGTTCGTCAGCGTTGTGACGACCTGGTAGTCACCACTAGCTTCGCCAGTGGCCACAGCAGCTGGATCCTCCAGCGGCGCATCATGGAACACAACGGTCGCATTAACAGGCGGCATGGTCGCCCAGTCAAAATGGAACCCGGTCACGTTCGCGCCAGCAGCTCCCGTGCCCAAATCCACGGTGACAGCACTGGTACCCGACGACGAAGGTTGCCACCGGGTGGACGTCGCGCCGTCCACGACAGAAATCGGGAACTGCCCGGGGGCGTAGCCATCCGCCGACGAGACGGGCAGACACTGCGCCACGTTACCCGGCGTAGTCGGAATCCATCCAATACGCTTGTTAGGAACCGTCAACACCCCCGTCGGAGGCAAGTCATAAGTCGCCTCGCTAGTCCCGTTCGTCTCGCCCCCAACATGAACAGCAATCGAGGCATTCGCAAACCGCATGTCCGCCGTATCCAGCGGGTCGATCTCTGCCCGCGCAAGCGTCGTATGCGTCGCGTTCGAGCGAGCAGCGATAGGCCACCCGCGCCAGTAGAACGTGCGGTACTGGATGTGGGGGATCTGCGGCGGCGGGTTCGGGTCGATGTGAAGGACGTCGTCCGGGAGGAGGCGCAGACCCAGGTACCCGAAGAGCACGACCTGGTTTGCGCCGCCGTGGCCCGTCAGGAACGGGTAGGCCGGGTGCGTGCCGCCGTTGATGGTGGCGTTGTCGACCATCTGCTCGGAGAGCTGGAAGAACGGGGGCCGTGTGTACGGGTCGTAGGCGGTTTGGTGGTAGGTGTAGGCGGAGCAGCCGGAGGGGGAGAGGTCGGAGGCCACGATGGAGAAGATGGCCCAGGTCATGGCGGGGCCGTCGGGGGATTGTTTGTTTGCGTACTGTCATGGTGGTTAGTATGGTGATAGGAGGTAAAGGGGTTTAAGAGGGGGAAGGGGAGGTGGGGGGGGAGTGCGCACATAGTCTAGGTCGTTGAGGGCGTTTTGCGTGGTGTAGTTGTCGTACACGAGAGGATACGTGACGAGCACGATATCGGCCTGCTTGACGACGGCGGTGCCGTTCATGGTGGTATACTCGAGGGTGACGCCGTTCTCGCGCAGCACGAGCACATTATCAGCAATCTCTGCCCACGTCTCGTTCGCCTCGAGACCGAACTGCTCGCGGAAGCTGTTGGCGTAGCGCAGGGTCTCCGCGACGAGCGGCATGGTAAAGCCGCCCGCGTCGATGTGGTTGGCGTACTCATCCGGGTCGGTCATGTTGGTGATCGTCCAGGAAGACCCATTGCGCTCGACCAAATCGCCGTACAGGGTGGCCACAGAGTCGTAGATGGGAAACAGCGTCTCCCGGAACGCGTCCGTATCCCCGCTCGCCACCCACTGGTAGATCATCGACAACCCGATATCCCCGTTCAGATGGTACTGGTAGTCCCAGCAGGGCCCGCTGGCGGTGCAGTTGCCGAAGCGGCCGCTGGTCCACGGGTAGATGGCGGCCTCGGGCTCGAAGCGCGTCTGGTTCTTGGAGCTGGCGGCGACGGTGCCGATGTTGGCGACGGCTTGGTCGTGCTTCGCGACGCGGTAGTTGGTGACGGCCTGCGCGGCCTCGGGGTGCGACGCCACCAGCCCGGGTTGCATCCAGACGTCGGCGTCCCAGAAGATGAGGCCTGCGTAAGAGTCGGAGGTGAGCCCGCCGACGGCGATGCTCTGCGCGTTGATGGGGGCGTCGGCGGAGACAGCGGCGATCGCGTTCAGGCTCACAGTGTTCTGGAGTAGGTAGTAGGTGTTGGCGACGGCGATGACGGCCGAGTTGATGATGTGGTCGTCGTCGGGCAGGCGGCCGGTCGTCGGGTCGATGAAGCGGTCGACCGACTGGTCGTTCATGATGTAGGCCCATTCGCCGACGTGGGCCTGCAGCGAGCGCTTGAAGCCGGCCGACTGCGCGGCGGACGCGGCCTGCTTCGCGGTCTGCTGGGGGTTGGCGAAAGCGTCGGTGGAGGCGCCGCCGACGAACTTGGTGATGCGCACTGGCTGGTTGGGAGTGAAGCGCACGGGGACGGCCTGCGCGATGGACGAGTCGTTGGCGCTGAGGTAGGGCTGGTCGGTGACGAGCGTGCGCGACGAGAGGTCCACGTTCGGGGTGACTGTCAGGTTGGCGTAGATGTATGCGGTCACGTTGGCGATGCCCCAGGGACGAACAGCGGAGAAAATGGCGCCGTCGTCTTCACCGGATGCGACAAAGTCAGTGCGCACGGCGGAGTCGCCGTTCAGCACGTTGACGATGGTGGCGTTGGCGCTGGCATCGGCCTTCGGCACAATCTCCATGTCGACGACAGCCTGGGTGACGTTGAGCTTGTTGGCGAACAGTCGATACGTGATAGCATACGAGCCCTTGCCGGCGGGTGCCCACGTATACGACCACGACAGCAGTCCAGCCTTGAAGTCGTACGTCGAGCGAAAGTCCGAGATGGTGCTGTTATCGACGGTGGAATCGAGATAGACGCCATCGCCCAAGTCGAGGATCAGTCCGCTCCAGTGCGGAACACCGCTGATGACGCTGTCGTGCCCGTACTGATACAGCCACTCGAAGTTGGTGGCGTCGGTAGTCGGCTGCGAGTCGTAGAAGCCGGAGATGGTCGCAAAGGTCTGGCGCCGACTGAACAGCGGCCATCCGTTGATGACATCGCCGACATCCTCGCGGTCGGCCTCGAAGAACGGGCCGACGCTGGCGACATTGATGCCGAGATAGCCGTTGGCGACGGAGCCGCGGGACTGGTACTGGCCTTGTTGGAGGGTGGTGGTGGAGAGCAGCCAGTTGTCGTCGTCCCAGGTGACGCCGTCAAAGCGGGTTTGATAGACGCTAGAGGAATTGACGCCTGCCGGAGGAACGGGGTGGCTGGCATGGCGTTTAAGAATGTTGGTGACGCGGGAGTCAAGGGCGGCGGCAGGCAGCAGCAGCGCTGCCACAACCTATCTACATGTGAGCATACCATCTCACTTTTTCGGAGGACAGAACTTACTGTCGGCGTGATCGGCTTCATCTTGACGGCGTTCTGGAGTGCATGAGAGTGCAGGGGCTGTATTAATAGTGCCGTCGTCTGCCTGCCCGGATTAGTATAGCGGTGTCGATTATAATATTACTCTATAATCCCCTCAGCGCCAATGCTACCTCTTGGGTCTGCTCCACAAACAGAAGCATAAACTGGAGAACAAACTGGAGAAAACTGGAGAACCTCGTATCGTCAGTCAATGGAAGAAGCAACCGTTGGCGGGGGGCCCAGCCACAGCGGGAACAGACAGTGATGCACAGAGTTAGAGATTGTCCGATAAACGCCCGACAGAGTTTGTTGCCGTGGATGACGTTGTAGACGCGGTAGAAAAAAGCCTCTTGCATCATCATTCATCTATGGGTCTGGTTTAATATCCGGGGAAACGTGTGTACGGGATGTAGATAGATTCTGTGAATAGATGCATGGAGGCATGGAGGCAGCTGTACCACAGTACAGTGGGTGTCAAGCAGACGTAGGCAGCAGCAACAGCACTGTATATAGATAGAACAGGTACTTTTCATCCATCTCTTCCTTCAACCATCCATTTTTCTCTATATTCCAAATGGGTACCCATCTTGCAGTAGCTTTCTATCATCCCCGCTATGGAAACTTCCAGCACTGGGCGCTGCATCTCCACACGCCAGCCGAAGACCTTGTTTTTGAGGTAGACGGCGAGCATCCCTCCTTCCAGAAAGCCACAACCCACAGCAGGCCTTGCCACACAGACGGCTTCATCGAGTCCCTGTTCGTCAGTGAGATCGGAGAGCCCGACGTCACCACCGTCAAAGAAGTCGTCGCCAAGGCCGTCGTAGACAACGAGACGCTCGAATGGGACTGCCAAGAGTATGTGCTGGACATTCTGGAGGCCTGCGAGAATGAAGGCATTCTAGATGACAGTGATGAAGACTATCTCGAGGTCAAACAGATGCTCAAAGACAGACGAGGACCGATGCTCTGCTCTTCTGTATACTCCATGGCAGGCATATCATGCGGAGTCCCCTCCCGCTCGGGTCTCCATCCGAAGTCCCATAAGTCTTAATACGACCTTGCCAACTACCTGCATCCTACTCTTGATATCACGCGATGCGCCTCGTGAGCTGGCACGTCCTGATTAGCCGGCTACCTGCAGATCGACTACATGATCCAGCAACATGTACAAAAAAGAACAGGAACATCACCAACCAACCCGTCTCCACGCCTCCTCCCGCAACGCCCTGGCCGTCTCGTGCGTCCGCTCCATGGCTGACTGGTTCTCAACTGCCCGCCGCAGCAGGAAGTGCAGACACTCCTCCGTCGTCCCCCACGCCAGGCACTTGAACACCCCAGGAAACTCCCCTGCTCCTGCTTCGGCCGACGATTTGGCAGCACGGTTCTCCGCCAGCAGACTGCAACTCACCTCATCCGCCATCCCCTGCAACTGCCCCAGCTCCACCGGCACAGTCGGCAGCCCGTGCTGAAGCCGCTCCCGCGACAGCGCATACGCCTTGCGCACGCTCTCCGCATTATGCGACGCCACAAACAGCCGCACCTCCGGGAACGGCAGCGCCGTCGTCGTCGTTCTGCTCGGCAGCGGAAACTCCCGCGATAGCAGACTGCGCACGATATGGTCGTAGTTGGCGTCCGTGTCGGCCTTGCAGGCGTGGATGCGCGCCCGCACGTCGTGCGCGATGTATGCGCCGCGCACGAGTTTGATGCCCAGCGCCCAGCCCTCGGTCGCGGCTAGTGTCAGATGGCGCTGGACGTTTTCTGTGGATGCTTTTAGGTACGCCTGGATGGTGTTGTAGACGACGAGCTGGCCGTGCCGGTTGAACCGGCGCATCAGGTCAATCGTCCATGCGTCGATCGTGTCTTGGAAGACTTGCTGCTCGGCGTCGATCCAGAGACGGGAGTTTTGTGCTGCGGCAGCCTGGCATATCTCGTTGATGGCTTGCTGGATGGCCGGGGGAGGGGTGGGATCGCCGCGGGTGAGGGCGTCGACGGCCAAGGGGCCTGCGCCAGTGAATCTGAAGACGTGAGTAGAAGTGTAGATAGAGAGAGGAGGGAGTGGCATACTTGACGTTGAGGTAGTCCCCTGTTCCGATCATCTTGAGAGTCTGCAGATTGCCCTGCTTCCATTCCTCCACGGCACGGGCAGCCACAGCCTCCTGCTTCTGCACTGGGGTGGTGTGAGTGTTGTCGTCGAGTCGGGCGATGGACTCGCGGGCATAGCCTAGAATAACCCCCTTGAAACCGAGACTCTTCATGTCCTGCACGGTGCGGCGCACCTCGCGCTCGTTCACCCCCGCGCAGAAATGGTTGTAGATGGTCGTGCGCAGGATATAGTTGAGGATAACGTTACGCGAAGGCTTGAGCAGGGGAGCGTTTGACTCGACCACGTACTTCATCACGGACAGACACGGTTTGAGTAGTGGGGAGGCCATGATCGAGGTGAAGAGCAGCGAGCGGATCAGGGTCTTGGTTGGTAGGACTGCCATAGGGGCCGGTTTGGGAGCTGAGGGTGGGACGACGACATGGTGAGCAGTCGATGAGGTTGATGCATGGCGTATAGATGGAAGAGGAGTATACCGAGTATACAGCTGGGCAGGCCGGGGCCACACTGGCTTGGGCTTCATCTTGTGTACTTCTTTGCTTCACCTGCATCATGCGTCTGCTGTCTATCTATTTATCTGCAGCTCGTGAGGGGTAGTATACCCAGTGGGATGTCTGCGTCTACGGCTTAAAGACCGATTGGCCTTTTCATCGATCTAGATGATCTGCTCGTGAGATGATGTATGTAGATGCTCGGTTCGCCATCCGCTCGGGAGGGGGTTCCGTTGCCTACTTTGATATCGACTGGGCAGAGGGGATCATCCCATTAAGATATCAATCAAGAAACATGACAGGCTCTATTACCTCTATCTATTCCTTCTATATCTATCTATAGGCTACTTCAAATGCTCTGTCCCATCAATCATCCCATCCGCAAAAGCTGCCCTCACCCCCCTCCTCTCCACCGTCATCAATCCCTGAATCGTACACCCTCTCGGCGACGCAATACTCTCCCTCAGCACCGCAGGATGCGCCCCGTCCTTCAGCAACGCCGCCATCCCCTCCAGCACCTGTGCCGCCATCTCCAGCGCCTCGGGCCGCCGAAGCCCCTCCACCACACACCCATCCAGCAGGCCGTCCAGCGGTACCGTGAACATGGCCATGGATGCGCCCACCAGCATGCCCGCCGCGTCGAACTGCTCCGCCGCGACGTACTTGACGCGCCCGATCTGCTCAAACATCCACGTCAGGAGTTCGGAGCGCTCGGTTGACAGGGTCGGGTCGGCCTCGATGATAGTCATGGATTGGCGCAGACGGGCTGCGACGTTGGGCATGGCGCGGACGATATTCCGAGTGCCTTTACTGTCTCCGTTGGCCGTGGGGGATGCGCCAGCGCCGCCCTCGGGCTGATCAATGCACGCTGCAATCTCTTGTGGACTCATCCCCGCAAGAATGCTAATGACGAACTTCCCCGCCAGAGCGGAACGCACACCCGGCTCGCTGAGGATCCCCGCCACCAGGAACGGCTTGCAGGCGAGCAGGACGACGTCGGCGTCTTGCATGGCGGCGACATTCTGGCCGTGGCGGATGTCGAGGCGCGCGGCGTCAGTCTTGTACTCTGCGCGCAGACGTTCAGCCGAGCTAGCAGATTTGGTGTTGATGATGAATTTGGAGAATTTGGCGTTGGTGTCGCTGGTGCGGGTTGCGGAGAGCAGGCCGCCCAGGATGGCGGAGCCCATGTTTCCTGCTTAGCGTAAGTATTGTATAAAGATATATGGAATGTGAGAGTGAAATACCGCAGCCGATAAATGCAATTGAGGGTGCCATTGTTGTTGTGTATTGTGTGTGGTTGTATGTGGGTAGTTGTATGGAGGAGGAAGAAGAGTCATAGTGATTCGGGAGGAGAAGCCGAGGATTAGATAACTGCACTATCTGTTCACTATCTGTATAAGAAAAAGATGATAAACAATACATGAATTATGAATACTTAATAGAAGAAAGTGCAAGATGTATGAGATTCTCCTGCTTCATCTTCCTCTCCTCATATAGCCATCAGGGAGTATATCCCATATCCGCAGATCCTGTAGTGAGCGATATATCTCAACCATATTACTCTATTAACCAGCCAGCTGGATACATACACCATCGCATCAACTATGCAACCCTTGGTCGCTTCGCCTGCGGCATGCCAGGTCCTCCCCTCCTCTTGCGCTCCATCGCCTCCATCTCCTGCTTCATGATCCGCTCCTGCTCCGTCATCTTCTTCGCCGGCTCCATCACCGGGCCCTTCTTCCCCGCCAGCGGGTTCTTCTTCGCCGCCGACGCAAACACGTTCTTTGGTTTTTGCGCCCCAAGTGACAGCGACAGTTTCGGTGCCTGCGCTGGTGCGGCCGGCGTTCCCTCCGAAGCTGCCTCAGTAGGAGCAGCAGGAGTAGCACTCGCCTCCGGCGACTTCGACTTCGACTCCGACTCCGACTTCGCCTCTCCCTCCGCTCCCTCGGTCTTCTTTCCGAATCCCAGATTCAACTTCACCTTCTCGCCCTCCTTGCGCTGCAGAATCTTCGCTTCCGGATCAACCTCCTCCTCCGCCCGGTCTTTCCGCTGCTGCGCCCGCTCCACCTGCTCCTGGATCAGCCGCTGCTCGCGCTCCTCATCGCCGCGGTCCTGGCGCTCCTTCTTCATGATCGCCTCGCGCCGGCGCAGCGTCTCCGGACTGCGGTCGATGTACGAGACGAACAGGCCTTTTTCCGTTTCCTCGACGCGGCAGAGGCCCTCGCGGCCGAGATGGGCGGCGAATTGGGTGAGGCTTTTCCATTTGGTTGCGTTCATGTGGATGTGCTGTTTACATTAGCTCCTGTCGCCGAATTATCCCCTAGAGGATAGAGAGGTGAAGGAGAAGGGGGGGGACGTACAGTCTTGTCGGCAATGACCTGCTGGTAGAAATGGTTGATGTGCACCTTTTTCTCGCCGTGCGTCGTTCGTAGGAGGTCTAGGAAGTTGTTGATGAACTCTTTGCTGTAGTTTTCGATGTGTTTCTTCGGGTCCTCGCCGATGAGGAGCATCTGGCGCACATGGCTTTCGCTCTGGACGTGGCTGTTCGATGTCAATATCCTGTTTCGATCGAGCGACAGTCGGACTCACCATTTGAAGCCGTTCTCATCGCGCATCTGACGCTCTATACATTGTTAGTATCGTGGCGAGTGTCGAGTCGCGAATCGCAAATCGCTTACCGCATGCTTGGCTGTCGAGAGTCAGTACAGTGCTCATTAGATGGATCCTGGGTCAACGTACCAATACCAACGGAGTCTTTGCAACCCCTTGCTCTTCAGCTTGTTGCTGAGGGCTTTTGTGCTTCCAGCTTCTGCGCGCGGCATCTTGATAATTCGGTGGAATGAAGTGCAGATGATCGCAAAGAAAGCAGGAAATGGAGGATTGATAAGGCGGCGAGATCACATAATCGCCACGTGATACAATCTCCACGTGACATAGGCATCCTAATTGGGAAGTCCATCCAAGGCAAGTATACAGATAGAGCTACACAAACAGACCTTATTCAACTACCTAAATTACCAGACTTCTTCGAGGACGCCCAGACCGAAATAATCACAAATCAAACCCAATTACATGCTGTATTCGTGAATCGCCGACGGCCCGTTTTCGTTGTACTCCACCCGACTCATGAAGCCCTTGCTAAGTCCCTGGTCAAGGACGAAGACCACCTTGGACGCCACCTGAGCGCCCAGGAACACCGCCTCCTCCATGCCGTGTCCCCCGCTAGGAGCGCCCGGTCCACCAGGGCCACCCACCGCCGGCGCGCCACCCACGCCAGCGCCGCTCGCGCCGGGCGCATTGCTGCTGCTCTGTTCCTTCCACTCGGGGAAGTACTCGGGCGGCTTGACTGTCTTGACGGAGGTCGGAGTCTGAGAGTGGCCCGATGACCGGTGGTGCGACAGCGTCGCCGGGTCCATGGACGGCGTACCGGGAGGCATACTGCCGGTCGGGTTGTTGGAATGCGTGGCCGCCACCAGCAGAGGATTCACGCCGTGACCTCCCGGATGGTGCATTGGCCCCGGGGCACCCGTCGGCGCAGGCGTGTTGGTGCCTCCCGTGGGCAGCGGCGTGGAGAAATTGGAGGGGAGCTCAGAGGTGAAGATGGTGGCGGAGGGAGAGAGGACGAACTTTTGCGTGATAGTCGAGACCAGCGATTGCGTGAAACCTGTCTCGTCAGCATGTTCGTAATGGCTCTTTGTAGAGTGCAAATGACTTACCCTTAATCTTGCTACCGTTGCCCACAATAATCAGGGAATCCCACAGTTCGCTGCGCTTGTTGGCCTCCGGTACAGCCAGAATCGTGTGGTGGATCTGCGTCGCGATATCCTCCAAGATGCCGCTGGATAGCCGCTCGCCCGTCTGCAACTTCGGAGTCGTTGAGAGGAACCGCTCAATACCAACTTCAATGTCTCGCGTCTGGCGGATAAAGCGACTGGGGCCGTTGGGGGCGTCCTTCTCCGGCTCCAGACGGACAAACTCCTCAAACTGGAACGTCGCCTTCTCTTTCTTGGAGTTGGGGAGTCGCGCCGCCTTTGCAGCCTGTTCGGCCGCGCCTTTCTTCGACTTCTCGGCCTTTTCCTTTTCGCGGTTGGCCAGAAACTCGCTGGTGTTGCCGCTCACGATCGCCGCCACATCCAACACGCCCTCGTCCTCTTCCTCGCCATTCGTACCGTCGCCATTCTGTGCACCCCGCGCGGTCGAGTTGGTGGAGTTGCCATCCTGTCCTCCGGCGGACGCCGGGTTGACGCCCTGATGCGCGGTGGCGGCGGAGCCAGGCAGAGGCGTGCCCGAGGGAAGCAACTCGGTGATATTGCTGCGCTTCAGCTGCTCACACATCTCCCACGTAAAGCCCTTCGACTTGAGCAGCTCATACAGCCGGTCGGTCATGTAGTCTCCACCGCAGCCCTCCAGAGCGATACCGCGGCCGTGCTCGTTGACGATGAAGTCCGTGACAGCGGTGACGTCGACCTTGCCCTTGCCGACGTCGACCACGGTGGCCGTAGAGGTACCGTACCCGTAGCAGACGGCCAGAGCGGCGTCCATCAGACAGAACGCGGGGGCCTTGAACTTTTCAAACACGAACTGGGTGATGGTTTCGCGGTCGCGCGCGGACCAGACGGGCTCGGCGATGAGCATGATGGGGGTGTGGAAGGGCGGACTCAGGGTGTTGTAGACGTGGGTGAGAAGGGCGAAGAAACAGGGCCAGTCCACGATGCGCCCGTTCTCCATGGGATAGATGGCGCCTTCGTCGGACGTGACATCTTCCTCGTAAAAGATCTCGGGGGCGGACTCCTGCTTTGGTTCTTCGCCATTGGTGGTGGACTCGTCCGCGCCCTCGGGCTTCGGCTGGGATTCTGCAGCTGAGGGTTTGTCGGCTTCCGTCGTGGAATCGGTGGCCTTCTCTGGCGCGGCGGGTTCGGCGTCCTTCATCTCGACATCGTCCTTCTGGGACGTGTTGGAGCCATTGGTCGCAGTGGGCGGATCGACCTCCTGGCGACGCTCGCGGATCTTGTAGGGCTCATATTCGCCTTTCTTCTCGGCAGGGAACATTCGCGTGGGGAACCGAAAGCGAGCTGGCGTGAAGGACTCGGGGAGACCGAGTTGCGCCAGGGTCACTTGCGAACCTGGCGCAATTATCTAGGAGGGTCAGTGATTGGGGGGAGGCGCGTATAAAAAGGAGGAAGAGCGAAGGAAGAGACAAGAGACGTACCAGGATATGCTCATCTTTGAAAGGAGGCATCGTGGACGATGCAGGCGGATGAGGCGAGTTTCACGGCGTTTCTTCGTCTTCGCTTTCCACTTCGCGCGGAAGACGTGACTCTGGCCCAATGCGGTTTAGCGCGGGTCTATACTTTGAGATACTTTGCCCGCCGCTCCATTAAGCGGTAGCATGAAGTACCACGAAGTACATGTACTAGTCATTCTACAATCATACTATGTACTACGGAGTATGTACTCATTCAAGTCTTGGATATTATTGACGATGTATAACAAAATAAAACAACCCAACGCCGACCGCACAACTCCATGTCCAGCACGAGCGCATTCATAATCATCACTCTGGAGCCGCATGATACTTCTCCGTCGCTGACCGGAACAGCTCCTGTTGCTGTCGAAGGAGTTCCTCTTCCGACAGTCCACTCTGTTCCATCTTGCTCTGCTTCTTCTCTCGCGACTACCATGCGTTAGCATCGACACACCTGGTTCTACCACCTGGGTAACAAACGATGACGACGCACCTTCAGCTGTTCTTTATGCTCCTCTGCCACCGCCAGCACATCCGGAATGTAATCGCCAAATCCCAGATCACGAAGAGCCCGCTCAACGTGTTCGCAGGCAATGGTCTTCTTCGCCTCTTTCTCGCTGATTTCGTTTGCCTCGGATGAGATCAACGTGATAAATTCCACGCAGCATTCCATGAGGAGGTCGCGCGCATCTTTGGAAAAGGTCTGGCCGGATGAGGGGGGAAGAATCTCGGTGATGATCTTCTGGACGGTCGCTGGTCGATCGTCAGCGACGCGACGTGAAGGAGGAAGCGGCGGACATACCTTTTGGCAGCGACAGGTCGTCGTTGGCTGTGTCGCGTCAGTACAGCTCTACAAAAGTGAATATGGCGGATCCGAACTCACAGCTGAACTCTCGATCTGACATTATGGCGAATCTGGTGATAGACGGGAAAGTGATGGTCGACACGAAAGGAAGATGAATTCATTGATCGCGATCGGGGCGGAAGAACTGCGGCGGCAGAATCCCACCGCCTTGGCGACTATATCTTTTTTCCGTTTTCTTTTTCGCTTTTCGTTTCTTCATCTCCCACAAAGAATTCTTTCTCACGATTCTTCCTCAATGATGGGAATTATCGACGAGAATCAACTCGTTACGCACTAACAACACTCATGGTATGTCGTTATTCTTCTGCTGTTCTCCCCATATCATGATGAACATTGTTGTCGCCCCTATCAGACCTCTATGGTGACCTACACTGTCCAAGCCAAACGGACTACTGAACTCCATTTCTCTACTCTTCTGTTATGACTCGATTGAAGAGCCCAGCTGACTCGAGAAGATTTAGTAGGAAGTATTATTGTCGTTCGATCATTCATCTGCATTTCAAAAGGTACATTCGCCTTCCCGTCCTTCATTTCCCTTTTATATGATGATCAACCTACATTCCATGCTAAGTATGAAGGTGTACTGCACCTAATGCTTCTAAAATGTACCTGCTTTTCATCTTTCGGCTGATTCTATTATTTTCTTTTTAAACACTGCCGTTCTTTGGTGATCAGTCACTAACGTCTATCAGATCGTAGATTATGCTTGGAACGCCGCCAGTGCGCCATCATTCCACCTGTATCGGTTAGCTAGATAGTTCAATGAATAAACCATTTTCAGAACATACGAGAGAAACCTTCCACTCAAGTCCTTTGGAGCATCCAGCACCAGCTTAGCCATGACATGCCCCGGCTGCTCCGGCTTGAGCAATTTGCCCTCCTTGTGCACCGTCGTAAATTTCGAATGCACCTGCGGCTCCAGCGTCGTCGCATGGTCCTCGCGCAACTCGCGCTGCATCTCCGTATCCACCATGCCCGGCCGAATCGACACCGTCGTCACGTCGGGCTCTTCCTCGCCCAGACTCAGGGCGAGATGGTTCATGGCCGCCTTGGTGGCTCCGTACAGACCCCATCCACGGTAGGCCGACACAGCAGCTCCGGATGAGGTGAAGATCAGTTTTCCGTTGGATTCGCGGAGGGCGGGGAGACCGGCTTTGACCTGTACTGCTTTAGTTCGTCACATCAGGAGAAGACACAGCGAGGGACTGCCATACAAACGCAACCAGACTGATAAAGTTCACGTCAAACCCGTGCTTCCACTGCTGGGGATCTGCCTCGGCGATTTTGCCGACCTGACCCAGGACGCCGTGGTTCAACACCATGCCGTCCAGCCGACCAAAGCTCTTCAATGCCAGGTCGACGGCCTTCTGGCCGATGGAGAGATCAGCCAGGTCGCCGTTGAGCACCTCGACCTGCTTGGTATATTGATCCTTGAGCTTCTGGAGGGGCTCGACGCTGCGCGCGATCACGACGACATTGTGGTTTTGAGGGGCTGTGAGGAGGTACTTGGCGACGGCGAGACCGATGCCTGGTGGGTGAGTGGAGGATTGAGAGATATCTAAGGGGTGTAATTACCTCGAGAGGCGCCGGTAACAATGATCGTCTTGGACATGGTCAATCGTAGGTAATTGTAGTGTGGTGTGTTGTCGTGGTGGAAGTTTGTTGGAGGGGAAAAGTTGCTGTGATGTAATCCATGGAGGGGAACGTGACTTTTCTTCCCCTCAACAACTTCAACTCTCACCACTCTCTTTCACCACATCTCTCCTCTTCTCACTTTTCGCTTTGCTGCTACCACATCTCGTACTAATCTCAGTTCATTGATGATGCTCTCTGTCGGCATTTTACTACTGGCGCATCCACTGATTCTATGACCAACAGGACCAATGAACCCTGTCCACATATATCACTGACCATAGATTAGTACTAATCACAGGCCTTTCAGGTCATCTACGCACCTAGTCTACTGACTCAGTCATCTATATCCCACACTATCACCATTACAAGCCCTGAGTGGGCCGCATCCCTTATTGGACGTCATCACCGTCATGACCCATCGTGAGCCCCGGGCCGGTGCCCAGGACCGGATGAATGATGGACTCTTCGGTTATCTTCAATTCCCCCACGGGCAACACCACAGCTCGGAACCGTACCCGAGGTGCAGGGACATACAAATTCGAGTCTCCCAAGGCGAACGGAAGAGACAGTCAACAGCAAAATGCCCACCGTCATCCTCGGTGGAGGCATCATTGGTGCCTCCATAGCCTACTACCTCTCGCAATCCCAACCCCACGACGAAATCCACATTGTCGAGTCCGCACCGCATCTCTTCAGCGCCGCATCAGGCTACGCTGCCGGATTTCTCGCCAAAGACTGGTTCGCCCCCGCCCTCGCTCCCCTCGGCGAATACTCCTTCAACCTGCACCGTTCCCTGGCCGCCGAACATCGCGGCGCAGAGCAATGGGGGTACATGAGCGGAACGGCGTTGAACCTCGCCACCGAAGCGAGTAAAAAAACGGGAACTCGCGGCGATGACTGGTTGCGTGACGGTACCAGTCGCGCAGAGACTGCCGCCGGGTCTAGCGCGCCAGTGCTTGCGGACAGCCCGGACTGGCTGACGAGACAGCAAGGCGCAGAGCTGGAGCAAATTAGTGACCCCGACACAGTGGCCGTCGTCGACCCCCTCCGCCTGGCGACGTTTCTCCTACAGGCGGCGCAGTCGCGCGGCGTGTCGCTGCATCACCCGGCGAAGGCGATCTCGCTCGTCACTGACAGAGCAAGCAACACGATCACGGGCGTGAAGCTTGTCAACCTTCACACCAAGACCGAGTTTACCATCCCCTGTACGAATCTCATCGTCGCCGCCGGCCCCTGGACCCCGGGGGTCTTCCGCGAGCTCTTCCCATCCTCCCGGGCGAGGGTGAACATGACGCCCTTGGCGGGCTACTCACTTGTCCTGCGCTCGCCGCGACACACGCCCCAGCATGAACACACGTACAACGGCCGCAGCCACGCCGTCTTCACCACGCATCCCCCAGAATGCGGGTTCAGCCCGGAGATCTTCTCTCGGCAGGGTGCGGAAATCTACATCGCGGGGCTGAACCCGGATCTGCGACTGCCGCCCCGCGCGGAGGACACGGCGAAGCTGTTTGACGATCGCGAGATGAACAAATTGAAGGAGGTGACGGTGCGATTGATGGGGCGTCTGGCGCCGGGACAGACGGAGTCGACAGACGCTGTGCGCAATGTCGACGACCTGGAGATTTTGCGGGAAGGACTGTGTTTCCGACCTGCGATGGCGCGCGGTGTTCCTGTCGTCGCGCGAGTAGACGATGCCGTGCTGGGCGGATTGCGGACCGCTGCGACGGGCGGCGTGTTCCTCGCTGCTGGTCACGGCCCCTGGGGTATTTCCCTGTCGGTTGGCACCGGCAAGGTCATTGCAGATATGGTGCGGGGTGTGCTGCCTGCAGTGGATATCACAGGGCTGGGGCCGGAAGTGGACGATGGGTTTAAAAGTAAGCTGTAGATAGACCTAGACCGAATAGAATGCAGTGGCTTGACACAACAGCCCTTGGCGCTGCGACAGTGACCATACTAATATCCCCCGGCGGAATCCTCCGCCAATCCGTGCCTGGCCAGGGCTGATCTCTTTCCGTTTCGTCTCGGAGCAAGCGTTAGCTCGCTTCAAATACGAGCTTTGCATCCTTCAGCTGAGCCGCCCGAAGCCAGGGGAACTTTTAAATCTGCCCCAGACGACATCTCGACCACGAAGTAATCCTCAACTCATCTCCATAATTCAATCCATACCATCCAAAATGAAGTCCCTTACCCTCCTGACTGCAGCCTCGCTGCTCGCCTCCGCCCATGCCTGGACCTTCACCTACCGCGACGCCGACGGCAAAGCCTCCACCATCTCGGGCGAGGGTCCGCACCCCTGCGTCGAAGTCAACAACGAAAAGGGCCAGCTCTTCGAGATGGACGGCCAGGGCGAAAAGAACATCAACATGCTCATGTTCACCACCCCCGACTGCTCCGGCAAGGCCGCCGGTATGGCCACTGAATCCTTCTCCAAGAAGTCCTCCGTCACTATTCGGGGGTTCAAGGTTGTCTCGACCGCCGACGGCGGCAGCGGCGGCGACGACAACTCCTCCGCCACGCACACGCACACGCACACGGGTACCGCGCCGTCGGCTGGAAACGCTACCGTCACTTCGGGCCCTAGCTCGAGCGGAAAGACGATGACGCTGTCGGATGCGACGACTTCGACTGCCTCGGCTGCTGAGACGGGGGCGACCACGACACCTGCGACGACGGCTGCTGGTGCGTCTGGTGCATCGGGCACTTCAGCATCGGCCTCGCCATCTGGTACTGCCTCTGGGGACTCGGGGGCTGTTGCCCTGGCGGGCAACTCTGTGAAGGTGTTGGGTGGTGTTGTGGTTGGTCTTGTAACGTTTGGGTGGTTGCTGTAGGCATGCAGAAACGCGATGTGATTGTCGATGTGATGTAGCGTTCCAGTGTGAAGTTTTAAGTATATATATGTTTAATACCCATTGTGTTCAGGATTGCAGACTGTAGTTCGTTGCTTTGATATATATTAGGGGTAGTCTGGTATCGGCCATTAAGATGACATGAGCTGAGAAATGGTACTGTTCATCAGCCTGCCATTGTATTATCGGTCTCTCAGTAATGACTCACGAGGACAGGACATGAGTGTGCTGCTCGATTCAGCGCCCATCGAAGCGATTTCAGTATTTGACACTGGCTGCAGTCCTGCTATCCGCAATTGCCTCCAGGGATGAAAACGAGACATTCACCCCCTATGAGAGTCCATGCCTTTCAGAAGAATTGACCCGGACATGCTTTCTGGAGTCTGATGGCGAAATGTATGAAGACAGGAGAAAGAGCTGGACAAAAAAGAGAAGGACAGAGAAGTATACAGATAAGGTTTGCCTCAGGCACTACATTAGTCAGCGGTGGCCAGAATCTTCAAATCGGAGCTCCTCCAACATTCTCCGCATCCACATCGCCTTCTTCTGCTCTTCCTCCCTCAATCGCATTCTCCTCCCCCCTCAAATTCCGCCATGGCTAACTATCTCGCCTCCATCTTCGGTACCGAACAGGACAAGGTCAACTGTTCCTTCTACTACAAGATCGGCGCCTGTCGACACGGAGACCGATGCTCTCGCAAACACGTCAAGCCGTCCTACTCGCAGACCATCCTGATGCCCAACATGTACCAGAACCCGGCCTACGACCCGAAGAGCAAGATGAACCCGAGCCAGCTGCAGAACCACTTTGACGCCTTCTACGAGGACGTGTGGTGCGAGATGTGCAAGTACGGCGAGCTGGAGGAGCTCGTCGTGTGCGACAACAACAATGACCGTAAGTTGCCCTCTCATGCATTATGTGTAATGATCGCGCTAACTGAACAGACCTGATTGGCAACGTCTACGCCCGCTTCAAATACGAAGAAGACGCGCAAGCCGCTTGCGATGCGCTGAATTCGCGCTGGTACGCCGCCCGGCCAATATACTGTGAACTATCGCCCGTCACCGACTTTCGAGAAGCCTGTTGTCGATTAAATAGTGGCGAGGGATGTGTACGTGGCGGGTTCTGCAACTTTATCCACCGGAAAGACCCCAGTGCCGAGCTCGATCGCGAGCTGCGCCTCAGCACGAAGAAGTGGCTCAAGGAACGCGGTCGCGATGCCCGCAGTGTCAGTCGCAGTCCGAGTCCGGAGCCGACTCGACGGAGGTACTAGGTTGCGGGTTTGTGCTGGATATTGTCGTACTGTACTCATTGTGGCGTTGGGGAGATTGACTTTGTTGTGATTCCACCGGCTTTTTTGTTGTGATATCAAGCCTTGCTGCGAGATTAATGACATGCATTATGATGTTCTCGTAAAAACCCCCCTATATAACTGTACATGTCGGTAGAAAGTCGAGTGTCCGATGTATAGGTACTTGTAGAGGCATTGCTATACGTCTTGGCGCGACGCGTGACCACGGAATACTTCCCCATCACCAGGTAGACATTTGTCCTCTACTCCCACTCCCCCTCTCAACTCACCCAGGATGCCCGAAACCGACGACAACGGCTACAATGACTCCAACCGGGCCTTTATCCAGGCCTTCATGGCCCGTTCCTCCATGACCTTTGACGAAGCGCGTCCCGTCCTCGCCGCCATCTTCTCCGTCCAAGGTGCGTATATCACCAACATCCCCCAGCTTACTTCACCCCGCTAACACCCCACAGAAGGAGAACGCGTTTCCCCAGAAGACATCACAGAAGACGACCTCTCCTCCTACATCGCGGCCGCCAACACCGCCATCTCGCCCTTCGATCTTGAAATCAGAAGCACCCGCCGTCAGTCGCCCGTTGACGCCGACGCGTCGAACCCCGTCCCAGAGCGCGTCTACGCCCTCGTCAACACCACCAGCGACGCGCTGACGCAGCTCGCGACGACCTACTCCGCCGACGAGATCGCCTTCGTCAAGCGCGTCCTCGACTCCATGTTCGACACCCACAACACCCGTCGCTCTGAGGCCATGGTCGTGAGCGCCATCCAGGCGACACAGCTGGCGCGCGCGCCGTCGGGGGATGGCGGCCGTCGCGAATCAGGAGCCGCGACGCAGGGCGGGGCGGCGAACTCGCTGAGCATGTCGCAGGCGGAGACGGTGATGAGCCAGCTGGTCGAGGATGGGTGGTTGGAGAAGAGTCGGAAGGGGTTCTACAGTTTGAGTCCGCGCGGGCTGATGGAGCTGCGCGGGTGGCTGGTTGCGACGTACAATGATGAGAATGAAGACGGGGTGCGGATGAACAAGATCAAGTTTTGTGCCGCGTGCAGGGATATCATTACTAGTGTAGGTTTTATGGGGTTTGGTTCTGTGGGATTGTGTGCTAACGAGTATAGGGTCAACGCTGTGCGCAAAGGGATTGTCCAGGACGTCTCCACGATCATTGTATTCGAAACTTTTTCCGCATGCAGCAGGCCGAGCGCTGCCCTGTGTGCAAGGAGGCGTGGCCGGGTGATCAGTTTGTTGGCGAGCGTGCGATCACGATGACGGAGCGGTACCAGCAGGGGCGGCGGAGGAGCACGAATACGCAGCGTCAGAGCACTGCTGGACCGAACTCTCAGATGGTCCCGGATGGCGAGGAGAATGACAGCGACTGAATTGGTGGCGTGAGTTGGATTGCTATGACAGTCTGTACAAACAGCTTGCAGATGCTGCCACCGCATCTGCGTATATCCCGCCGGTGAATTCCGCGATGTCCTGCAGAGATGCAGCGTCCGATACGAGTCGGAGTACCAGAACCGTGGGAACAGAGGCCGCGTCGAGGAATATCGCAAGACTAGATTGATCTAGATCTGGGACCGATCAACACTCGGTCATGGGGCATTCCACCATGGTGTTATCCTACTACTTCACACCAATCTACCTGCAACATGAGAATGATGCGACATGACACAATGAAACTACTGAAACCACTGCAATGTTAAATGCATACGTGATCGTTCCTCGTAGCGGGCACATCGTACAAGACAACTAGACTACTCCGCCGGCACCGGCAAGTCATTGTGGAAGTATACATTCCGCCGTTGCTTTTCCATCGCCTCAATCGCATTCCTCCTGCGCAAGTCGCGCGCCTCCTGCTCGGTCAACAAGACAAAGTCGTAGGTCAGCAGCTTCGTGCCTACCTCGACATCATACCGGGCTGCCATGTCCGGGTCATCAACGGTCGAAAAGTCCACAATCAACGACTCCTTGACCCCAAAGACGGGATCGGATGTTTCATACGGATCTCCGCGAGGATAGAGGGCCCTGTACCGGTCAGACATGATCTCGCTTTCCAGACACGCTCCACTCACGTTATCAACAGATCGTACCCCGGCTTGTCCATCATGAAATGCACATGTCCCGGACGATTGGGATGCCGGCCCAGCATCTGCAACATTTTCCCAACAGGCCCGTCCATGGGAATCGGATACGGCACGGGCACAATCGCTTTGAAGAAGAAATTGCCCTTAGAATCAGACCGCAGCACACCCCTTCCGTCGGGGCCCGCCCGGTCCGGATTCTGCACGTCATAAAACCCCTTCGAGTCGCCCTCCCATACATCCACCTTCACATCCGGCACAGGGTTGCCCTGGGAGTCCTTGATCGAGCACACGCACAGCAGCCGCGTCGCGTTGGGGTCGGAGTGCAGCACCGCGCCGTGGTCCATGTCCTCCGCGTCGTGTGTATGGAAGGGTCCCAGCACCGTTCCCTCGGTGGCTGGCGGCTGACGTGGATGATTGATCGAGTCGACGAGCATGCTCAGACCCAAGGTGTCGGACAGCAGGATCATCTCGTGCCGCAGGTCATTGCTGATCTGACCGATTTCCGTCAGGAACTTGATCCCGGCCTGCCATTCTTCGGTGGACAGACGGGTTTCCCGGGCGAAGTCATGGAGGTGCGTGACGATCTGCTCGAAGAGATAGCGAGTGCGTGGATCTGAGCATTGCGAGTTGACTATGTGGACGTTCTCGGTGATGTTCTCTGTTGTCAAGTCCTTCATGGGAGGGAGCGTGGAGGGAGCTTCGCAGCGTGTCATGTTGAGGTGCTGATTTCGTGATGGAGTAAAGGACTGAACGAAATCTACTCCTTGCTGCGTAATAAAGGCAGCCTATTGCATGAGGACCTCGGTGCTATGCTCATCCATGACTATACCTGCCCCATGTGGGTTCAGATCGCGATCCCACATGGAGAACCGTCGGTGGGGAAGGCCTACCTGTGGCTGAAGCGTCCGGACGAAATTCAATGCGGATAGTGGAGAGCTTAGCTGCTCGTCTATCACGAGTATGAAATATAAAGTGCGTGGAAGAAAATCGTCGGTGTGACTGGTATGGAGGTTGGTATGTAGGTTGGTATGCGGGGGTGACATGATCCCCGCATATCCAACATCACCACCAAACGCAGTCAAATCTCTCCCTCCTGCTGGAATATAAACCGTCCAGACGCCAAGTGGCCATCAAAGAATGGCTCCACGCCCCATAATTGCAATCGCAGGCTTAGCGTGCGAGACTTCAACCTTCAGTCCTGCGCGTACCCTCGCGTCAGCCTTTCACCCCCGACGGGGCAACGAAGTCATCAACGAGTACGCCTTTCTACACTCGGGATCCCCTCTTGCAGATGCAGCCGAATGGCACGGGTGCTTGATCGGCCACGCGCTTCCCGGTGGCACTGTCACCCGCGAAGCATTCGAAGAGCTAGCGGGAGAGATAGTCGCGCGTTTGAAAGAGCTCAAGGCTTCGACACCAGCCATCCACGGCCTCTGGTTCGACATCCACGGAGCAATGTGCGTTGAAGGCCTCGACGACGTCGAGGTCGAGCTTCTCCGACGGATCAGGGCCATCACGGGCCCTGACACGATCGTATCAGCGTCGATGGATCTCCACGGGAACGTCTCGCGGCATCTCGCCCACGAGACAGACTTGCTGACCTGCTATCGCACGGCGCCACATATAGACGAACTTGAGACCAAAGAGCGCGCCTGTCGCAATCTAGTCAACCTACTCACCAAGCCTCCGACCACCACCGTCCGACCTCTGAAAGCGTGGACCCCCGTTCCTATTCTCCTCCCAGGTGAGCAAACATCCACTCGCCTCGACCCAGCCAAAACCCTCTACGAGCTGGTCCCTGAGATTGAGGCCCTCCCCGGCATCATCGACGCCGCCATCTGGGTCGGATACCCCTGGGCCGACGAACCGCGGAATCACGCCGCGATAGTCGTGACAGGGTGGAACGAAGCAGCCGTCGCCACGAACGCCGAGCGCCTCGCACAGAAGTTCTGGGCGTCCCACGCGGACTTCAAATTTGTCGCTCCAACCGGCTCCTTTGAGCACTGTCTCAGCACCGCACTCACCTCCCCGGTCCACCCATTTTTCATCTCCGACTCCGGCGACAATCCCACCGCAGGCGGAGCAGGAGACGTCACATGGACACTAACACAGCTCCTTAGTCGAACCGAATTTCAGAGACCCTCCGGGACCAGCGTCATCTACGCCAGTCTCCCAGGCCCCAAGGCCGTACAGACCATGGTATCAGCCGGCGTCGGGGCGACAGTCACGGTCACCGCCGGCGCCGAGGTAGACGATACGCACAGCGGACCGGTGACGATGACCGGGCGTGTACACGCGCTAAAACACGGCGACAAAGACGCGGTAGTTGAAGCGGTGCTCCAGGTCGGGAGCGTGTATGTGATTCTCACGCAGCTGCGCAAGCCGTATCACCACGAGCGCGATTTTACGGATTTGAACCTACGTCCACGTGCGACGGATATTGTCATTGTCAAGATCGGGTACCTGGAACCGGAGCTGTTCGATATGGCGGCGGATTGGATCCTGGCGTTGACCCCTGGCGGCGTGGACCAGGATATCAAGAGACTCGGTCATCGGCGCATTCGGCGGCCGATGTGGCCGTTTGATACTGTGTTTCCTGAGCCGCCGGATTTGTCGGCGCGTATAATACCGGGGTCTAATGAGCCGCTCGCTGGGCCTGAATGACTGTTGGCAGCGTGTGGTGCTTGTCATGCTTTGTGTGTCGAGATAACGATTTCCTCGGATGAGAAGTGGGTGAACGTTCCTATGCTTCGAATATTGAGGGATCGGATATACCGAGATCATTTCATATGACTCATAAGCACAAAACTGACCTGTAAGCGCTCAATATAGACTTACGGAGCAGGTTTGGTGGAACTCAAACGGACTGTTGATCTTGACAGTGGCTGGTGCTGCGTTGCAGATACACTTTCCATTAATGCTGATAATCCAACGAACCATGGATTTTGGCATGTGAACTGTGTCATAGATAAGCCATTCGACTTCACTTCGGATTGCAGGCAGATAAAATGGACCGACTGCTCTTTAAAAGACATGCTTTCTTCCATAAACCAAACATATCTCCCGATGGACTCTGCGCCCTCCCAGATCAGTCTCTGCCAGGCATTAGACGTGCAGTTCCCGAAGGATAATGAATGCCTAGTGCAACTTCCAGAGGACATATGTTATGGCAATGGTAAGCTACGCCTATACTATGTCTCCCTAACAGGGGCTGATACGAAAAGCCACCGTTGGGGGTTTGATTGCCTGCATTATGAGCAAATATGCTCTGTCGTATGCCTCCGAGCACCCAAAGACAAAATCCCAGACGACAGTCCATTCTGCAAATGTTCACTTTCTCCGGCCCGTCTTTCCTGAACATGGCCGCGTTGCTTTGAAATTACACGAACTGAGTATCTGTCGCGCGCGGTCTACGTTGAGCGTGGAACTCTTTCAAGACGGACCGAAGATGTGCGCCTCAGCGATTGTAGCGTATGGCCCCTCTCCCAATAACATGCTCCAGAATGAGCGCACTAACATAGCCAGCGTCTCCGACTTCTCCCTCCCCGGCATCACCGTCTCAACTGGCTGGCAGCTGACGCCTCCGCCGCGCCCTGTCAATCTCGACGGACTCTCGTCTCACAGTGACCCGGACTGGATCTGTTACCACCCAGCGTTCCACACAGACGGGTTCCTTCGTGCCGGCTCCTACGCCCAGATTTACGTCCCGACAGACGGTACCCATTCCAGCCACTACGCTGAGCAATGGATTGCACCAGGATGGGACTGCTCGCCGGCAGGCTCCTCGTCGAACGAGGCCCGCTGGACGACAGACATGCTCCAGTTCGTTGTGGACATAGGTCTCGGGATCCCGCAGAACCTCTATCCGACCTCGCCAAACGGCCCCCTCCCCGTGGGGAGTAGTGCCGCGACCTTGGAGTTTGCCGCAGCGCAGAAGAAGGCCCGTGATGCTGGGGAGACATCTTGGCGTTTGCTGGCTACGGACGGGTCGACGGTGCTCCATCCCCAGCTGATCCATTTCACGTTGAGCATGTCGACAGAAGTCAAGAAAGAGCTGCCTCCCGACGGAGTCCGCTGGTTGTATCTTCGTAGTGAGGTGAAGTCTATCCGGAATGGACGGATGGACTTGGAAGTGCTTCTGTGCGATCAGGGCATGGAGTTGGTGGCGTTGAGTAGACAGGTTGCCGTGCTGATACCCTCTATGAATAAGAAGAGGAAAAATCGGTTATAGATTAGAAGGAAATATTCGTACAGTTAGATGGTCTGCGTTGTATGGAAATTCTCCAACTGGGACACTAGGTTCTTTGCTTCGCAGTCTTCGAGTTGGCGCCAGCCTATCCACCCGTCATTTGTAAATCGCTGTATCTTGTTTGTCCCAGCGCTGATTCAGTCGTGACGACTACTTTGATCCAGGCGTCTTGCAGCAGACTGTGGCAGACAGCCGGCCTCCTACCGTGGCGTTGATCTCCTTGTCGAGCTCCAAGATGAAAAGTCTTTCGAGCAGTGCAGCTGAGATTCTGTCTGACTCCAGTGAAAGGCAATGGGGCCCTACGTGTACAAAATACCTGCCGAAACAAGCTTGCATACTCATGTGCAATGATGTAGGATTTGAGTATAGTTGATGGGAAAATGCGTGAGACTTCTCCCGACAGCGCATGTAAATGGTATTGCACAGGTTGAGCTCTTGTCTGATATGGATAGTAGAAAAGCTGAATAGGTTTTGGGATGCCATATTTGTCCACTTTGATAGTTTGGAGCTACCAGGCGTGCCTGCTGTGATATATGAGGTGGAATCGCCGGTGGCTGGCCTGGAGAAGGTGCGTTTTGCACATAAGACTGTTTAACAGGTCCTCGTATCGCAGGAGGCGGACTGCCATTGACTGCAGGTGCTACATGAACCACTCAATGTGCATCAAGACACAATGTAATTGGAAGAGAGAGAACCTATTCTATGCGCTAGGTACCGAGACTTCTAGTAAATAGGGTGAACCAGGCCCCCTGTGTTATAAGCCCGATAATTCTGACCTTCCGATAGGAGTTTGATAACCAGACTTCACCTACTTAGCTGACTATATTGTTGAAGGCTCCAGAAGCTTGAATACTGATCCTCCCCGCTAGTTACCTTGGCCAAGGTCCGCCCCTCTTCTGCTCCCAGACACAGTAGGCTGCGGCAATAACCCTTTCCCTTTCTGATTTCCCGGCAGCCCAAGGAATACAATGGTGTTCGAATACACCACTCTTTACTCCAGAACCCCCCGCTCCTTCCTCTTCTCCGTCGTCGCCAATGTCGGCCCCGGCGGTGCCAGCCGCTCCCTGGTCGTGGCCTACCGCCAACACCATGACAAATACAACTCAGCGGGATCATGGCCACGAGTGCGCCATATGGTGACAGACATCCTCGCGCTGATCGAAATCCTCTCGGATCCCGCGAACCGCGCGCCGCTGGAGGCGGAGAGGAGCCTCGCGGAGGACTGGTATCGTCGGTCTCAGGGGGCCAACGAGCCTCATGTTAATGAGCGGCCCAGCGTGCCCGACACAGCGCAGCCCCCTTTCGTGCCCTGGAACAAGCATGCAGAGCCAGTGCAACCACATCCCCAGCTGCCGTGGCGTGATGACACGCTCAGCCAGTTTCCCTTCACAGCGACGTGCGTTTTGTTGGCGTTGTTGCGCGACGATAGCGATGATAATGCCACTGACCGCAACCGCACCCGCCCCGGCGACGTCCAGCTCCAGCCTCTATCTACTGTGTTCCGGGCTGACTGCACCGAGTATGGCCTGGTCATTCTCGACGTCTCCGACCTGGATAGCGGTGTTAAGTACGGCATTGTCGCGTTCCCCGTGCGCTACATGGCCGAGGTTTGGTGCCGCGGCGAGGGGATAAGCTGGGATCCCGTCGAAGACGACCAGCCGGTGAAGGAGCCGGACGTGGTACTCGATAGCCCGCGGCCTCGAGTGCTATTGTCGATTGCTCAGTGGCTACGAGAATATTACTACTCGTTTGGCCTAGATAACCCTAGCATCCTCAAACTGGAGGAGAGGCCGCTTGTTAATGCTGCAGCCTTGGATTGTACGTCTGTTTCCACGCCACCTGTCCGCCAGGGGGATCCGGATGATTGCGCATGTGCTGACGGGGAACGGTAGATATCTGGCCACCGGAGCTGGACGATCCGGCTCGAGAAGAGGATCCGACTCACGTAGAGGATCCAGCTCGAGTATCTTCGAAAGGTGTTCTCTCACACATCTTGAAATGTCGGCAACTCGCGCTCTTCTATACAAACACATATCTGCCGCATTTGCTAACCTGTCTAACAGACTTTGGACCTTCAAAGACCGATACCCGTATTAAGAACGTATCCACCACCAGATCCCCGTCTGATATGGTAGGCTATATTATATTAGACGAACCACCGCTGGATGAATCGACTATAAAAGCCTCGAGTATAACTATATTAGACGAGCCGCCGCAATATGCCCCAATAGACATGGACCGCGCTATTAATGATCTGCTTATTCTTACCCAGGAGCCCGCCTCCCTTCCGCTTGACAAAAGAGCGCTTGCCAACGTTCAAATTCTTGCTCAGTTCCGCGAGAAGCTACGGCAGCGACTTAAAGAGGTGCCAGACAAGCTCGACTTCTCTAAGATCTCAAGCTATATACTGCGCGTTGCATACGCTGGATGCAGCCATCTTAACTGGGTAGCGTTTCGGAATCTACCGCCTCGCGTGATCGCTACCGCCGTCGTATCTGATGAGCTTCGGGGTGCGTCTGCGCTTAGCCTCTGCGTGGATCGGTTCCAGGGAGAGTCAGAACTTGGTGATCTCGCAGCTGCCCTGGCACGGTCCACAGCCCTTCAACAGCTATGCTTTTTGCAGCGACCGGACCGGGAAAAGGACGATACCTCGGCTCGTTTCTGCTCGCAGCTGCTGCAGCTGTGGGGGAGGGCATCAGAAAGAGAAGATTTGGGATGGCTGCGCCTGAAAACCATCTATTCGACCTCTGCTTTATCAACATGTTTACGCAGCCGCGAATTTCTAACCTCGTCCTCAACTATTAGTTCCAGCTTCACCTCCTCGGGCGCTCAAGTCTTTCCTAAAATACATCTGTTCACATTTGTAGATTCCAAGCGCGAAGATGTCCCAAACGCAACCGCAAACCATTACTTCCATCGTTCTAGTCCCGGGTACAGCGGCTACTACTCCTTGGACAATACTTTGTTAACCGCCGAGCGGTTCGCCGTCCGATTCCTAGCATACCTCCGGTCCCTAGGTTCGGATTCGGATCCCGACAAGGCTATCTTGCGATTTGCATATAATGGGCCCTGCTCATTGCTCGCTCCCGTCGATGATGACGACCACTCGCCGCTGCCCAGGTCATCGCCAGATCGATTCGGTGTGAACCCTATTCCCGCCGGATTTTTCGACTACGAGCTCGCCCTTAACGACCCGTCAAGAGTCCGACTCAGAGATATCCCCCCCGGGGCTTGGGTGGTTCTTGTGAATCGACGAGACCGCAGTTGCAGATTAAGCAAAGACGACGCCTTCTTACAATACTCTTTCGTCCGAATTCGTCGAACCTCTGCCGAGATTGCACCCGAGCAACAACAGCAAAGACCCGCCCCCGTCCCTAACTCCGTCGAGGTGGTGGGCGGGCTGGCAGACTTCCTGCGCGAAACCGTGCTAGATATTGATATTTCCACGTGGGAGGAACAGGTCGTGGAGCTTAAGAGGGACCTTCACACTCGGCGGGCTTCCATTGGAACGGGGGAACGCTGCATCGACGTCCGCGTCATGACTGAGAGCTGGGCCCACACTTTGCTGAACCAGTTACTGTGATTTTGCGGCTGACTATCCCAGCGAATCTGCGTCTTTGTCATATTGAGTTGGTGCTAAGAGTTCTTAAGAACTCTTGGATTCATCGGTATGGAACCAGTTGGATTGGGGCTACCCGTTATCGCGCTGTTCGCAGAATGCTTCCGAGCATACAAGGTCTTTTCATCAGCCCGGTATATGGGATCTGATCTGAGAATTCTCGAGACCAAGTCCCGAATCGAGGAAAGCCGATTCATCGAATGGGGGATGTACGGGGGGTACGACGCGGATCCTCTTAAATGCAGGCTGAAAGAAACGGTCACGAACGCAGGAGCGAAGGTCTTGTCGACGGTTGGATTCGTCTTTTCTCGTCCAGATGGCTATGGTGAGGAGACCTTCCACGAGGGGTCGGGATTCGACTAATCAGCTATATTATGGGCCAGGGGTTGGGGTGTTGATACGATGAAACTCGTACACATATTCAATTCAATTTGCCGCATAGAAAACCATGAACTATAAACTAAACTCGATACGATTTCCAGCATAATCCCTTGCAAAAAACCGAGTCGGGTACTCCGCTGTGGTCTCTCCTTCTGACCGTTAGTAACTCCAAGTGAACAAAACAAGGAAACGCACCGGAAATCTCTTCGCCAGGCTTATCCGCCTCGAGGGGAGCCGCCGCGCCCCCGCGGACGTGATGATCCCATATGCGCTGTCGCAGCTCCTGCAGAGCTTCTAGTGAGCTGACCCTGAGACACGGATGGCGCGAAGAATCCGGCTCGTTCGTCCCAAATGCGATGTGGATCTGCTGGCTACCGTCTGGAGTGATATTGAACCTAGGTATATCAGTTAGGTACCCTCGATTTAAGATGATATAGTTCATGCTTACCATGCCGTGGTATCCCTTTGCAGCTGGGGAACGGGAATAGCTGTAAGGCCTAGTGTTCCTACATAGAACTCGTGTGCGCTTTCCAGCGTACCTTCTGGTACGAGGAGGTTGGTATGGGCGATTCCAGTGATCATGTTTCTTCAGCTGTAGGCAGTGAGCTGCGGGCTGCCTTAGGGTGAAGGAGGAGGCTTATAAACCGGGTTATACTGCTTGATTCGGCGTATGGCGGGGATCCGATGAGAAGCCCGTTCGGAATTCCTTTCCCGTATCGGTTCCGTATGTAACTTAAGCTGTGAGTGAGCCAGGTGTTGTTTGTTGCTGACTTGTGCATTTCTCAATTGACATAAAATCTGCTAACAAGAGGGCTAAGTTTATGGATTGTGTTGTGAAGTGATTGGCATTTTGTCATGGTAGACTACCTACATACCAGAATATATATTTTCCCAAGCCATTACTATCCAGAACTAATGTCGAATGGCACAACCGCAGATTTTCGCAGAAACAACATGATTTCCTCAGTGATCATCTGTAATATTTTACTAAGTATAGCTAAGAGAGGGTTTAGTCCTATACACAGGAATCACTGTAGGATCATCTGGCCCAGCTACAAGTCTTCCATGCGAGGTAGAATGAACACTGCACTGCGCGATTGCAGAAACACGGTCAATGTATGAAAGGACGGCCAATCTCGGTATAAAATCTGCCATGTTATGCCAGGAACATGTCTTTGCATGGTCATTCACTGTTTATTTCTCATCACTGGGCAGATCGTAGTACTTTTTACATGTTCCAGCACATCCGCTCTACCCGAACGATCCTCTGTGGGTAACAAGAGGCTCTCCAGCTGTTGTTAGATCCACAGACAGCTGTCAACGAGAGCGTTGGATGTCTTCTCCATTCTTCCGAGCTTATCGTGGGCAGTGGATCGTGATTGACTCTGTTGACGATTGCAGCAAGGGAGGATGCCGCTCTTCTGCTTTTGTTCCATGTTGATGCTATACTGGATGCGGCATCGATTGACAGAGCCGGAAGAGAGATCCACTGTAACCAGCCCTTGCATCGGCGATGCAATATTGTGTGGATCCGCCGGCATTAGCGAAGATGAAGATCCGTGGATGTGATTTCAGGAGTCAATAGGACAGATAGAAGCATATTTTCTTCGCTAGAATGCAGCTGGGAGACATGCAATTCATATGCTAGCACCCCTAATCTATATCCATCCCAGCTGAGGTATTATAATCTACATATTTACATCCCTTTCAGCAAATGGAAGGACCGAAAGACAGTGCTGATCGAGATATCCCGTCTGTGGATCTCTGACTCGAATAGCGTCACCCCTTCTCCCAATAATAACTTCAAATTACGTCTCTAAACCTAGTAGCGGGCGAAGTGGAGGCCATTTCAATCGTAACGAGATCCCAGATCTCACGAAAAGAATAATAATAGCCATGATCGCATCCTGGGGGGTCTGGTTCTGGTTCTGATCTGAACCCCGTCTACACATTCAACCTCTGGGACAATGCATCCCGCCATTCTTTATTATTGAATACAGTCGCTCTTTCTAACCGTCAAATAAGTAAGAACTAAGAACTCTGCACTGAGATAAGTACTTACGAACAGGACAATCCACTCGTTTTCCATCACCATGCGCTTCTCCATTCTCTCCACAGTCGCAGTGCTTTCCGCCTGCTCCGCAGCGACGCCCCTGCGAGACCTTCTCCCTCGCTCCTCCAGCATGTTCAATTTCGACTGGACACGGGCCAACGCGATCAAGACCGTCAACGAGATCATGCAGCAGCTCCCCGTCGACATCCACTTCTGGGGCATGAACCAGACCGAGGGGTTCATGGGGGTGAATATTGCCGTGGACATGAACGATCTTTCGGCCATGGGGCTGGTTTCGATGAAGAGCAATGTGAACGCCAAGGTCAATGTCAATGTTACTATCACTGGGCTGGATCAGTGATCTTGCTGTGCTCTAGTTTGAATAGATTTATCGTGGAGTTTCATTTCGAGAACTCTTAATTTAGCTCGCGGTGCTGTCGCTTCACACGGTGTATATCTTGAAGACTAATATACTGTGGCTAAAATATGTATAAGAAATCATAAAATGTGTCAATGGAAGGCTCAGGTATATGAGACAAGTGAGACTCATGATAGTAGAGTTGGAGTTGTATAAGTAGTAGTAAGATATCTGCCCTGAAAAAGTGTCTTATCCTTATCACATTTGAATGGGACAAGAAGAACGAAACAAATTCAAATCTCCACAGGTTCTTTGCCGGGAATAACCACAAACTGCTGAACATGCCGACAGCCGAATGCCCATGATTGACGGCTTGCACAGTTTGATCATCGCCATGTCTCCACCAAAGCATTCCATAAACGGCAATTCTCGCGTACTCGTATAAATCCATTGATCATTTGTTGAAGGACGTCTTACCCACGGTACATAGTCTCTGGATGTGGACGATGGTTCAAACTTTTAAAAAGCACATGCTCTATAATTGGATATTCAGGAAATATAAAGATAGGCAGCGGCAGGTTCATGTCTATAGAATCTTCCCTATCCTACCGTTCCTGCTGGCCCAATCTCAATGCCACTCTCAATCCATCTTAACAACCGACTGCCCTCCTACTTGGGTGACGAACTCATCCAAGGCAAGGTGCTGTTCGAGTCTGCGCATGCAATTGATCTACAAGACATCACAGTGACCTTTTTGGGGCGCACAAAGGCCAAGGTGCAAAAGGTCAAAGGGGCCGTTGCTCCCTCCGCAAGCTACAAGAGCAAATGTGTGCTCTTCGAGAAACGCAGAATACTTCTCCACCTGGGAGGAACGACGTTAGTTCCTGGTACGTACGAATGGCCGTTTGAATTTGCATTTCCATCGAATGTACAGTGCTCTGCCAGATGGCCATATACTCTGCCATTTTGCAGTGACGCCGAACAGCCGCTACCACCGACCTTTGTGGCGGAAACCGGCGATTCATTGCGGCGGTTGGAGTGTTCTGTTGAATATCGAATCCGCGCTGAGGTGTCCAAGCCTCAGAAGACTCTGTTCAGCAACTCAGCTTTATTTGATGAGGTTGTCCGTCTGAACCTTGTCCCTCGAGCGGTGCGATGGGAGACTGGTAGTCCAGTCTCCGCATACCAGGATCGGAAAGAGCAGCTGTTCACCGTGAGAAGTCTCCGGTTGCTTCCTGAAAACAGAGGAAGAAGCCTTTCCTTACAGGAGAAGATGCAATCCTGGCTGTCTCCAAGTCGACTCCCCCGATTCGATTTCCAAGCTTCGCTGCAGTACTCGACTAGAGTGATCCAATCTCTACCGCTCGATTGCATGCTGAATATCGTTCCTTTGATGGAGTACGCGTCAGTTAGCACTCCTCCAGATGTCATTTTGCAGAATGTGGCAATAGCTGTGGTTAGTCGAACCGCGGCTAGAGCTGCCCCGTCACTGATGGGGGCAATGTCGGGAGAGGTCGATGAGCAAATGGAGGTCATTTGCAAGAGCTCCATTGGTATACCTGTCTCTGGCCAGGTCAACCTCGGGCAGACTTTCGGTCCATTGGCTATCAAAAGATTGGATGCATCTTTCAGCACATTCAACATTGCGCGATCGTACAGGCTTTGCGCGACATTCTCATTTGAATGTGCAGGACAAACAATGGCATTCGACCTTAGCGATTTGCCGATTACCATCGTGGCAGATGCTCCGACTGCGGAAAAGAATGAGAAATCTTTGGGCGAAGTGAGACAGGGGTTGGGAGAATCCACTTCACCACGAGATGACCTTGATGATGCTCCGCCGTCGTACAGCCCAGGCCCCGTCCTCTCGGTTGCCACATCCCAAAAACAATAACTAGAAAGGGAAAGTCCCTCCGAGGTACTCTCCACGGTAGTGCGTCTGGAACTATCGCCAAGTCTCAACGCGAGACATGCTGGATCATGGCTAAATTCGAGACACCCACCATGCGCCGGTGAAATCCAGCTCTCTGATACTACTACTATAGCGCAACTCATTATGCACAATATAAGCCAAACGACCAATTGTTTCTCCTACAACGCCACCTCCAGCTCGGCTGCGGTACTAGTCCTCACTAAAGGCCCGGGCACCAATCAACCGACTATACCAAGAACGCTACGGCTTCGCGGAGTCTAGACCATACGGGGCAGAACACCTCTCTCCGGCAATCAGCCGGAGTGCCTGACGGTGGCTGCCACCTCCGCATTTCTGAGAGACCCGAGGCTAAATTCAATGGCTTTGTATTGGCGACTATAAGTGGCCGTGGCAGCGGAGGGCGCTGAATTAGCCGATCCTGGGGAAAGGCTTCAGTGGGAGAGAAGGATTGATTAGCCTATGAACTGTTCATATGACCTGGGGTGCCGTGACGAAAAGCATTGGGCTGAGCTTGCGATGTCAGGTGCTGTACGGTGCAATTGGGTAGCGACGGCGTCGTGCATGGACGCACGCCGGGTAAATGGAATTGTCTGCAGGTAGATGGTCAATTCAGATGTACGAATATGCCGACATGATGGAATCATCCGGCTCTGGTTTCCCTCTCCAGCCTGGCAGGGTCTGGTTGAGTACCCCAGACCCGGCAGCAAATAGAACGGCTGTGATATTCGTGAAGAATCCTACAGAGAAAGGATCAACCGATCAGCCTAAACTAGCCGTAGTCTAATGGCAAAAGACTTCTTCAAACGCTCGCAACTCCCGATGATCCGTCTATAGCACGGCTGTTAAGGGGCGTCTGTGCGGGGAGAAGACTATAAAAGCGTGCACCTTCGTCAACAACAGAACAGTAACAATCGTTCATCAAACATTTCCCATCCTACCAAGTCTACCGGCACAATGGTCTCCTTCCTCCGTCTTGCTGTTGCCTGCTTCGCTGCTGTCGGAGCTCTGGCAGCCCCCGTCGAGTCTCTTGAAGAGCGCTCCGACGAGCTGTTCAATGCCACCCTCCACGAGTTCGCTGAACGCTCTACCCCCAGCTCTACCGGCTGGAACAATGGATACTACTACTCCTTCTGGACCGACGGCGGTGGCTCTGTGACCTACACCAACGGCGCCGCCGGCCAGTACAGCGTGCAGTGGTCCAACGTGGGCAACTTTGTCGGCGGAAAGGGATGGAACCCCGGCTCCGCCAGGTATGTTTCATGCTGAGACATCCAACAATGGGCTCAACTAACCTTGGCAGAAACATCAACTACGGCGGCAGCTTCAACCCCAGCGGCAACGGGTACCTGGCCGTGTACGGATGGACCACCAACCCGCTCATTGAGTACTACGTGGTGGAGTCCTACGGCACCTACAACCCCGGCAGCGGCGGCACCTACAAAGGCACCGTGAACACCGACGGCGGCACCTACAACATCTACACGGCCACCCGCTACAATGCGCCTTCCATCATCGGCACCGCGACCTTCACGCAGTTCTGGTCTGTGCGGACGTCGAAGCGGACCGGCGGTACGGTGACGATGGCAAACCACTTCAACGCGTGGGCCAGATATGGAATGAACCTGGGTACCCATAACTACCAGATTGTGGCTACTGAGGGATACCAGAGCAGTGGATCTTCTTCCATTACTGTGTACTAAGGAGTCAGCTTTGAGTGATTGTGGGTGTTGGGACTGGAGGAGTGATAGTGTCTTGTTCGAGAGAAATAGCAGTGTCTTGGTCCTTTCCTATGAGAAGTTGTAGTAAGTTGGCTTTAGCGGACGAAATGATGCCCAGTAAAGATCTCTTGAATGATGCGGCCTCACCCGCAAACAAAGTCAACAATGTCACGATCTCGATCTGTATCTAATCGGTATACTGTGATTCGTAGCTGTGAAGATCAGAGTGGAGAGAGAATAGATATCTTGTTCCGGGCCCACCAGCACTGGCGGATGAAACTCTACATGCAATCGTCATCGTCATCGACCGAGGGTGACAGCACAATAGACCCGGCTACCTCCATTTACAAGGCGTATAATAGATTGTAATAATAATTCAATTCCAGAGTAACATATCACATAGATCTCTAAAACTGTTTTCAGATTGACTATACAATGGCGCCTTACTATACTCTGGCCGAGGGTAGACGCACTCCTACCCGCTATGCCCAGAAGCTGACAACTCAACCCAGGATGCCCTGTCCCGAATGATAAATCAAGCGTTCAACTCCGAGATGGCTCTGGTGGAGGGCTCGTTCTGCTGCAAGACACCCAGCTCCTGGAGAGTCTGGCGCATTTCGCACGCGAGAGAATTCCCGAACGGTACAGCACTGCAACCACCGAACTATCTCAAGGGAAAAGCTGACACTGTTCCACAGTGTGGTCCATGCAAAGGCTGCTGGGTGGGTTCTAGCATCTATTTGGCAAGCATTTGGCTTACGGAATATAGTGCATTTGGAACCTTCGAGGTCACCCATGACTGCACCGACCTCACCTCTGCCAGCTTCCTGAACAAAGTCGGCAAGAAGACAGAATGCGTCATGCGGATTTCTACCGTTGGAGGAGAAACTGGCTCAGCCGATACCGCGCGCGATGTTCATGGATTTGCGATGAAGCTTTACACCGACCAGGGCAACCAGGACTTTGTGTTCAACAACACGGTCAGTGTATCTGGTTCTTAGGCGGATTGTGATGCTAATGGTCTATAGCCTGTCTTCTTTATCAGGGATCCTCAGAAATTCCCATCTTTGAACCATTCGCACAAGAGGCATCCTGCGACCAATCTTCCGGATGCGACCATGGTAGGTGTCATGGAACTGCATTGGAGAACTTGGCTAACATCCCTAGTTCTGGGAGTAAGTCGCTGCCTGCAAGGCTGTATGATGATACTAACCGGATAGCTTCCATACGGGAGCACAGGAGAGCATCCACCAGTTGATGGTCCTCTTCAGTGATCGAGGAACCCCTGCGTCCCTGCGCCATATGAACGGCTACAGTGGACACACGTACAAGCTGACCAAGGAGGTGCGTAGATCTTCACACGCCCTCTTCAAGAATTGAACCTCTAACAAACGCAGGATGGTTCCTTCAAATATGTCAAATTCCACGTCAAAACCACCATCGGCGTCAAGAACCTCACCAGAGAAGAGGCCACCAAATTGGCGGGCGAAAACCCCGACCACCTGGTGCAAGACATGTACGAGGCCATCGATCGCGGCGACCACCCCGTGTGGAACGTCTTTGTCCAGGTCATGGATCCCAAAGAGGCCGAAAATTACAAGTGGAACATCTTCGACATGACCAAGGTGTGGCCGCACACGGACTTTCCCCTTCGACAGATCGGACGGCTCACGCTGAACCGCAATGTAAGTTACACCAGCATACTTGGATATCAGATACTGATACCGTGGATAGCCCAAGAACTACTTTGTGGATATTGAGCAAGCGAGTTTCTCGCCGTCGACCATGGTCCCGGGAATTGCTCCCTCCGCGGATCTCAGTATGTTGATTATCATATTGCCCCCCTACGAGCTACGATCATCCTGACAGTCCCAGTGCTGCAAGCGAGAATGTTCTCCTACCCCGATGCCCAGCGCTACCGCCTCGGCGTCAACTACCAGCAGTTGCCGGTGAACTCCGCGCGAGCGCCGGTGCACTGTCCGTTCGAGCGAAGCGGCGCTATGAACTTTGGCTCAAACTACGGCGACGAGCCCAACTACGTCGGATCGAGCCTGAAGCCCAATACCTTTGCCAAGTCGAGCAACGGGGCCGGCCCGGCCTCCAGCACCTTTACTGAGCACGAGAAGTGGATCGGCAAAGTGTGCAGCTATGCTAGCGGCGTCGACGAAAAGGACTACGAGCAGGCGGCTGGTCTGTGGAAGGTGCTGGGCCGCGAGGAGGGCCATCAGGATCGGCTGGTGGGCAATGTAGCCGCCAGTGTGAGTCAGATCAAGCATGCGCAATTGCGCAAGAGGGTTTACGGTAGGTGCTATTCCGAGATGACGTGAGATCGGCTAGGCTGACATGGTTACCTAGAAATGTTCTCTCGCGTGGACGGTGATCTTGGAAAGAGGCTCGAGAAGGAGACGGAGGCGAATCTGGCGTGAGCAGCGGCTATGTGGAGTTCGGAATGGGCTGGACAGTTAGAAGAAAGACATATATATGTGCAAGTTCTTTGGTATTGATTATATTGGATTACTGAGTGTCATCATCGTATTATGATCGATGTCTCGGTTATTGCCGGTAGCAACTAGAAAAGCCACATATCCTCTGACCTCTTCCCATGAACCTCTACTTCGGACATCAAGCATTCATAAACACAAACAACATGTCCAACCAGCCGATTCTACCACCAGGATATGTCCTCCAGCAGGGCTATCCCTCTGTCCCTGCCTATCTACGCCTCCGCGCTACGTCAGGTCTCACCCCTCGCAGTACGGCGCAAGCCACCGCCGCCCTCAAAGGAAGCTGGTACGGCTGCTACATCACTTACAACGCCGACAAGAAACCCGACGATCACGATGAGACAGACGCAATTGCAATGGGCCGCATCATCGGGGACGGCGGCTGGTACTTCCACATCGCCGATATGGCCGTGCTTCCGGATCATCAGCGCAAGGGACTAGGCGACGCGGTGCTGAAGCATCTTATCGAGAAGGTCCGGTCTGTCGCACCTGATGGACCGGATCCAGGATACACCGGGAATTCGCCTGGGGTCTTTACGCCGTATGTGACTTTGTTGGCGGATGAGCCGGGGCGCAAGTTGTATGCGCGGAACGGGTTTGTGTATACGGCGCCGCACTCATTGGGTATGATGTTGCCGTGGGAGAAGGTTTCTACGCCTGATAGATCGGAGTGACAGTGCTGAATTTGTGTATGGTCTGGTTTGCTGACGACTATATGGTGGTGGAGGTAAATGCGACCGTGGAGAAGTGGTGAGCTGGCGCCGATGATATAGAGTGCATTCATTAAGAGGAACGAAACGTCACATTCCTCAGAGCATGTCACGATATGTACATGACCTTTAGCATTGTCATACATCAAGACTTCTTACCAATTATCCCCTTAATTGACCCCTGCAAACGAAATCATGTGATGCATAGAATCCTGCACAATCGATAAGCAGTTATGTCTGCTGTTCACCGTGGAACTCCAGCTCTTACGCATTGCCTAGGAGCCTAGGAGCCGGCCACCAGAAAGTCCACGATGGCCTCCCTCAGAACGCTGCCAGAAGAGCTGATTGGCATGATCTTGGAATACGTGAGTTGCATCGACAATGCAGGCATTGTCTCGTCTGACCGGAATCGTAGCTCTTCCAAACTGACATTGACCATCTCTCCCTGGCTTCAAAAGCGTACTACCGGAGATTCCATCGGTATTCACGTCGAGAGCTGGTCACCCAACTGAATGAACTAGGCCAGGACAAAGGATCTGTTAAGACACCGGCATCATCCTCTTTTCGTGGAATTGAGGACAGCGAATCCCATCCTTGGAGCTTGACACGGTGTCTAGAATTCAACGCGCCCATCCATGAGCATGACGGGACGGTGTGTGTTGACACTTCAGGGATACCCCATAAGAACAGGAAAGAGCATCATCGGAAACTGCTACAACGACTATCACAAGACGTGGAAGACATATTGTCTCACCTACCCGATGATAAACTGCACACTTTCAGGTAGTCTCCTACCAGATATTCAATACTTCTGCTCTGATTGCTGACTTCTGCGAGGTGGCATATGGGTTGTTGTGTGCCAGAGTCTGTTCTGGGACCCTCTGGTTATATCCCGATCAACCAGCCATTGATCAGCGCGTTGTCCTTGATCACGAGCCAAAAATGCAGACATGCTGCTTCGCTCAAAGGAATGACGTATCTTCGTCAGCTCAAGGCTTTCTCATGGCAAGGCGTCAGGTCCAAGAGGGACCTAGAGATATTTCGCTCGGTGGTGCAAAACAACGCAGACACACTGGGCAGCCTGGAGGTCAGGGTACTGAACGAAGTGCAGAACGACGTCGAAAATGATGACTCCATCCTGGAACGGCTTGGACTTCTCTTACCAGGCAGTGTTGCTGCTCCTGACCAAAAGTGCGTTCGCTTCTGTCTACACCACCTGTCTCTACGTAGAGCCCGCCTCGACGAATGTTTCGCAGGGCGGGATTTTGCATTCAGACTAGAAAACCTCCTATCCCTGGATCTAGTGAATTGCCACGGGACTTTTGAATTCTTTGAAGCTCTCTTAGATTCGGTGCTGCATCTCAATCTCCGCTCTCTAAAGGTTACGGTCACGGAGGCAGAATTGGGAGTGCATATGTTTCCCTCTTCGCCATTGGGGAAAGTGATTGCATCTTTCTCCGGCCTAGAGGAAGTGGTGATCTTGACTCCTACAAAACGCGGCTATGACTATCGAGATGAGGATAATCCAAAGGTCATGAGACGCTTTGAGCAGACGTTACCTGTCGCCTCTCACGCGGAGACATTGAAGCGGCTAGTCTATCAAAACCACTGTACGGGGGATAACGATGGGTTGTATGTTGGAGGGGATGACTACAGGGTACGGAGCACTTTTCCAGTTCGCAACCTGCTCGAAAGCTTGCCTCGACTGGAATGTTTGGGCATCTGGATTCTCCCGACGGCATTCGTATGTTCTGGCCTTCACTACTCACGTCGTTGGGGAAGAGACTAGACTGACTTGTGACAGAAAAGGGATGTCCAATCTGCGGAGGGCTTCAAAGCCATCAAGATGCTACATTTTCGAATGGATGGAAAGCCTTCGGAAGTTGACGTCGTCCAGCAGCTGGTGAATTCAGGATATCCCCCAGGATTGATCCCAGGGTCAGTCCGCAAGGGCCGTCACTACGAAAGGGAGCGGAAAATGGCGGTCAGAGAGGATACCCTCGTTTTGCTACAGCTGGTGGAATTTGCGACATGGGCCTTTGGCTCAGCTGGATTCCCCAATCTTCAGCTTATTGCGTATGGAAACTTCTCAAGTGAGCCGTGTAAATGGTCTAGGGTCCTTCTGGGTCGGGATCCTTCCGGTGGACAGAGATCGGGGTTCCTTCCACGGTGGCTACAGTCCTGGCCTGGAAAAATCTTAGGATACGGTGGACCGCATAGCGATGACCAGTGTGAAGAAAGCCCAAACCCATTGCCCTTCAAACTTATACATCCGGATAGTGTATATCCAGTGGCGGAGACTGAGGGAGCCTGGGATTTACTGCGCGAATCTCGAGTTGGACACCCTGTTCGAGCAGTGCCATCTCGTGAATCGAAATGATGTTATTTACGATGATAATGAGAGCCATCAGTTTAGATACAATGTTCCTAGTATGGGTCTGATATTAGAATAGAAACGGTTCATACAATCCTCGGAGTTAAGCTCGGCCTCGGAGTTGAAACCAAGCAGGCAGCACCAAATATTGTAAGTCCTATCAACCCATTTTTTTCAACCAGTAAAGCCCACGGCAGCAACACAAATAATGGAATCCCCTCGAATCGGTCTGATCGTATGCAGCCAACGGACCCCCCGGGCTGGCCTGCAAATCGGGGAGTTCATCCTGCACGCCATCACAAAGGGCTTTCCAGCAGCGAACGTATCTCTGATCGATCTCGCAGAATGGGACCTACCTCTTTACAATGAACCAGGCATACCCTCGCAGATCAAATCCGCAGACCAGTACACACACGCCCACACGAAAGCCTGGTCAAAGGAAATCTCCTCTCACGACGCCTTCATCTTCTTGACCCCCCAGTACAACTGGGGATATCCCGCCAGCATCAAAAACGCCATCGACTATCTCTACCATGAATGGAAAGGGAAGCCGGCGTTGATCGTCAGTTATGGCGGTCACGGTGGTGGCAAAGCGGCGGCGCAACTCCACCAAGTCCTCCAAGGAGTGCGGATGAACCCAATGGACAGAGTGATCTCGCTCACCTTTCCCGACAAGGCAACCGTGATCCAAGCGGCGACAGGAGGGGACCTAGGACTGGCGAAGGATAATGGTCTGTGGGCGGAGGAGCGAGATGGGATCAGAGAAGCGTTTAGAGAGTTGTTGCAGCTGGCGGCTGTTACTGGGTCCACTGCAGCTTAGTATGCCAGATGGATCTACAGTATTATGGATTTAGCGTCTCCAATAGACAAATGAACGGAAATAGACTGAATTCTACTATCCACGATATGGGATATGCCCAGGCTAAAGACATCCGGACCGAGGCCGACTGAGTCAGTCCGCTGACTCGTTCCGGCACCGGCCGCTCCAATGGAATCCTCCACGCGCCATCACACCATGGACCCATAAAGGCGTTATGGAGCAGAGCTAAGGCCAAAAGGAAGGCATTCTGCTTTATTAAAGTGGATTTGTGGGGACCCCATACCCCGCGTCCAGATATCGGACCGGATGGGAAGCTTCAAAACTCCTGACCATCTGCAGCTACATCTGGGGATTCAGGCCTTCTTCTCCTGCCACCTACTTGCACGGTAAGACATATCGACAATGGACAGAACGAAAGCACCTCTGAAGACGTCCAACGAGTCCCGATTGGTGGTTGCCGAGCATAATCAGCGCCGACGGCCAAAACGCTCGTCCCGCGCTTGTGAGCGTTGCCACCGCCGGAAGGTCCGCTGTGATGGAGCAATCAATGGATTTCCTTGCACGAATTGTCGTCTGGACCAGTATCCTTGTACGCTACAGCCGAATATTCGACAGCCGTCGGGGGTGAAGCAGTTGTTCAAGGCTCCTGTCCGAGATCCACAGCGCGGAACGTTCCCGCCAGCCAGATTTAGAAGCAGTATTGGTACGTTTAAGGCATCAGTACTGGTCCTTTACTACCTGCTACTGACTCGCTTATTGTGCAGGCACAATCGCCAAAGGCTCCTTATTGTTCGACTATCCCTGCCTCGATGCATCAGGCTTAAAACGATTGACGCCGGAAACCATAGTTCTACTGGAAACACATGGATGTCTGCGCGTGCCCAGCAGACACGCGCTCGATGCTCTCATCAAACATTACTTCCTCTACGTACATCCTTGTCTTCCGGTGCTCGACGAAGCAGCATTCTGGAGGGAGTATCGATGTACGAACGCCGGTGGAAACGGGATATCCATTGTGCTCTTTAGGGCCATGTTATTTGCTGCATCTCCGGTACGTAATACATCTTGCAGACTATAATGCCAGCTGATAGGTGATAGTTCGTCCCGGTGGAAGTTGCTAAGCAGTGCGGCCATGAAACGTTACTCCTCGCACGAGATGACCTCTATAATAGAGCTAAGGTAAGGCTCTCTCAACACAATTCAACAGCTCAAACTCATAATTTTAGCTCCTCTATGAAAGTGGCGCAGAAACTGACCCCCTCACTATCGCTCAAACCACCCTCTTACTCTCCTACTACACCACCGACTCCGAAACATCAACCAACTCGACGTGGCTGAAAATCGCCATCGAATCCGCCAAAGAAGAAAACGCCCACCTATACTACTGCGTCCCGTCACTGAGTGGCAAGAACAGTTCCGACCTCAAACGCATATGGTGGTGTTGTCTAATCCGCGATCGTCTCATATCACTGGGAATGCGACGGCCGATACAAATAACGCCTGACGAATATGAGCTCCCACAACAAGGCCTGGCGTTTGACGACCTCGAAGATGAAGCATTTCACTCCGAGGTATATGGCCTGGATACGAAGATTGCACTTAGTCAAGTGCTAGCTAGCCTGTGTCATTTTGTGGTAACGGTGACCGATATGGCGATGATAGTGTATCCGGCAGTCAAGTCGCGACAGTCAGACAGAGAAGACCCCCGGGAAAAGATAGAAAAGCTGGAAAAGGCAAAATTGGTGCTCCTGCAATGGGAGCTCAATTGGATGGCGCATATGGAGGGGAAGGACTTTTATCTGCATTCTTCCCTTGCCCTGTGCTCCAATCTGCTGTCCATATACTACCAGTAAGTCTGCGCAAGGATAAGAGATTCGTGTACTAACGTGGCCAGATCCGCTCGCATGGCCGTCTCCAACCATATGTGTCGATTGATAACCATGGTGAAATCGCTGGAATATGAGGACTTGAAACGAATCGAGGCCTGTCGGTCCGACCTAGTGACAGCTATTGGATCAACGGCGCAAAAGGTCAAGGAACTTATCATCCATGGAGTTGCCGACAAACTTCCAATAAGCGCGTACGTTACCTACTGAACTAGAACCTAGAATTTCCGACTGATCATTCCAGCGTGGCATACACCATGCTACCACAAATCCTTCTGAGCATCGAGTCGGAACTTTCGAAAACGCCAGAAGATAAGCAGAAGCGCGAGGTCATGCTGGTCCTGTTCGTGGAGATCTACCGCATCTTCAGCTCCAGATACTACACCAGACGAATTTTGGACATTACCTGGAGAGCTCTCCAGTGGTGCCAAAAGTCCAGCATGTCCCATGCAGAGCCCAGCAGGACAGGTCTAGCCCTTCGTGCGGACTACTCACCTGTTCTCTTTGAACTTCGCCTTTCACACTACGTGCGGCTTCTCCGGTATATCGATGAAGTGATGTCCACCCTGGATAACCCCGTGGAGAAAGTGTCCATGCTTTGTCCTGTTGATCTCGCTCTGTCGGATCATGCTGAGAAACTAGGACCTTCCATTCCGACGTGGATGCAACCAACAGAGGAGACTTATTTCGGCCAGGAGGCGCTGCATTCCTGGTCATCCTCCTTGTTCCTCTCTTGGCAGCCAGCGGACGACGCCTCAAGCGCTTCCGCGGATAGCAATGAGTCAAACGAAGACGTGGACTTATTCCAACAGATACTAGAATACCTACCATTACTCGGGGAGTAGCTGGATGCAAATTGGTTTTCTTTTATTCAGAACACCATTATGGAGATATGTTCTCAATAGATATATGTATGTACAATATCCACGGTGCAACTCATGTCCTCATGTGGACTTCAATATGTACCTCTGACTTACACCTTGGGCGCGTCCGAACCCGTCTCCTCATCAGATGTAGAACTGCCCTGCATCTTCATCCGCTGAAGCGATGACTTTGCGTATCCCTTCCCATCGGCTCTCAAGAAAAACACCAAAAGGAGGTCCACCACTGCCAGGACCACAGACACCCAGAAAGCCCCTGAATAGCCCTTCTCAAGACGCAGCTGGCCTACACCTGCTGCTGTGCGACGAACGTCAGTAGCATATGCAGCTGTAGAAATAGTAAGCGCAATGTTGGAAAAGACCTTGTTCACGGCGCTGAGAATCCCTCCTGCAAGCGACTGCTGCTCCTGTGGCAGTGAAGACATGACATAGCTCTGAGAAAATATTCGATTAGCCGGGAGTAAAAATCCTGCGGAGAAGAGGGGAGCATACATTCGCCACGTTGAACTGCATCTCGGAACCGAGTACCACCAGCATAAGCGAGGGGAAAATAAAAGCCCAATAATACTCGCCGATGGGCTGTATCAGCGCGAGCAGAAGGAAGCTCACTATGTACGCGATTGCGCCGACGCCGGTGATGAGCATGTGGCTAATGCGATGCATGAAGAAGCTGATGACGATGTCCACGATGATGCCGGTCACATTCTGCGGGAGGAGATACAGGGCGAGGTAGAGTGGGCTCTGGTGTTTTACTCGCTGTAGATAGAGACAGAGCCAGAATGTTGCTGCCGTGAAGCCAGCGTTTCCGATCGATATGCTGATTACGTGCTTTGTCAGTTAGCAAGTCTGTCAGACACAATTTGTTGAGGGGAACGTACGATGGCAAAGTCCAGGTCGCGCCAGACGTGCAACGGCATCAATGGGTGCTTGTAAGCGGCCTGCCAGAGGACAAAGCAGATTATCGTCGCAACGCCCAGTATCAGAGGAATGAGCACGTATGGCGCTCCCCATCCTTCCGGCGCGGTACCGCCCAGTCTGTAGTATGTTAGAAGGCTGCCTCTATCTTGAGGTTATATACATACGTCAAGGAGCTGGAGACCATGGATACCCCGCCTGTAATCAGGAGTGCTCCTACAAGGTCGAAACGCGATAAGATCTCCCACAGAGACCCCTTCCTCGGAATCGAATGCGAAGGCACCGTCCACACCACCAGGATCGTGAATATCGCGTTCAATACACCAAATGCCCAAAAGCATGCCCGCCAGCTCGACAATTGCATGATAACGCCGGAGATAAACGACCCACTGACATAACCAAGAGGGTTCCCGGCACTGAAGCAGGCGAATGCTCGGTTCCTCCGTTTGGATGGCTGTTGGTACACGGACCCGAGCTGGCCGATTGCAGGCGTCACGGCAGCGGCGGAGAAGAGGCCGAAGAATCCGTTGAGGATGATGAGGGTTATCCCGTTGGGTGTGAAGCCTGCTGCTGCGACAGTGAGCGTTGAGCAGGTCATCGCCGCGATAAACATCCGTTTTCGCCCGACCATATCAGCGAGGTTTCCGAACGGGAGGACGAAGGCGCCGCTGGTTAGCCTAGTTTCAATGGCATTAGCACAGTTGTTTGGGGTGTAGGTCTAGAGGGATGTGACGTACAGCGGTGCAGCAGTAATCCATGTTAGTTCATCCCCCATGTCAAGATCTCGTCCGATGGAATCTGTCATGACCGTTGCCATCCCCGAGAAGATCGTGGACTGCGCAAAGGCAAACGTCACTGTCAGGACAAAGAGACACTCGGTGACTATGCTCGAGAAGCAGTCAGGACGGGGGACGTCTGTCTTCTTGATATTTGGGGCCATGATGCAGGCAGACTGATCTCCAACGAAGAGAGACCATGCGTCTTTGCTGGCCTGCAGGTTGTCAAGTCCTCTGGTAGTAGGCTTGCTTCGACAGAGATATAGCCAACCGTGCACTTGTACGGCCTGAAGGCTTTATTCACGCGAGGCGCCTGTTAAACGATACGTTTGTCTATCGGTCACGCTGCAGATCATATCCTTCTTCCTTCCCTGGAATGTGAAGACCAGCCTCCACGCATCCTTTAAGCATTCCGGAATTTGCTACCACCAACCCCATGATTCCTGCTTAGAAATAACTCATTTAACAGGGAAACAAAAGCTCAGATCGCTTGAGTTCGCCTGCGATGATCTTAAACGCATCAGAACCACTGCGCGAAATATTCCAGCCTGCCACATGATTGCGAATTCGGGATTTCGCAAAGCCCGAGAGAGCAGGCTGTCACTGGGGAGTATTAGGCTTTTTGTGAATATTCGTAAATGCCAAGTCGGTCCTCTATGGTTAGTGTGCGAAAATGCACCGCTGTATAGCACGAGCTCAGCCCGAAACCAACTAACAGCCATTAGTAACCAGACAGCTTTATCGCATGATTAAAGTAGGGACTCAGCGTTATGGAGCTACTCTATTCACTCGGTGGCATATTATACCAGTTCGTCATAAATTGCTTCGAGGTCAGTCATGCTAGGAATGTATAGTTCTGCATGTCTTATTCTTCCTTCCGGATCATGCCCCCATTTTCGCTAGACGTATGATGAACGTAAGATGATACCTACATGACTACTTCCAATCAAGATGTAAAGAATTGATCTAACGAGAAATATATTTCATGTCCCCTATGCTTCTGTTCGTATAGCTCTGTCATTCTGCAGGCGTAGGTTCTCCCTGCCATCAGCCGAATCAATGTCAATGCCGAATCTCGTGTGCTTTCGAATTTCCTCCTCATCGCTTGGAAGAAGACTGCTCTGCGCGCTGGAAATATCCGGCGAGATTCCAGTCCGTTCATTGACCCGCTCATCGTCGCTATCCATATCACTGACGGAGATGTCATCGCGAGGAGCAGAGGCAATGTCACCAGACGGGTGAAGCTGCCGCTCGTTGTTTGTATAGGAGACTGGATTATAACCATCAATCTTCCTGTCTGTCCACCATCCCATCGTAAACTTTCTGCCTTCAAAGGCACCCCTCCTCTTGAGCTCCTCGTCACCACACCACTCCGCCCCTTTAGGTATAACATCTGGCCCGAGCATTCTGGATCCGTGTAACAAACTCGCGACAGCCCCAATACTGCACGGATTTTTCGGCAGGACCTCTTTCGTCTGCACCAGCGCGATAGAAACAACACCACATATCACCATAGCGGCAAGCAGCCCGTCCAGAATCCGCGTCGACACCTCGCTCTGCACGAGATACTTCCGTCCATCGTAAAACACCGCCGAATACGTTGGAACAGTGTCATCCAGCGGCAACACCGACCACGAGTGGTTAAACGGCTGGTCAAATGCCTGCCGTCCACCACTGTTGTACAACTGCGCCATGATAATCCCCCAGACCTCGTTGACGCGGGTTATTAGCCTATTTGCATCGAGAAGATCCTCAGCCGGAACCCCGTCCACGCCGTATATGGCCGCTCGCATCAGGACATCCACGTCAATCAGCTGGTTGTTGGTTTCTGGGAACTGGCCGTCGGGGTAGGTTTCCGGAGCGAAGAGGAACTCCCGCATTTGCATTGTATCGAAGCCTGGGAAGGAGGAACGGTTGGTACGGATATCTTCTCTAACGGAGCCTTCAATCACGCGCGGCTCGAAGCCCGGATCAAACGTGAACGAGGGTACCTGGAGTCGAACGTCGACGTCCACTTCCTCTATCCTGGCGTTGCAGCTGATCACCAACTTCTGCATCGGCGTATCGCCGGGGAACCATTTGCCGAACAAGAGTCGATTTTCCGGGCAGTTCTTCCCAGGGTCGTAGTTCGAGGAGCCGACAGACCCGGCGCTGAAATATTCCACGCCGCCAGTGCGTCCGACGGATGAGTAGAGACTGCCGGAGCATTCAACGTCATCACACGTAAGCATGTACGGCGCGTAATCGTCGCGATAGGAACAATTTGGGGCTTTGACTTCGGCGCAGTCTAGCCTTCCGCGTAAAGCGGGCAGACGGGCTTCAATGTAGCCCTGTTCCTCCGGGCCATCTGAATCTGCCAGCTTGACCTGCGGAAACGCAAGGTCTTTGTACGTCCATTGGGGATAGGACAGGTTTAGGTACATGATCATCCCGGGGATCTTTGCATCCACCGGCTGCAGCTCGTCATAATACTTCGATCCTGCTGCAGAACCGGGGTTCGGGTCCCCGAGATTCCATCGGTCAATTCGTGTGAGGTTGCGAGGCGATGTCGGCGCGGACGCCTTCACCACATACAGACCGGAGACCACGATGGGGTTTATAGCTGCCAGGAGCAGAGCGATTGTTGCAGCGGCCAGAGCCCACTGGCGCTTGCGCAGGCTATCAAAGACGCCGTATATAGCAACCTTGCGCAGTTGGTTCTCGAAGATAGTCTTGTCTGGAGGCGCTGCGCCGCGTCGCAGGAGGAGGTATGGCTGGAAGACGCGGGCGCCAAATTCGACGGTCTGGAATAGACAGCGGATGGCGAACATGATCAGTGCCGGGATGTATACCCAGATGTAGTGGATGTAGGAGGACTTTCCTTCGACCAGGGTAATGCCACGAGAAGACGTGGAGATGTGATATACAACCTCCAGTGCTATAATGACTGCGAGTGGCGCTGTCACGAGGGGAATCCAGATCGACCAGCTGGTTGAAAGTGGACGCCACCAGTACGGTGTCGTCTCCGTGAGCCCGATCATTTTGTCATCGGAGGATGAACTGTGTGAGGTGATCGTGTATGATCCCGTGTTGGTGACGCTCGATGTGTACTGCGCTTCGCCCAGGGGATAGCGCACCATTTGGGTGATCGTCATGAGGCCAGTGCCCTTGAATCTGGACATAAAGTCTGGACTTTGAGCAAACACAGTCGCTAATCCGCCGATAGACCCAGTGTCTCTGGGACACACAGCGATTGGAATAAAGAAAACGAGTAGAAGACAGATGTCAATGATCAAGAGCCCTAGCAAACCAACCATCAGACCGAACGAGAGCTCTCGTACAAACAATCTCTGGTCTGTTGTCCGTTCCGTTCCCTCCACGCTGTGTGGCTCTTGCACCAGCAGCGAGTCCTTAGCCAGCTGCCTCGCAATACAGGAGTACGACTTCTCAACCGCCGCGGCCAGCGCCGCAGATGAGTTCCAGAGTGCCTCCAAGGAATCGCTAGCAGCAAAGACATACTCTGACCCCGTATCAGACGAGTAGTCAATCGCGGCACCAATAGACTGATGCGTCGCATATAGCAGCTTGCCGTCGGAGACGTTGGCAATGGGATCGACAGCCCGCAGGTCAGTCGCGTTGATAGAAGAAAGGATAGTGCTCTGCCCGGGCTCCCTCCAGATCCTGACCGGCGCATGAGACATGTTATAGTGCATTTTGCACATCACTCCGCGAACTTCGTGAGTTTCCCACCCATCTGTGGAATAGTTGTTCGAGCGACGGGACATGGTCTGCGCAATCGACACCCACAGCCGCCAGTCGACATCCCAATCCACCTCGGGAGGATGCTTGCCGTCATTACTGAGCGTCTGGCCCTGGCACCCAGCAACGTCAGCATCCAGGCCGATCTTCCCATCGCGCATGAGGGCAAGCGGGATGCCCGTGGGAGCGACCCGGCAGCCGTCTGCCTCGTACACCTCGGAGTTGTCCTGGGGATCGAATCTGGCGTGCGACGGTGCAATCGTGGTCGTCGCCTCCTGGCACTGGATCGTCGGTGTGAAAATCTCCAAATCGGTTTCGTACTCGTCATTCGCGACCATGGTGTAGTTGTCAGCGGAAGTGTGCTTCGCGCTCTGGAACGGAGGGTAGACATAGGGATCGTGCAGGCCGATCGGGGGATCGATGACGTTCTTGGTGTATCCAAGGCATGCTGTGTAGACCTTGCCATCGTTCACGACGGGGTCGAACTGTGTTCCATCGAACTTGTGTGTCACTGTGAGGTCTGCGGCTTGGGTGACTCTGATGGTGTCGAGTTCGAAGAGACCGGTTGAGAAGACCGTCAACCCGTTGAGTAATAACGAGCCAGTGACGCACAGCGCCACCAAGTAGTGTCCCTGCCTGAGGGATCTATAAAGCGATACCACGTTCCAGTTCGAGAGATAGTCGAGAAAGATGCTCTCGGACGCTGGCGTTCGTCCTCGCAGCATCAACACCCAGGGCATTAATTGCGCGGCGCGATATTCCACCTGCGTCCAGCCGGCCGTCAGGATCATAAATACTGCACAGATGGTCAGTTTGTGACGAGTAGCAAGGCAACATAGCTTACCAGCAGTCGGGCCATAAGTCCATAGGTAGTAGTATCTCGAGCCATCTGTTTCAATGCCTAGACTCCGGTGTTCGCGTTGAGTGTATTTATACAGAGCAACAAGCGAGCAAAGAATGGCGACAAATAATAACAAAAATGAAAGCATGACCGGACGCTGTAGGAAGAATGGCGTCCAGAGACGGGGGGAACTGCCCCTATCTTCCTTAAGGACATTCTTTTCTATTGCGTCTCTGCTGCTGGCCTCGTCCTCCGTAATCACCGGAGAATATGTAAAGCGCCCTTTTGGGGCGCCTTGGTTAGACATTGTGAATCATCCGGACTCTATATGTATCCGGTCCACCCGTATCCACGTCGCCTGGGAGCTTTCAATTCTGAAACCATTCAAGAAATCCAGACCCTCAGAAGAGTCTGCCAGCGGGGAGGCGCTTAAATGAAGGACCTAGTAAGCTGACAGGGCTGTAAACACCAAACCCCTAGGGGAGTGGGGCTGTGCATAAGGGACAAGGCTGATCGTTGGGGGCCGAATTAGATGCTTATTCTGGGCGAATCAGAGGAACTAAAGCCAATTCACTAATCTTAGCTGCTTTTACGTGTCTCTATTGGCTTTGGTGTCGGAAATGATATGCGTAGATCTTGTGGAGTTGACGAAAAGAAGACACGATCATTCACAGGATCATTGGGTTTGTCTAAGGCCGGACTGAAACTCCATTGTGAATAGGGCATACTTGTATACACAAGATGAATAAAGATGGATTGTATCAAACTATTATTTATCGAGTCCATTATCAACACAAGTACGATCTTCATGTGCTTGAGAATAACTCTTAGCAACGTGATGTGTGATCATCAGTAAAACACGGCACTCTTAAAGCAACGAGTAACCCATATTTGCATAAGGCTGCAATGCATCATCTAGTCAACATTCTTCTTCTTTCTAGGATAGGCCCAAGTCCAGTTGCGGATATGGTCCGGATCAATGCCATGATCATACGCCCACACTCTCGCCGCAAGCTGTTCGTTGATGAACTTCTCCCGGACGGCAGCCGCCTTGTTATGCAGAGACGGGACCCGGTCGATGGCGTCGATAGCGAGACTATACCGGTCGGTCTTGTTCCTAATGGCCAGTTCGAAGGGCGTGTCGATATTTCCCTTCTCGTTGTATCCTCGCACGTGCAGGTTCTGCTGGCCCAGCCGCTTATACGTCAGACGGTGGATGAGCCACGGGTATGAGTGGAAGTTGAAGACGATGGGCTTGTCGTCCGTGAAAACGGCTTTCCAGTGGCGATCCGTCATGCCGTGGGGGTGATTGATCTTCGAAATCAACACGAAAAGGTCAACCACATTGACGAACCGGATTTTGAGATCCGGGACGTTCTCGCGCAGGAGAGCCGTGGCAGCCAGGGCTTCATGAGTAGGGACGTCACCGCAGGACGCCATAACCACGTCGGGCTCCACGCCTTGGTCGTTGCTCGCCCAGTCCCAGATACCGACACCCTTGGTGCAGTGCTCGATGGCTTCCTCCATGCTGAGGTACTGGATGTGGTCCTGCTTGTCGGCGACCACCACGTTGACGTAGTTGGCGCTGCGCAGGCAGTGATCCATCACAGACAGGAGAGTGTTTCCATCGGGCGGGAGGTAGATACGTACCACCTCGGGGCTCTTGTTCGACACGACATCCAAGAATCCGGGGTCCTGGTGGGTGAAGCCGTTGTGGTCCTGACGCCACACCGTCGCCGTGAGGAGGATGTTCAGCGAGGCTACCTTGACGCGCCACTCGACCTCGAGGCACTTCTCGATCCACTTGCAGTGCTGGTTGACCATGGAATCGATGATATGGATGAAAGGCTCGTAGCTGTTCAGGAGGCCGTGACGTCCAGACAGAACGTACCCTTCTAGCCAGCCCTCACAGGTATGCTCGCTGAGCATTTCCATTACGCGGCCTGCAGTGGCTAAGTTGCCGCCATCTTGATCTTCCTCGAAGAATTCGCCCATCCACACCTTCTTCCCGGCCTTGTAGATCTCGCTCAGCTTGTTGGACTCGGTCTCATCGGGACCAAACAGTCGGAAGGTCTTCTGGTTGTTAGCAATAACGTCGCGAAGCCACTTGGACATGTTGACCATGCTGCCACGGATCGACACGCCGGGTTCGATGTCCGTAAGAGCATAATCCCGGAAGTCAGGCATGTCGAGAGGCTTGCGCAAGAGTCCGCCATTGCCAACGGGATTAGCACTGATGCGTCGCTTGCCCGTGGGTGGGAGCTCCTTCAACTCTGAGATGAGCTTTCCGTCCTTATCGAAGAGCTCCTCGGGTTTGTAGCTCCGCATCCATGACTCGAGCGCTTGAAGGTGCTTGGGGTTCGACCAGACATCGGGAATGGGGATCTGGTGAGAGCGCCAGAAGCCCTCCAGGAGCTTGCCGTCGACGTCGCGGGGGGCAGACCATCCCTTGGGGGTTCGGAGGACAATCATCGGCCAGTGGGGACGGAAGGGCTTGTTGGACTCGCGAGCTTGCTTCTGGAACTTCCTGATCTCGTTGACGCAGTGCTCCAGCGTCGCCGCCATAGCCTGGTGCATGCTTTCCCTGTCGCTACCCTCGACGAAGTACGGGGTCCATCCGTAGCCGTGGAACAGCGACTCGAGCTCCTCGTGGCTGATACGGGCAAGAAGGGTAGGGTTGTTGATCTTGTATCCGTTGAGATGGAGGACGGGCAGGACGGCACCGTCCACGCAGGGGTTCAGGAACTTGGTGCTGTGCCAGCTGGTGGCGAGGGGACCGGTCTCAGCTTCACCATCGCCAACCATAGTCAAGGTGATAAGATTAGGGTGGTCGAAGACGGTGCCGAAAGCATGCGAGATGGAGTAGCCCAGTTCACCACCCTCATGGATACTGCCTGGAGTTTCGGGGGTGGCATGACTGCCGATGCCGCCGGGGAAAGAGAACTGCTTGAAGAACTTCTGCAATCCCTTGGCATCCTCCGACTTGTCGGGGTAGGTCTCGGAGTAGACACCCTCGAGATAGGACTGCGAGAGGATACCCGGGGCGCCGTGACCAGGGCCGGAAATAAAGAGCACATCCAAATCGTACTTCTTGATGAGGCGGTTCATGTGAATCCAGGTAAAGGATTGACCAGCGTCCGATCCCCAGTGTCCCAGAAGCCGAGCCTTGAGGTGGTCTGTCCGCAGAGGTTCCTTCAGGAGGACGTTGTCGCGGAGGTAGAGCATGCCCAAGCAGAGATACATGCTCGCCCGGAAGTACGCATCGGTCTTCCGCAGCTCTTCGGCCTCCAGGGGCTGGCCCTTGATGGTCGAGCGGGCCGGGCCATAGGCGACGATCGCTGGGTCGTTATTCTTACCGACGGTTGATGCCATTGTAGGTGTCGATGGTTAGGGTTGGTAGTAAGAGAGTGGAAGCAGCACGAAATGTGGGCATCTCCTTCTTGTAAATGATAGAGTCGAATCGCAGCTTGACGTGTACATTATCTCTTATGGTCCGGTGCTGCCCGGATCCGGGTATCCGTGGATACAGCTAGGAGTCAATGACGTATCGGACATGGATGTGCCCATCATGATCCGTAGAACCTGAACGACCCGGGGGTGTAATTGGAGGGTGATGGCAAGAAACAGGATTGTTGGCATCAGGGGAATCGGAGTCCTGACGAGCAGTGGAGAGATTAGTATCAATGAATGCCATCTGACATTCCAGCTTTCCCAATCGGGTAGTGCGATGCTTTGGATGTCATGACTCCACGCTAGCTTGAATAAGTATATTCATGCCTCAGGTATCACTTCCTGCCTGAGGCATTATCACGGAGTTTCACGACTGACTCATTGTCAACTGGCTATGAACTGTTCAGATGAGAAGATGAGTGTGATTGTGTGTGAGGCTATTGTTTTCTGGATTTTCTTGCCCGCTAGCTTTGTTCGTTCGGACTCTTTGAACCTTTCCCAACGATCCCATCATCATTATACTCATACCTTCTCTCCAGCTCCTAACATATGATTAGCATATTGAGATAAGAAGCGTACTGCCAACTCACCCAATACTTAGTAAATCCAACCCCCTCACACATGTCCGAATATCCCAGAATCATCGGCGGAGGAGCATCGTCTACAATACTCCTCTTCAGCCCTTCCAGCGTATCCCGAATACTCTTCAATCTGGCCGCCACCAGTGTCCAAGGGTATGCCACAGCAGCAAACCCAAGACGAGCCAGCTCTTTGGCCGAGAGGTTCTCCGTCATGCCGCCCTCGATGATATTCGCCAGCATAGGAATGTCCAATTCTCGGACGCATCTCTGCATCGCCTCTTTATCCGGCAGAGCTTCAACAAACACAGCATCAGCACCGATTCGCTTAAACTCGGCAGCCCGCGTCATGGCTTCATCCCACCCATGAATCAAGGCATCGGTGCGGGCGAGGATGAAGATATCCCGTCCTTCGTTGCGGGCATCGCACGCGGCCTGGATGCGCGCGTAGGCTTCAGCGCGGGACACGACCGATTTTCCTTTCGTGTGTCCACATCCTGTCCATATCAGCATGAATATTAGGCCCATGTAGAGAGGTTTATGTCCAGATCATACGCTTCGGCCATGTCTGATCCTCAATCATAACGCCCGCCGCCCCGGCCGCGGCAAAACACTCGACCGTACGACGGACGTTCATGGGACTGCCGTACCCTGTATCTCCGTCGGCCATAATCGGCAATGTGGTTACACGCACGGTCTCCTGAATCTTGGAGCACATCTCCTCCATTGCGATGTATCCTGTGTCCGGGAGGCCGTAGGAACTGGACACCGCAAACCCGGACAGGAACAGCATTGGGAATCCGGCCTCTTCTACCAGTCGTGAGGAGAGACCGTCGTATGTGCACGGAAAGGCGAGGGTCTTGGTTGGGTCTTTGTGGGCTTCAAGCATCATGGTGCGGAGGCGGGATGTCTGCGGGGAGGGGATTCTGCCGCGCACATTCTGGAGGGTGATGTTTAGGGTTTGGAGGGTGTTGGTAGGAGGTTGGTTGGTTTCTGTGTTGGTGAAATCGAAGGGGTAGGGAGTGGGAGGACTCATTTTGTTGTTTTGTCATATAATAAGTGCGACGAGTTGAGAGAGACGATGCTGGAGGCTAAACGAGGGGCAATAATGTACGGAGTAGGCTGGGAGTAGGTGGAACCAGCATCTGCAAGTCTACCCGGCAATTGGCAAGTCAGAACGGCCAGAAGATGATCTGCATTTGTGTTCTCCGAGGGATGTTATATGACTTGGCACAGGGTATATCTAGCGGTGTAGCGCATCGTAGCTAGTATAACCTCGAGGTCTCAAGCCACAGCACAGATCTAGTGATACCACGTATTACCTGGAGATAATTCTATGCGCAATTCGAAGATACAGTCGTAATCATACCAAATTCAGCTTCTCTGGACCGATTTCTGCGAAAGCACCCTCGCAGAAGGGGTATAAAATGGCACAATTTGCATGTTGATATGATGTTCGTTCTCGAGGTCTCAGCAAGAGACTAAAGCAATACGAGCAGTGACATAATATTGGAGATGATAGACTCTCGATGAAAGTTTCAGCCACTCGGAGGTGTATCGGCGGCATGAATCTCCCAGGAACGAAATGATCAATTACGAATCATGACAGATGAATGGAGATACAGACCGCCACCATGCTTGGGGTTTCTGAAGCAGGCTTTTCAGCATGGGACGACTCCGTTGACGGCACTTGTAACTGTCGATCAATCACCGTTATAAATCAAGTGAAATAAAGGATAGAGAGAGTTTCGGGGGAGACAAATGATGTCATGCCCATAAGTTGTCGGAAAGACGGACTGAGACATAAAGGTTCTCGACCGGGTCGGTCTGGAGTCGGTCTAGATGGCTAGATTCCGAAAACGCCCTAAGAAAGCATTACACTAGTAGGCAGGGAAATCCCATTTGAAATAAAAATCCAGTACAGTAATGGAGGCCGCTCTGTAGATCGGACGTAGTGCGATAGTCTATCGTGTCTTAGCCCACGAACGAACCCTAAGTGGAGGTCTGCTAGTTGAAAGGGTTCCTAGCGCGATATTAAAAGACAGAAGGGCTCTAGGAGTACCTTCGCGTTAGTAATAATTCTCTGCCGTGATGGAGCCTATTTCATCGCAAGTCATCGGACGAGACGCCATGTGGCAGCTTACATACCGAATGAGGGAGTTCTACGCAGAACGCACAGCCTATAATCAAAGATTCTCCGGACCTCATCTCTATGAATCCCATTGGCCTCCGAGTCAGCCACCGCGTCGTCGTCGACCGGGAAAAAGACCGGCTCGCACGATTCGACCGCCCACTGTCGAGCTTCCCTCTGGCCGAGCGATGAATGAATCGCCATCGCCATCGCCATCGCCACGAGGCACTTGCGTCAATCTCGCGGCGCCGAGAGGCTCTCCGCGTGGTAGAAGTATTGGGTTCTCGGAAGTGTCGCCCGTTTGTAGAGAATCGTCCCCGTCCTGGTGGAGGAGACACTGGCGGCACTTGGATTTGGTGCTAACCGACGATCCACCAGGACACACAAGAATGATCACCGCAGAAATTGACCCTGTGGAATGCCTAGAACAGTGTGGGGAGTAGGCATGAGAAACTGTCCGGGAAGGGTTCGTGGCTAAGAACTTCTTCTCATGTTCTACCTTGGGAGCGGGTCCAACTTGATACGTTGCATTGATTCCACGATCTTTTAATTAGCGGCCCCATATGGTGTTGAATGTATTCACTAAAGGCATTGGAGCAAGACATTGGAACTGTGGTTGAACTCGTGGCATGACCCTAAGATCAACGCCATGCCTCCCTCTTGGGTAATAAAATCTGCCGCCGAGATGCCTTTTCAGGCTCCATAATCAAACGATCCATGGTTCTGCCGGTGTTGGCCACTGCTGAGCGTCATCCACACTCAGAAATGTACTGGATTGCAGTGCCATTGGCTCTGTCTGCCCTCTCCTGGATTAGTCATGTCGGCTACAGTGCGTTTTACAGGATTCTGTGGAATTTTGTCCCTGACCCAAAACTGCGGGCCTTGGCCCAACTCAGCCTCCATTTTTGGCATCCGATTGTCCTGCAACGAGGTAAAATGGCAAGCTTGAGGCTATCTTTCGCTCTTGAGAAGGGATAGTTGAGATGAGGGGGTCTCGGATTGAATGCAGCTGGTAGGTATAATGGAACATAGGATTGTGAGACCATCTCGTCCGACTGTCAATAAACAGAACCACAGTCTTTGCCGAGTGGAGGACGGTCCACATATTGGGCCAATGCCAATGGACTTTACAATGATATCCACTTTGTCTGTGAATTTCATGTCCGACCCGCTCATGCGTACGAAATATTCAGCATTGCCTGCTGCAGTTCAGCCTGCTATTCCAGAGATGAACAAAAAGACACTCTATTGACTGGCCATAGGAGGGCAGGGCATGCGTCAAGGCTTAAATATAGTCCAAACACACAGAGCCAACGCGATAGAATGCTCGACTACCTATGAGTGTTACCCAGTCGTAGGGACGTCCCACAACCACTCGTCCGCTATCAATCCCAGTGGCCAATGGCAACTCCAAGACTTGATATTCAGGTACCTACCCCATCCCAAGAAGCCCTATGTGGATGGACTATGGCCAATCGGGTCTGTCAGGGCTCTACAGTCACAAAGAATCGCCCTCGTCTGCCACTGACAACTGCCCTTCCCCTGATGCTTCTCTGGGTCAGCCTTGAGTTACCTAGCTGACGTACTTCCTGGACCCATCCCACTCCTTCGACCCAGGGCAGGCCCATTTTGACACCATGGATGTTCTAGACCATATCTGAGGCGCTGGGCCCGTGGCGGAGAAAAGACTTTCTTTGCCTGAGAACGAGGTTATATATTGAGCGCTGGACGCCCATTCATCCGTCCCCCATCTCATCCATCGTTTGACCATCGTCTCTCACTTTCTTTTTTTACCGTCCTTCTTTCGTTGTTTGCTTTCGTGCTTCCAACTACCCACATTCACTTCATCAGTTACACCAGTGTAACGACTCCGTTCTCTTCATCTCTTCTGCTTCCAATCTCTTCACTCGCTCGACGCGAATCCACTCTCTCTTCATCAAGATGCAGTTCTCCAAGTCCTTCATGCTGCTGGCAGCCCTCACCACCGGCGCCCTCGCGCTCCCCCAGAAGCGCGACTGGAACACCGCCGGCTTCGGCGCCAGCACCGCCAACAGCGGCAGCGACATCACCTACCAGGGCAACGTCGGCAGCCCCTGGGGCAGCAACATCATCGAGGTCTCCAGCGGCGATGCCGCCACCTACAAGCACACCATCGAGATCACCGGCCAGAACTCCGAGCCCTGGCAGATCGTCTTCTGGAACAAGTACGGCCCCAGCGGCCTGATGGACGGCTGGTTCGGCAACTCCGCCCTCACCCTCACCCTCAACCCCGGCGAGACCAAGTACGTCGCCTTCGACGACGACACCAACGGCGGCTTCGCCGCCGGCCCCGGCTCAGTGCCTCAGGCCAACGGCCAGTGGGCCAGCACCTGGGGTGAGTTCGACTTTGGCAGCACCGGCAACAGCGGCTGGTCCGGCTTCGACGTCTCGGCGATTGTGGCGCAGAACACCGGCCAGACGGTGCAGGGTATGCAGATGTGCGACAAGGCTAGCGGTGTCTGCTCGACTATCTCTCCCAACGCTGCTACCGTTTCCAATGCGTACACGACTGCTGAGACCGATATTGGTGGCATTGGTGGAAACATCTCTGGCGATGGTCAGGTCCAGCTCACTGCTGTCATTGATTACCAGGGTTAAATGTGTATGAATGAACTGTATGACTGAGGTCTTTGATAGACATATGAAATATAAAATATCCACAATCGTTTGATATAAGTGCCTGCGCATATTCATGGGAGTAATCGGCTACTGGAATCGTAGAGGTCTTGGGGAATAATGCTGCGTATACGCCGCTTGGGACGCTCGAGGTTCTAGGATGTGTCTCCCGTCAATATATATAATGACTCTTGTCGAGCTCATACTGATACGCGCAGCGACGACGATGCAAAGAGATTCAACACCAACGTCTTCGGCATTATCAGGGTCACCCGCGCGTTTCTCTCTCAATTCCAGGAGAGAAAGGCTGGAACGATTGTGAACATCGGGTCTATGGTTGCTTGGACGACGTATCCCACCGTGGGCGCTTATTCTGCGTCGAAAGCGGAGATGCGCTGTAAGCTGAACATCACACCCCTACCTCCCTGTACATATTGTTGATAATACTAGATGCGACCGATGTACTTAACCAAGAGTTGTCTAGTCTAGGGATAACGACTCCTATTCGAACCGGGGTACTTTCGTACCGAGCTGTTGAGCCCCCAGAACAGCATGTTTGTCGAGACAAGCATCCCCGACTACAAGACCTTGACGGAGGCAGCATTTGGCCAGTTCCGTGCGACGCACGGTTAGCAGGCGGGTGATGCGGTCAAGGGCGTGGCGCGGGTAATCGATGTGGTGAAGGGGTGAACGGTGCTGTTAGAAATGAATGGCTGAAGGAGCTTGTGCTGAGCTCTTATGCTGTTGAGACGATCCGGAAGAAGTGCTTGGATATGTTGATGTTGTTGGAGGAGTGGGAGGATTTTCGTCTGGGACGGATCTGTGAGGTTATTGTCGGGATGCGGATAGAATATGATGAAGATCGGGATACCGCTTCAGCTGTGCATATCACGGCTAGGTCTAGGTACAGGAAATGATCATCATATCACCAGACAAAGCTAACACCATCAGTAGAAGGTTATTCATTTCGCAGACCTGCATGGTGGCTTTTAGAATGCAACAATGTCTCTATAGGAATGACCATCACTCACCTGCGACAACGTAGACAATCGATATCCATAAAACAATCTCAGCTCTCTCCTCTTGCCAGAGCCATTTATATTCTTCGGTGACGACTCGATACTAAGATTCCCACAACCTACGGAACCTCTCCGATAAACTCTCAGCAACCGAAACGCAATTAGACCCACAGCCTCATATAAAGCATAATCTGCATGCCCCTCACACTGCCCCTCATCCAGCAGACCGACACAAACAGCCAACATGGTGTACACAATCGTCGTCCGTAAGTGCCTCCGCCCTTACTCCGTCCGGGGCTATGCTAACAATCCGATCCGACAGATCTCCGCGCGAAGCCCGACCCGGAATGCATCTCGAAGCTCCACGCGAAGCTCCTCGAGGCGTCGGCCGTTTACTCGAAGGACAAGGAGACGCTGTCGTGGTTTGTCATGCAGTCGGTCCACGATAAACAGGATTTCTGTATCGTCGAGCGCTACCTCAACGAGGGCTCGCAGAAGTACCACCTCGAGAACCCGTATTGGAAGACGTTTGATCCGTATGTGATCCCGTTGCTGGAGAAGGAGATGGATTTGAGGCGGTTTGAGGAGTTGGTTCCGGAGGATGAGAAGAAGGAGTAATGGGGAAACATCGTGCCGGGCGGTTTATCATGGTGTGAATGTACTTGATGAAATGCGAATGTCAACAATGTCTTGTAAACAGATCTCTAGTAGGACGTGAGCTTCTGAATGCGTCGAATACATCTCACGCGTGGTATAGTGCTGAATGGTCGCAAAACACGTCTGCTGGACAAGACGCTAATTTCTGACGACCCCGCCATATCTCGCCCGGGGTATCTTCGTGTCCAATTCACATTCTCAAGACAGTCTCAAGATTCAGCCATGGGTAATTGGAACGAAGACGACTGGTGGCCCAAGTCTCTGAAGCAGAATACAGCACATAGGCAGGCGGCACACAGAAAATTCAACGCCCTTCCCGTCGAGTCCAGTCTGTGCGATGTCTGTAAATCCATTGACTTTGGATACTTCTTTTTCGGTGACCTTGCCACAGGATATCGGAAAGATAGGAGAGAAACGCTCTCTCTAGGGAGCCTACCGACTGTCTATCAGAGAGCCTCGGACGGATGTCCATTCTGCAGAGACATTGCCATTCCAACCGCGCAGAAGCTACTGGAGCGTTTGGAACGGGAGGAAAGGACATTCCCCCCTGATCGCGTGTCTGTCCAGTTCAGTGTCAACGATACTCGGCTTTCGCGTGATGTGCCCCGTCTACATCGGTCGAATGGGTTGTACATGGGGGTGGGCCTGCACACGGAGAGAGTCGGAAGTGACGATAGCACAGTCGAGGATGACAGAGATATGGAGCCACCGGTATGTTTGATGGACCACGAATTGTCGACTTATCAAGAGTTGAAGCCATTTGTCGAGCTGGAAAATTGTAAGAAATGGCTGAAGGGGTGCTGCGACCAGCATGATCAGTGCAACCAAACACAGGAACGTCCCATCGACAACGAGCGGTTCAAAGTGATCGATGTGAAACGGCGGCGGATTGTCCAGATCGGATCGCAGAAGGGACTTCGATACGCGACTTTGAGTTATGTTTGGGGGCCTGTCACCGACATGTGGACGTTGACGGACAGCATGGAATGGATGGAGGACAAGGAACGCATGCGGTACTGTGTCCTTCCAGACACTCTCCCGAGAACGATCGAAGATGCTATACAAGTGATGGACGGTCTAGACCTACCGTACTTGTGGGTGGATGCTGTCTGCATTATCCAAAATGACGCGGACGACAAGCAGGCACAGATCGGAGCGATGTACCATATCTATGCGGAAGCGGAAGTCAACATCGTGGCGGCGTCTGGGGAGAACGCACACTCAGGGCTTCCCGGAGTCAGTCTTCCTCGCCAACTGCCCGTATGTAACAGCGTTACTATTCGAAAAGGCGTGTCTGTTGGAATTCCACAACCGCCTCTCCAGACAACCCTCCAGAGCAGCAAGTGGCGGACCAGAGCGTGGACTTATCAAGAGCTGATCCTGTCGCGACGCACCCTGTTCTTCACAGAGATGGAGACATTTTTCTATTGCGGATTCAGCCTTCACAAGGAATCTGCCGTCTACGGGGGCGAGGGCGAGGAGGACTACGGCTGGGGCGACGGAGACGCGGTTCTCATCGGCAACTCGTCCGTCATGAAGGCGAGAATTGACCGGGAACCAGAAGTGCGCGGTAAGGTCTATGTAGCAGCCGTGGAGGAGTACTCAGTCCGCCAGCTGTCATATCAGAGCGACGGCCTCAACGCATTCTACGGGATGTCGACCTATTTCGGTCGCCTGTTTCAGTCCGAGATGATATACGGATGTCCGAAGCGGATGCTGGTCGATTGTTTGAAATGGAGTTCTCCCTTGGTCGGCCCTGACTCCTGGCCTGAGCGACGACGGCTGGTCGATGGTGGCCCCTTATTCCCGTCCTGGGCGTGGGTTGCGTGGAAAGGTGCTGTGAATGTCGAGTTGAGGTCGTCGTATTTCTGGGGCTCCCAGATCAAGTTTTTGGAGCCACCGTGCTTTGCCCGCATCCCGTACACCCCAGCCCTACGGCAGGATTTTGCCGTGGAGCCCGTTGATAATCGAGAATGCCTCGGTGGGATCCTGCCTTTCATCACGAAGATGGGCCGTTTCCAGCTCGTTGGGCTGGACTTGCAAGGATTTGCCGACATTTACACTCTGGATGGCGCATACGTGGGCGATTGCGATGTCCGCGGATGTCTGGAGCTCGAGGAGAACCAACGTCTCGACGCGCACATTATACAGATCATGATGCGGCGCAGCATGGGCCAAGCCTCTCACTGCTCGGCGATGGTCGTGCGGCTACACGCATGGCCGCCAGGGAGTGGACTTGCAGCAGAGCTGGCCGCGCAGGCGCTGACCGCCACTTCGTTCCCAGCCACTGCTCGCCAGATGTATACTACTGCGGAGGACGAGTTGCCGCGCAAGGAGGCGGCATGTCCACCGGGCATCAAAATCTCCGACTCGACCAAGGGCATCGGTCCAGACCAGTTCGTTCTCGCGACGAGTCTAGGCACAGCCCACATCGAGGCAGCCGTATGGGAGAGCGCTGATCTGGTCGACACAGTGGTGTTCTTGGGATAAACCCATGACGCTGTGAAGATCGTATATCAGATCGACTCCACACCCTTATGTGCATAAAACACACGGAAACCTCGGCCGATCGTCTCATCCCGAATTGCGCCCCGCTCGCACTGCCCCTAAATGGCCGCAAGAGCCAGTGAGAATAGTTGATGACCGGCAATAACGTTATGGCTTCATGTGATCGGACAGATATCTGCCCGAATGGGTGGAAAGGATCGCCAGCGAAGGATGCAGTCTCATCGTTTTCCTAATCCGGACAGGCCACTTTGGCCTCGGCTGAACTGCTGTCCGACCCACTGCGGCCCTCTATGACTCCTTTCGAACCAGTGACCATCACGGCATTACGGGCCTCGCCTGCTGATAGTCTCGGGCTCGCCGATTCCCCGCAGAGATCGGGCATTTGCGTGTGTCCGATCGGTTACTCTTAAATATCCCTTTCTCCCCTGCCAGAGCGAACGCTTCCCCTGTCGATATCTGCACCGGCCCACGCGAGCAGCAACAGCAGCGGCCTGTACTGAAGGATATATACATCATGCAGACGGATCAGGGCCAATTCTCCGTGGCCACCCTCGGGGTGGCTGTCGTCTTCCTCTTCTACGTGCTAAACGTGCTGCAGCGCAAATGGAAGCAGGCTCGATTCGCCAAAGAAAACCGCTGCGAAGCCGTCGCCCTCTCCACGAAAGATCCCCTATTCGGCATCGATCAGCTGCGCGAGAGCATCCACGCGGCCAAGAGTCACCGATTCCTCACCCTCATGGAACAGCGGTTCCAACGTTACGGATACACATTCCGCGGAAAGCGTTTCGCCACCTCCTTTATCAACACATGCGAACCCCTGAATATCAAAACCATCCTGTCGCTCAAGTTCAAGGACTACAGCCTGGGCAGCCGCATCGACACGTTCGGTCCGCTGCTGGGTCATGGCATCTTCACGGCGGACGGCGAGCACTGGGCGCAGTCGCGGGCCATGGTGCGCCCCAACTTCGTCAAGGAGCAGGTGGCCAACCTGGAGAAGTTCGAGGAGCTCATGCAGGGTCTGCTGGAGCTGATTCCGACGGACGGCTCGACGGTCGACCTGCAGGATCTGTTCTTCTGCTACACGATCGATTCTGCGACGGAGTTCCTCTTCGGCCATAGCGTGCAGAGCCTGCAGAAGCGTCTGTCGGGCGTGTCGCTCGACGAGAATGATTTCGCCTCCGCCTTCAACTACGCCCAAGACGCCATCGCCCATAAAGCCCGTCTCGGATTCCTCCGCCGTTTCGTCCGCGACCCCAAGGCCGACCACTCCAACCGCGTGTGCCACGAGCTCGTCGAGCAGTTTGTCGACAAGGCACTCAAGTTCCGCGAACACTATGACGAGGAGAAGGCTACGGGAGATGAGGAGAAGCGCGCGCGGTATCTTTTCCTGCAGGGGCTGGCCAAGCAGACGGGCGACCGGGACCGCATCCGCGACGAGCTCATGAACATTCTCCTTGCCGGTCGCGACACCACCGCGTCGCTTCTGAGCAACATGTTCTTCATGCTGGCGAGAAACCCGGAAATCTGGAACAAGCTGCGGGAGGAGGTTGCTACGCTTGAGGGCCGCGCGCCCACCTACGAGCAGCTGCGCAACCTGACCTATCTCAAATACTGCCTGAACGAATGTAAGTCAGCCTCCAGCCAGTACCCCTTGCCGTGTATCGCAAGATCTAACCCAACCTAGCCCTCCGTCTGCACCCCGTCGTCCCTGTCAACTCCCGGAAGGCCATCAAGGACACCGTCCTGCCGGTCGGCGGCGGCCCCGACGGCAAATCACCCGTCTTCGTGCCCAAGGGCACTATCGTGGGCTACAGCGTGTGGGCGATGCATCGTCGTGAGGATCTGTACGGTCCGGACGCCAACGAATTCCGTCCGGAGCGCTGGGCCAACATGCGTCCCGGCTGGGAGTATCTGCCGTTCAACGGCGGCCCGCGCATCTGCGTCGGACAGCAGTACGCCCTGACCGAGGCGGGCTACGTGACTGTCCGTCTGGCGCAGCAGTTTGCGACTCTGGAGAGCCGCGACTCCGGTCCGTGGGAGGAGGGCCTGACGCTGACGCTGTGCTCGCGCAACGGCACCAAGGTCAGTCTGCGGCACTAGGTGTTGGATGTGGATATTGATGGGAGTGTATGGACGAGTTATGACCACCATTTGATTGTAAACTACCCTTTTCACTTAATATATTATCTCGGCTGCATGTTTGCACCTCTACGGGTTTACTTAGCCTGGCTGCTTCTTGGAGCCATTCTTCAAGACGCTGTATTTCCACCATTCACCCCCAACTCCAAGACGCTTAATCGCTCCTCCCGCCTGCCAAGGGGCGCGGGGATGTGCGCGGGATATACGACGGCGCGAATTCCTCCGTCAAGCGGAGGCGCTCGATGATAATTTCTCCGTGGGCCTTGGCTGTGCAAATAGCCGGCGAAGTGCCTTATACACCCGGGATGCAAAGCGAAAGAATATAAAAGCAGCTCCGATCTGCTATGCTCACTTGTCAATTGCAAGCAGATTAACGACTTCACCATGAAGCTCGCCTCAATTGCCCTCGCCCTCGCGGCGACCACCCACGCCGCCTCCAACTACACCGAGTGGCTGGCCGAATCCTTCCTCTCCTACCCGGTCAGCTTCTCGCGCAACTACGCCAACGGCGTCCTCTACGCCGGTCTCGAGCTCGCCTACAACAAGACCGGCAACCCGGCCCTGTTGTCCTTCATCCAGGACCACATCGACGCCGTCGTCGACGACGCAGGCAACCTCATCAACTACCCCGGCGACAAAGTGTCCCTGGACGACATCCGCATCGGCATCAACCTGCTCAACCTGTGGACGTTCACCGGCAAGGAAAAGTACAAGATTGCCGCAGACACCCTGCGCAAGCAGATCGACATCACGCCGCGCAACGCCGAGGGCGGCTTCTGGCATCGCAAGCCCACGTACCCGAACCAGATGTGGCTGGACGGCATCTACATGGCGTCGAACTTTTATGCCCGCTACACGAAGTGGTTCCAGCCGGAGAATCGCACCGCCTGGGACGACATCATGCTGCAGTATGACCTAATCGAGAAGCATTGCCGCGATACCGAGTCCGGGCTTTTGTTCCATGGGTATGATGGGAGTGGGGTGGCTGTGTGGGCTGGTGCGTTCCTTTACTTACCTCCCTAGATGCTTAAATCTGGCAGCTTGCTGTCTGGAAATGGCTAACTGATGGCTGTAGACCCCGTCACCGGCGCTGCACCACACGTCTGGGACCGTGCTGTCGGCTGGTACTTCATGTCGCTCGTCGACCTCCTCGACGACTTTCCGCGGTCGCACCCGGGCTGGCAGCGCAACCTGCGGCGGTTCCAGTCGCTGGCAAACGCGCTGAAGAAGGCGCAGGACGAGGCTGGCGGGTGGTACCTCATCATGGACGAGCCGTACCCCAGCGACCCGCGCAACTACATCGAGAGCAGCGGCAGCGCCATGTTCACGTACGGCTTCCTCAAGGGCATGCGCAAGGGGTACCTCAAGCGGCGGGATTTCCAGCGCATGACGACCAAGGCGTATGGACTACTGAAGGAAGAGTTTGTGTCTAAGAATGCAAACGGGACGATCAATTTTGAGGGCACTGTTGAAGTGGGAAGTCTGAGCAGTAATGGGAGTTTCGAGGTGAGTGTCCCCTTCGTAGGATTGTGGGTTTGGTTTAAAGCTGATGTGTGCAGTATTATATTTCGGTTCCGCTCGTTCGGAATGACTATAAGGGTGCTGGGCCTTTCATGTATGCGGCGTATGAAGCTGAGGCGTATTGAGTCAACGATATAGGAGTAGGTGTAGACAATGGATGATGGCTGAGCCTAGATCGGATTGTGTTAACTGTATTGTCCATTTCTAGTAGGATATTGTATATGATGTCAGACAGACGGACACTCCGAATGCAGTCGTAGGTGGCGCATTGCGTCATGTATCAACCGAGTATATCACCGGCTGACATCTACACATGGCGATGAATACCATTCAATTCGAATGGAACTGCGATATACCTTTATTCGAAGATCGTCACCATGCCCAACCCCAAATCAGACAAGATCTCAGACCAGTACGAGGTCACAAAGGAGCGCATCAACCAAGCCATGGACAGCATAAGCGAATCGGCCGAGCGGAGCACACAGCACCCGAGCAAGCTGTTCGGCCAATTCCACGCCCTCAAGGGCTCCGCCGTCGAGGCAATTGGCAATGTAACTGGTTGGGAGAACTGGCAGTCGGCTGGAAAGACGGAGCATGAAGAGGGCCAGCGCGAGTATGAGGATGCGGAGTCGTGGTGGCCTACAGAGTGATTGGTAGCTGTCCTTCGCCTTTGTCCTAAAATGGTCGGCTGATGTTGTCTTGACAGTATCTGGCAGTATCTTTGGTTGGATGATCAAGGTTGCTGCGCTGTGCTATTGTATACTTCATCGCGGAATTGAGATGTCTGTGTCATCGAGCGATCCGGTAGACAGCCAGTAGAGGATGAGACTGCCATTCCGTCGTCGAGCTGGTAGAGCGCATGAAACACCGGCTGCCTGACACTGCACCGCATAGTGCTGCTGAAGCCGGGGTTCACCCGATCATCTGGCAGGTGTGAGCCATGTCGGTCTTGGAGCGTCTATCGCGGAATCAAGAAATCTCCTGATTGAGTTCTCGAAATCGTCAAAGCCATGCCCATGCTTGCATGATCTTCACCGTCCAGCACATGTCGGTCATGAGGTCATGAGTCTGTCATACTGACATGGAATATCCCAGCGCGCAATGCGCTATGCGACATCCAGCGCATCTTCCATGGTATAGCCATATCCACACGAATAGTAGCGCATCACAAACCTCGCGCGACGCACAATGAGGTAATACTTCTCATTGTACTGGCAGGATAGGTCGGCTGATAGAGATCCGGACCTGCGATTGCATCAGAATGCCGTGTTTAAAAGGCGCCATCTGCAGGACCATCCAGGGTCCGTGACGAACGAGGTAATGAGATGTTAATTCTTGCTAGCATGGCACGGATGAAACGGTGTCAGTCGCGACAACCGGATAAGCATCCGGCAAACAAAGAAGCTCGCCGCCACTTAGCGTAGTCGCTAACTACCTAGCCAACAGCCGTGTAGATGGAAGTCATTTCCACAGATCTTGTCAAAGTACTCGTTGACAATCAAACCACTGGAATGGCTCCATCTCTTCTGTCATATGATTCCTTGCATCCGGGGCGAGCAGCAGTTCAGTCAGGAGCCATTAGGGTGAACTTCGGCTCCCATCCCATCAGTTCCGGGACGATCCTGTCCGACCATTTGCTCAAAGAAGAAGGCTGCGAGATCCTTCCGCTGACAGAGTTCGACGATGGCGGTGAAGCTGCTGCTACTCCCGTGGGTTGGGGCCGTGAAAGATGATCGGTCACAGTGGCGGTGAAAGGACGGTGGGCCCTAAATATAATCATTGTCCTAGCCCTACTACATATTCATCGATTCCAGCGTCGTGCAAGATCCGCGGAACACAGCCGGCTGCTCCCCGATTGGATCTGTTAATTTGGCGATGGGGAATGTGCTTTTGCTGGGTTTTAATTTTCTCCTCTTGGATCGCCTAAGACCAGAGTCAGATGGCAGGCTAACGAGTATGTCAGTTGCCCACGAGATAACACGTCTAATGAGCGGTGACTAGTAGAGTCTCCGCTGGTTCCAGTCACAAAGAAAGAAAAAATGATGTTGGACACTGTAGATACATCCATGTCGCGATGCCTCCATGCCGCCTGATGCCGTCCCAACCACAGCAGCCGGAGTAACCGGAGTACATACCGATCACAATCGCGAGAACCCATCATTGAGACCGAATTTCCATGGAAGAAACGGCCCACAACCCTACCCAACCGATCGGTGCCCAAGAATCCCGCTATCGACTGCCCCTAAACGCTCGGAGACTTTGTCAGTCCAATCATACCGGCCCCTATCCATCCCGAGAGTCTGTCACACAGGCTAAACATGCGAACTACGTGTTAAGTAGAGGTCATTAGTTCGTTGCTAGCCAGTCCATCATCATTCGACGGGGGTATTCCGGCGCAGCGGGTCATTCCTCTCCCTACGGAATGCAAGGGAAGGTAATAGAGAACACATCATGGACGAGTTATACTCCGAGGTGGGAACAGGCCCCAGTGAAACGGCTGCATGGTGTCAATCGGAACGGCTGATGTCTCTACTACCGATGTGTCAAGAGACCTGGAAGTCTGTCTTGAACCGTGCATGGATGCGTCTACCGCGGCTAATAAATAGCAGGCCAGACGCCCTGAGGTTGATGTTGCATTGAATCTTAACTTTGATGACTTTGATCCGAGACTGTCTGCAGTTCTATATCTATTGTGTCTGTCACAGCTTGTCAAGCCTCTATTGAACCTGATCCTCTCAAGCAACAACCCTTTTGCAACAATGGACAAGACAGTCACCAACGGCACCACCCCCAGCAAGGACACCGCTCCTGACCTCGCTGCCTATCAAGCCCAGTGGACCAAAATCCATAATGAGACTATCCGACAGATCGAGCGTGTGAGAGGTGAGCCAAACCTTTGAAAAGGGGGGTTGCGTCTAGATAGTTTACTAAGTTTACTAACATATTCAAGAACAAGAACAACACATGCGAAGCGCCCAGCAGCTGTCAAAAACATCACGATCATCCTCCGTCAACTGACATCGAGTCCGAGACTACTACGACACGCATCATGATTGCATTGAGCTACATGTCGGAGACTCTACCATGTTAGCCTGGCGTTTGTTTTCTCCATTCTATTACTCGCGAGCATATGGCTAGTTGGCGCACAGGGCGTGGAATCGGCTATACCATGGTGATTTTATTGTCTGTTTGAGATTGTTTGCAGCATGTTGTCTATATGATTATTATTCGCTTCTTCTGTCTACTTGCTTTGGTACCATTGTGGTGCTGTTTTGTAACCATTCCGGCATAAAGAAGCCCGACGGTTCAGTTCCTTTGCATTGTCGGGTCTTGTCCAGCGAGCGAGTTAACTTACGTCCTCTGCTTCCGGCCAAGTCATATCGATGGCAAGAAGTCGATCTATCGGCGTGCAGCTGCTGTGCTACTGTGACTTAAATCTACCGTCGGATACAGCGATACTGGGTATTGAGTGACTTATCGTATCTACCTTACAAAGAGTGGAAGAAACCCCACGTTTCCACCTACAGTATACTCCATAGGGTCACAACTGACCTGTCGGTGTCTAACCTAGCCCTCGAAATACAAGTCTATCGACAATCCAGATCAATAACCGACACACCCATGATCTTCGAAGACCCATGTACAGCAAGTGGAGCCGTAACAAAGGAAATGAACTCCGTATGAGCCAGCCACTCGATCACTCGATGCATCGTCCACCGCGGCTCGATAGAACGCAGCTGCATAGTCTAGAATTGTTCTTTGATCCCGGCGCCCCATCAACACGGGTCCTTGCCGATCTGTAAAATTCTGATTCGAAACCCTGTCCATACCCAGTATAGAACGGGTCCTGCTCCATTCATCTCCGTACACATCCCTTTGACCGGAATGTTCCCCGGCTGTGGAGCCTGTCAATGTTAATTACTCTTCCCTGTTGCTTCAGTTCTGATATTCGGGTTATCCCTTTCCGGTGGAGCATTCGCCTATTCTTAGGCCGCGATCCACCGGAATTCGTTCCGCTGATCCACGTCAACAAAGAAGCAAAAGTACTCGCGATTGCAGGGTGTACTGTCTCAACACGATCGCAGGCTATGCAGGATGTGATCCACGGCGTTGGTTGCCTGATCTCACCATAAGCTTATTTCCTGCCGTATTGACGTAGACTATCGTATACTCCTTAAGACCGTCGTCTGATGATCAGACACGAAACTGTAAAATTCATCATGTACGTGGCTATCGGACACAGTAAGACACTCTGGACCGCTCTGTCTTGTCCCAAAGACAATCCACTCTCCGGCAAGTCGTCCACATGTATACAGGTTTCAATCGATCCACAACAGCGCATCCGGGTACTCGGCGAGCTGCAGGCTCGACGGGTCCAAAACAATGGATTGGGGCTTGCGGAGCCTCTATTAATATCAGATTTTAATATATGTTACCCACTCTATAGCAGAGAAGCATATGTGGCTGACCACGCCACAGTCGGTCTAGGCATCATCTCTGCATGAAGGCTGTTCTCGATCCCTACTGTGTACTAGGTAGCTTACATCCATATGATGGGTTTCGCGTCTTCTACAGCCGTGCAAGCTCATGTAGCCGGAAATAAGGTATCCATCTGCAACATTCAGCTATTCACATCGGACAGACCCTAAATACGAGCAGATAACTTGGTCACCGTATCCTTCAGGACATGATCATGCCGCCGAGTCTTGCTGCGCACTCTCTCGCCCTGCTGCGGCGTCACATACCGCGCCTCAACAGCTGGGTTATACCCCAAGCGACACGACCGCCTAATCTCCTCGTTCGACACCGGCGCATTCTTCCCCCCATCCGCCCGCTTATACACCGTGACCACTACCGCGCCCCCCAGCCCAAGGTTATGCTGCAAGGCAACATCCACATCCTTAACGAGCCGGTTATTCGCCCACCCGCGCAGCTGCCAGGTCAGCTCGGCGCACTGCGCCACGCCTGTCGCACCCAGAGGATGCCCCTTGGAGATCAGCCCGCCAGACGGGTTGATTACCACCTTCCCGCCGTAGGTGATGTCGCCACGGCGCACCATCTCATGCGCCTTGCCGGGCTCAGAGAAGCCCAGCCCGTCGAGTAGGATCAGCTCATTCGCCGAGAAGCAGTCGTGCAGCTCGCACACCTTGATGTCCTGCGCTGTGACGCCAGCCTCGCCCATGGCGGCTGCCGCGGCGCGCTTGGTCATGTCGAACCCGATCAGGTCGATCGCGCTGCGCGAGTACACGGATGGCGTGTCGGTCTGCAGCGACTGGCCCGCGATCAGGATCGCCTGTGAGCGGAGATGCGGGCGCGCGTTGAGGAAACGCTCCGACACGAGGACGGCGGCGGCGGCGCCGTCGCTGGTCGGGCTGCACTGCAGCTTGGTGAGGGGGGCGTAGATGGTCGTCGAGTTCATAACCTCGTCAAGGGTGTATGCGGTGCGGAACTGCGAGTAGGGGTTGCGCTGGGAGTGTTCGTGGGATACGCGCGCGATCTCGGCAAAGTCCTCCGCTTTGGCGCCGTACCTACACCCTTGGTTAGAGTCTTTGTATTCACGCTAATCTCAAGGTGAAGAAAGGGGAAGGTACTTCTCCATGTACTCCCGCCCGGCATTCCCAAAATACTGCGCGTTCCGCGGACTAGGATGCTTGCCGAACGTCTCCTCCATCAGCGCCGTCGACGGGCCTACCGAGCTCGGCCGATCATCCCACACGCTCTTGATGGAGCCGGGGCGCATCTGCTCGAAGCCCACGACGAGGATGCAGTCTGCGGCGCCGCTCTGGATCATGGTGCGGGCGAGGTACAGGCCCGTCGAGCCGGTGGCGCAGGCGTTGTTGGTGTTGAAGATGGGGATGGAGGTTAGACCGAACTGATAGAAGATGCGCTGGCCGAGACACGAGTCGCCGTAGCAGTAGCAGGCGACGCCGGTTTGCACGTCATCGTAGGTGATTTGGGCGTCGAGCATAGCTTTTACGCCGGCTTCGTAGCCTAGTTCGGGGTATTCGCGCGTGCGACGGGGCTTGAGGAATTCCGTCATGCCTACGCCGAGGACGTAGGTGGGGATGGTTTGGGAGGCCATGTTGCTGTATGGATTGGTATGGATGTTGCTGGTATAATTAATATGATCGAGGGTGTTGTTCTATTTATCCATTCCATCTATGTATGCATAGGTTGATTCCCCGAGGTAAGCGAGGGTCCGAGGCTGTCGGTTGAGTGCTCATGCGGGGGTAGTCGATCTAGAACTAGATGTAAATATTCGCTAGGATATAGTTACTTGTGTATTATGTCCTGCTGTTTAACAAATGTAATTATCGAGTATTCATAGTAGTAGGTGAATAACAGTTGTTGTCATTATAGTTCATTCTGTCCCAGCGCAATGTATATATGCAGCATCCTCCAACTTTTATCGTAACGACTTCAACCCCATAAGTCAGTCAGATTTTAATTGATTCCCGGACCATAAAGCCGTCTTGACTCAATTGCCGCCTCGCCATACACCATGTTCTCATCGATGATCACACCTTCACGGTCCAGTCCCATTTGTAGTCCAGACACGCCCATCGTGCAGTCAAAAACAGCAGCATAGACACGCAAAGGACACAACCAAGCCAGACTACCACAATATGAGCACCTACCTTTTCCAGCATCTCTCCTCCAATCGGTATACAGATCAGCGTCCTATAGTACATTAGAGCCAGATATATGAGTCGTTACAAGGGATGGACTTACGCAAAACTAACAAGGCAGTAGCATGTCCCAAACCGCATCCCAATTTCCTTTGCGGGGGACACCTGGCGAATGCATACGGGCGCAAGACTGATAAACGACCCCGAACACATCCCATATATAGCGCTAAAGGCGTAGAGTGCTGCCATCGAATGGCTGAACGGGTACAGGATGACGAATATTGCAAACACGGCGGATGTAATGAGCACGATGAGGACATTCAGCCGCCCATACCGGTCACCAATGCGGCCTGCGATCAGTCGTCCGACACAGGAGCAGCTGTTACGGATATTAGCATGATCTTCAACGCGTGGTCGACACCACCTACACGTTCAGAACAGCGAGAAGATTGACGCTCTCGTTAACGCTAAACCCTTGTTTCACCACGTAGGTCGGAAAAAGACCGATGAGGGCAAACACTTCGAGCTCCAGGCCTGATCCAGTCAATGTCAATGATATCAAAGTACTCCGACCCTGATCTTGACTTACAGAAGATCCCCACACTCAGCCATGTAAACCGCGCATCCTTGAAACACCGAATGTCAATCGCCGACTTGAGCTTCTTGCCCTTCGGCAGTCGAGACTGGACCAGGAACGAGCCCAGCCCACAGGCAAACAAAATCACAAACGCAAGAATTCTCATTCCCCACTTGAACCCCAGCTTCGAAAAAGTCCCCTTCAGCACATACGGGAATACAACACCGCCCAGTCCCGCACCAGCCATGGCAGTGCCCAGGGCCATGCCCGCACGAACCTGGAACCAATGGGGCACACACGACATGCCCACCGTGCTGACCAGCGCGCCGCCGGTGCCCGCCGCGAACCCAAAGCACAGCAGAAAGTGCCAGTAGCGCGTGCATTCCGCTGTGAGGAACAGGCTGGCTGTGTAGAGACCCGATCCCGCAATAACCAGTTCTTTGGGACCGTACGCGTCGAACAGCGGTCCGACGAAGACTCCCAGACCTAGCGAGATGAACACGAAGACGCCCGATATCCAGCCGACGTCGCGACTGGAGTAGCCGGAGAGTTGGTGCGTCTCGAGATAAGATTGCAACACGCCGACCGAATTCATCAGGCCGTAGGTTGCCATGAGGAGGAGGAAGGACCCGAGAACGACAAGCCATGATCTCATGCCCCCATCAGGAAAGCTCTCGTTTGTATCGGAGCGCCGTGCCTGGCTCATGTCGGTGGGTTCGAGGAGGTGCGTGCCGCTTTCGTTTCGGGTGTTTCCCCGTGAGGCCACCACCATCTCGATGTCCGGCGCATGTCCTCCGTCGGTCCCTGAAGAGCAGACATTTTCATGGGGTTTCTGCGGTGTCTCCATATGTCGCAGCGCAAAGAATTGGCTGACTGGTCAACGGTGAAGAGACCTTCACAGGAGGGAAACGCAGATGGTCAAACTTGCTCATTTCTTGTCGGGCAGTTCAGACGACGTAGATATAGATCCCTCCCAGGCGGGGTCCCAAAGCGGCATCCCCATGAGTCATGAAAAAGAAACGATTCCTTGTCTGCGACGACTCTGCGGGGACACTTCTCCGTATACGGCAAAGATATTTCTCGGAAGCAGCATCCGATTGGCAATCAACGCCGTCCTTATCGGAGGCACTAGTAATCGGCGCTGGTACAGCGGTGACTCTAGACGATCTAGACTCTCCGATCATCGCTGAGAGCTTTAGGGCGCGGTAGATGATCAGAGAGAAGCTCGGGTCTTCCGCGAATACTTCGGATCAGCCTCCGAGGGAGCTGGTAGTGCCGGGAAGGAATTTCGGACTATGAGCCATGTCCTGAGAGGAACCGCATTTACTACTGTATCTGACTTCCATACCGAACAGAGGATACAGAAGGTATTTCAATATGAGGGTCATCACTACATCAATGCAAGATTGCGCTGAACATGGACAATATATACATAAACATCTCGCGCAAATGGCTGCCTACCTAAAGATCACTGCCTGCACAGGCTAGTACCACATGGGGTTCTCATAGCTAGCAGATCTCTGGCAAAACCATCAATTGAGTAGCATCTCATCAACATCTTGGTCAAATAAGCAGGGACTGATGTTAATCACTGCCTAACAAGGATCAACAGTGGAGCGTCTTGAGTGCCTCTCCAAATCAATATTTAGTACTCCTGATTCTTCAACTCTCAGTCAGAACACAACACTCCAAACGATGGAACACATGTTCAAATCATTCTTACGCGTACGGCGCGGCTTTGACACGGTCCCTGCTCTTTTGGAGACGTTCTACGCCTTCGAGAATAATCCCGCCGCCCTCAGTTCCGAAGATCGCATTCGGCTGCTGGATCTTCCCCCTCACTCAGGCCAGGATCAGAACATTGCTGCTGTCAGCCCACCTACCAGGGCGGGAATCATTCAGCGGGCAATAGGATCCCTAAAAGGGCTCACCATGACCGATTGGATTATGGCCATGAAATGGAGGAGCGTCTGCGGCAATTTCAACAACTTCTCTACGAGGAACGTGAAGATGAGGCCTTTGAGAGCGTGATGAAGCAGCTGTCAGAGGATGGGGAAGCGGCAGCCCAAGCGAATAGACGGAGCGAAATGGAGGTATTGGACACGGTATTCGAGGAAGGGAAGCCCTGGTTGCGCCAGTTATGGGAAGAAGACCAGGACAAAAGCCCCTGGGTGTTTGCAATCTTCGAGAGCCCACAATTTACGGATGACGATCGACGTGACCTGTACATAGCTGAGCAACTGGAAGCGCTCGAACGGTCGCGCATTGCCATAAAAGCAGTGGGATTGACTAGAGACATGTGGCAACTGGATAATCCCGCTTGGCCCTCTGAACTTGTCACCGGCGACGAAAGCTTTTCGGTGGCTTTGGACGGACTGCGCAAGAAGTTCAAGGAGCTGCGAGCGCAACCACTCGGCTGGCAACGCCTGTATCCGAGGAACGAAATCGATCCCATATATGGAGGCCCATCAGAGGAGGGGCTGAAGCAGGGCCATGCTCTATCTGACGGAGTCCTCCGCAATCTTTTCCTCTATTTGGATCGGGAAGCTGCGGAATCGGTTCTCTTCTCTTGGGGGCGTGTTGATGAGATGTGGATCTGGGCTGTTGATCCCGACTATGAACCAAGCGACAATAGGACAGGTGGGTATCAAGGATATCTTCGTGTGCGCCTACGGCAGCGTGTGGACAACTTCTACACTGCTCGGCGCTGGCATGCGGACGAGCTGTCGATGGAGGACTTGTGGCGGGCAGCGCAGAAGGACTCCCAAAATGCCTCTTTCATAACGGCAAACGACGAGGAGATTCTCAGCAACGAGCCTAGTTTGTATACCATACCCAAAACGGAAACTTTCCAGTTCCGTCGCGTTGGCAGACGGAGAGTCATTTATTCTAATGAGTTTGTACAATTACGTCGACCGCACATCCGTCCCATGCACCCCCATTGTTGGCCCCATAAGGCAATATTTACATACTTTGGGCCATGACAGAGGACAATTGGGAGATTTGAATGACCCTTCTATTGGGCGGGCTGGCACCCAGGAACCACAGTGGGAGAGGCGTGTCATCAGGGTTGCCCGTCAGACAATCAGGCGTCGATTGGATCAGATGACGAACGTCTGAGGGCTGCTGAGGTAGAGCCTAGGAGTATAAGCACTTGGCTACGCACAGTATCAACCAGAAGGCAAAATTGAAGAGGAGATTCAGCACTGCCATGAGCTCTTAGTTTGAGTAGGCCGGCCGTTTTGAGGTGTAGATTTATATAGCTACTGATCTCATTATCGGTTGGTTATATAGCTCCATGCGGACACAGCTGCCTAGGATATGAACTAACATGTGTTAAAATTCCTGTGAACAATGGTCAATGCATGGAACAGTAAAGTGTACTAGAGCAGATCCCATTAACATATCGAAAAATAGAGTAAATCTAACTGAATGGATTGTATGATCTAATATCAGCAGTATTTTGGCCTCACTTTACCGTATGTCTTTCTGAGCCATCGTATATATATCCCCAGCTGGTATCTACTGTCAGCCGCTTGGAACAGTCTATCATTATACCCCCTCTCACCGAGCTAAATATCCAAACTAGACGATTTCCCTCATGGAGGAAGAAATAGTGATCATGCTCGGCTCCGAGGACGTCCTCGAGGTATGGAACACAGCAGGCAGATATCGTCGGAAGAACGGTCGCATCACGATCGCCGAGCCACAGATGATGCTCACATTGAGCTCGACCTGGCCAAAAATAATACCTTCTCCAGTAGTCCCTAAACACGACGTATTAGCTAAGTGTGCTTGATGAGTAGAGTAAAAGAGCACCTACAGGTGAAGTCGTTGGCGGTTTGAAGCTTATGGATGGCACTGAATCTAGCGCTCCCCACTCCTGCAGCGGCCAGACTGACGAAGATGAGTGCGAAAATGATGGCCTTTTCTCTTCGAGAGATGTGAAGGCCCCATATGAGTGGAATGGGGAGGGTAATGATGGCGAGATCCGTAAACACATTCAACGCGCCCTGGGCATAATATACGGCGAACTTGTTGATACAGTACCCCTGCGTAATGCTCGGATCCCAGGCGAGTGCGAGCGGATTACAACCGAAGATCAAGGCGAAGATGCACGCGATTGAATATGCCACAATAATGCCCAGCAGAAGGGTAACGATGATGCTGAAGATCCTGATCGGGAAGGTCTTGTAATAGAAGACGAGAACAGAGGCTTTGACGAATCCGATAGCCGGTATGAAGATGACTCCAGAGGCGAGCGTGTATTTCAGAATAGTTGACGTGAAGCGTTCCAGGTCTGGTACATCCTCGACGTGCTTTCCGACTCCGTAGTGCACTGTTTCAAGACTGACGCCAAGATGGACAGCGGAAAGAATCCGAACAAGTGTAAGCAGAGATATGTCAGAATGGAAGGTGAACGTATACCGTCCCAGTTATCATTAATGCATCTTCAGGTCCGAGATTGTGGGATATAAAAGCCCTAGAGTACACACGGCAACAAGTCACCAGCACAGCTAGAGCAAAGAACACCGCGCACACGGCGATAACCGCCGCCTGCGATGAATCTGCACTTTCATGCACGCCATCTGGCAGCATAACTGACGACAAATATCACCCAGGTCGTTAAGTATACATTGACAGCCAGCCAGCCGTCCGGGTCGACATTTGTGATATCTAACATTTCCAACCCATTTAATATAATTGCAGATACAGCAGCAACCAGCAAGGCAAAACAAAAATTTAATGATCCCGGCCGTATGGACAGATTTAAAGCCTAATCGTAGGAGATCAGATCTGAGCCCGAGCGATCTCCTGAGATATGACGTTTCGATCGACCACGGCCCATGGTACCAATATCCGACATGGCGCCGCAGGGCTACACAACAAGGTTTTTATATTGTTCTTCGTGGCGGCATATTATTTGGCAGGTTTGTGCTCGTCATGATCTGAGTGCGTGGATCGCTATAGGTCCCCAGGCGGCGAAATACATAATCGGTAACTTGTGGCGCCGATTTTTCTCCGGCGAAAGAGGGACGCCATTCTCACATTCATACAATTGACGCCATAAAGCTATAGTAGAAGTGGTATTGGGCGGCGATATATCCCCTGGAGATGAATTTACAGAAAGGAATGAGCCGAGGTGCTGGAGCATTCCAACCCTTGCCCTTGCATTCCAGCCCTACAATCGACACTTCATTTAGAGTCCTGCGCTAAATATTTTAGACGAGAGAGCTCGCGAGCTCGCACTAGTTTCAACATGGGGATCCAAATGTCATGGACGGGCTGCCATTGCTCGGAGAATGTCATGTATCTACGGGCATCGATTAGCACCTGTCACAACGGCCTTCTGCAGAGAGGCTTGTTCTAGACGGGACGCCTGGATTATCAAGACGAACTGGAACCAGTACATGATGATCAGGATATTGGGATATCAACCTCAACTAGTCTGGGTGAGACACTTGACCTCCGGCGATGTGTTCTCGGCATAGACCGCTTCACCAGTTGGACCGTCCGTCCGGGGAGAACTCGGCCTGTTGACAGGCCCCGGATGGGGCCTCATGTACATCAAGTTAACCATGACAGAGACAATATTTCGACAAAGAAGAAATGTACGATCAATTGATATATTTAGAAACTGGTCAATGGAATTGCACTGAACATCCGATGCTTCACCTCAGGCACTTCCGGATTCGACAGCCATGTGGCATATAGCGTGGTATCCGGGGTACAGGGGAAGTAGCAACGAAGCAGAGGACTAGAACATGTCACCTTATCAATGCACTTCTAGGTGGCTCTAACCCACTACGGCTATTCCATATACCGAGGATACTACGCTACAAGCGTTGCATGTCTTTCCCAAGGTCCAGCTGTGCGAATAAAAGCACACACAGAGGATGTCCCCTGCTAGAATTATACCAGCTTAACAAAATGACTATCACTACGAAAGAGCTCTCAAAAAGTGAAAAGTCTAGGTGGCCCACACAGTGGCTATCCAGCTGGACGGCCACTCCGGCACATACAGCAGAATGTGATCTGGCAGGCAAGGACCGGTATGTCATCTCCTTTCGGCAGAAATCTCACCAAGTGTTAACAAGTGTCCCCAAGTTCCCGAGTCCGTCTTGGTATCTGGATTCTAGTGAATATTGTCGCTACAGTTTCAATTGTGAGCCCTTTCTACCACATCTTGACAAAGTCTCCGTATACTAAACCGCGTAAGGTGTTCACCAACAAGTCGATTTTTGCCAACGGGTCATTTGGCAACTGCCAAATTGGCTTCGCATGTTACCACTTTTTTGTCACAGGCTTCACATTATGGATTGCCTCGCGACCTTGGTGTGGCATTTTCACCGCAAAACGAGTTCCAGTCTTTCAGACACTCCACCTTGCAGTCTTGATGTGCCTGCAAGTCATTCTGCAGAACCTTTCGCTAGCTTTTTCATCCGTCATATTCTATCAGCTCGTGCGACTACTCCTGACACCACTCACGGCTTTGCTGAACTTTCTTCTCTACCGCGCAACGATTCCTAAGGCGTCTATCTTGCCCTTGATAATGCTGTGTGTTGGCGTCGGGACCGTTTCATACTACGAAGCCCTGCCTAAGACGCACGGCAACATCACGACATCATCCCAAGGTGCAGCCTTTGCCTTCACTGGCGTCGTTGCCAGTTCTCTATACACTGCATTTATTGGGCATTATCACCGAAGGTTCGAAATGAGTAGCGTGCAGCTCCTCTTCAATCAAGCGCCCATGAGCGCAGCTCTCCTTCTTTTTGTGGCTCCCTTTTTCGAAAAACCATCCACAGACGTTGTGGTTTCTGGGTCGTTATGCGTTTCTATCCTCGCGGTATGTGTCCTTCTCGAAGCATTCTTTAGGGCCAACGGCTTATAACATTCAACAACGCTAACTTCTCTCAGAGTGGTGTACTTGCTTGTCTTGTCAATCTGTCTCAGTTTTTTATCATTGACGCCGTCGGCCCTGTTAGCAGCACCGTCATCGGCCACTTGAAAACTTGCATAATCATTGGATTAGGCTGGGTCTGGAGTGATCGCCCAATCTCGAGGGAAAGCATAGGCGGGATTTTCATGGCCCTGGCAGGAATGACTCTGTATGTCATGACCCTTTACACCTGAGAAAAGAGACTAACCTGTGTTTCAAAAAACAAGATACATGTCAGTAGTGCTGCAACGTCGCAGGTAATTCTCCATTCCGAGTGCGTTGCATAGTACGCTGACATGTTTGTCAGGGCGTAAGTGGACCTGTCCCCTTAATTCCTAGCTTCAATGTTCGCCAGACCAGTGTGCTGATTGATTTGGATTCTGTTGATAGTCCTGAGCCCACTCAAGTTCATATGATCAAAACAGAACACTCAGATAGATTGGATGGTCCACAAAGCTCCAGCCGTGGGATAGTATAGCGTTTGCGGCACTATGTGAATATTGTGTAGTATTGAGGTGGCCCACGTGATGAGAGTTGCTTTGGGAAGCATGAGCTGCACTCACCGTACAAATTAAATGCAACTCTTCTATTTATATCATTTTCATTTCAGGAACTTGGAAGATGGACGGATTTGGAGTCACATTAGTCATATTCGCAGGTGGCACGGAGGGGCCTGAATCTATCTTTCCGTTTTCAACTGAGACAGGTCCACGCTCAAACCGTGTCTATCCCAAGCCTCGACCGAGTCAGTCAGCCAGTGATGTTGCAAAGTGGCTAGATACTGTACCTGACTGCGATTTTTGCGATATCTTGACAAACAGGCTACGGCAGAATCAATTATCCATCTCGACTAACAAACGCAAAAAGATTGGCTTGTGCTTTCTTTCCTCGAAAACTAGATTAACCAACCAAAAACCCCCGTGGATAGTCAATCTCCCTCAAATCCAACTCCTTAAGAGCATCTGTATAATTATCCTTGTGCTGAGAATATACCTTTTCTTCCTGCCCGATGAGTCGATGGATGTTCATCCGAGTGCTGTATACCACATTCATTGATGAAGCCTCATGAAATTTGTCTTCAGAGCGGTCATCGATGTCAGAATCACGCGATTCTGGGCCGGCATGCTTATAAGTTCCAATAATGTTCGGCCACGGAGCGAAACATTTTGCCTGTCGCCGGCCGTTCGTGCCCGCACAAAGGTCACTCATGGCATTATCAACCGGACAGTCAAGTTTATCCAGCGAAAGTGCGGCGAGTATCTTCTTTGCTCCTTTCGCCGAGACCGCGTATCCGTAGGTGCAACAGCCCATGCTAGCTTGATAGATAAAGCGTGTGGATTCGTCTGACAGTTCGGGGTACTGCTCCTTCCATTTCTCGAGTGGCCCGCCCCATGTGTCTAGATGGTCTTTGCTCGGGACGGTGGGATCATCCGGGATGGCATAGAACGTGGTTTCGTTGGCGCTGGGGCCGGACGCACATCCTCCAATCCACAGAATATCCCAGTCCAGGCCGTAGGGAGTCTCTTTGGGTGCATGTTCCTCCCCGTTCAGCTGGCGCACTCCACGGGCGAATTCGCGGAGTTGGTGTTTGATTGATATATCCCAATCAGCGTCGTCTTCGAGAATAAGGGCGGTCGAGTAGGAGTTCTGGAGGACTCTATGAGGATATTCGTATTAGTATCATTTTGGTAAATGCAGGGACTTCCTTACGTTTGCAACGCGTTCATATGTGCACGCCAACAGGCCACAGCAGTTGGTTTTATCCACGTAAAGTTGGCACCCTGATATCGTGATTAGCATGTAAGGTACAGAGTCGAGTACAGTGCGTACATTAGGCAAAGACTTTGGCTCCAAATCTTCCACTCGTACTCCATCAAGCCATTCGACTTTGAATCCAGCCTCCAGAGAGGCCAAAGTCAAGAAATCCCGTTTATCGGTTCGTTCTTTCAAGCCGATGGCGTATATATGCTCGAACTAGAGATGAAGTTTAGTCAGATAACGAGAAGAAGACTCGGGATGTTGGATCCTGACCCCTAGAGTCTCGTTCTGAGTATGCGAGAGTACATCGTCGCGCAAAGGGTTTCTGTTGCTTCGCGGCGCGTTCTTGTCCCAGTAGCGGGCATCGACTTCCGGCCAGAGCAAATAAACTATGGCACAGGCAAAAAGTGCCAGGCCTAGAACTCTCGTGATGCCGGGCTTTCGGGGCCCTTTCAAAATCATGTTGTCAGACTTGAAGTAGATGACTGTCGGGGAAATGTGAGGAACTCCTAGTATTTCTCAACCAGGCACACCAGTGTACAAGCCAACCTTGATAGCCTGTCGACACATGCGGCTGGCGAGCATTGTTCAAGTTTCTTTCTCATGTTTTCTGTCAATTTCTGTTTTACTGCCCTTGAGCCCGGCCAAATGCGACATATTGCTTTGAAAGCTTGGGACGAAAACGGGCGATCGATGGGTTTCGAGGCTTTCGGCCAGTTCATGTGATCAAGGGTTATAGACACGGAGAAAATGACCTACGAGTCAGCCAGTAGGAACCGGAGTAATGCTGGGAAATATGCTCTAACTGAACTCTGCCGTTGATATGTCTCACTCCCTCCGGAATCGGCTATAGAGTTCCAGGAAACCTCTGCCCGGGGGCAAGGGTGGACCGACACATTCCATAGCTCTTCCAAAATAAGCCGTTCAATGAAGCCCCTTGCTGTGTTACTCGGGAACCATGAATCCCCTGCATGGAAATCTAAAACTTGACTGACCACGTTTTTGTTGTTTGCCCTGGATTATTGGCTTGATAACCAAGTAAGCCTGACATCATTGCAGAAGTTCATTTGTACTATCCAAGATAAGAATCATATATCTCTACAAACCCAGCCTCACACATATCCTTCGTAATTGGATACAGTGCCCGCGCAAAGTTACTTTGCCTGGCTAGAATATACTCCGGTGTGATGTGTTCAAAGCCTTCGACCGGGTTCCCGTTTCGCGCAGGATTGAAGGCATGTACTATGTAGGTGTGAGAATAGTCGGTCTCCCACGACGGAAAATCCTGCGGTCTGTCCCATCGATCCGAAAGCCCTTCTTCGTAATCCGGCAGCGAGTAGCGATCTGTAAAGGGCTTCAGGTTGGACTCAGTATCGTTGTGGATTCCGTATAGTTTGATGTTGTCCGGCGTTGTCCAACTCCCTGGTCCAAAAGCATCCTGCTCCATGATGAGGACTTCGCCCGGTAACCGCGCCAGACGCTGGCCCAGACGTGTAACGGCTGAGTTGCTGTGGGTGGTCCAGCCGCCGTCGTAAACGCGGTGCATCTCCTTCTTCCACATCTGAAGTAAGAGGGCGTCCTTCTTGGCCATGAACGTGCCGCTCATGATCTCGCCACCCGCTTGCCGACCGGTAACGGAGTTGAAGCCGCTTTCTCTCAGGAATTTGATATCGCGTATCGGGTGCGCATCCCAGTCGATGTAGACACCGCCGAAATCACAGACCGCAGAAACGCGAACGAAGTCAGACTTGTGCTCCATCTGATCGATAGGGACCCCGTTTCCCGCGACGGTGGGCGGCTCAACATAGTTCACTCGAAAGTTGGGAGTATTGAAGATCAGGCGGTTCCATTTTCCACCTTTCCCCTCCGACGCACGTTCTATGGCGGATGGATTGGCGTTTGTGTGGAGGTAGATCGCGTCTGGGTTCCAGTGATACTGGACGGAGTAGATGGAAAGAAAGTGTTTGAATTGAAAGGCGAAGTCGGAGTCAGGGTCTTTCAGAATGTACACATAATGCACCTGGTTGGGAATCGCTGAAACAGGGGGATTGGCGGTCGTGGATGCACTGTATCGAAGGAATTGGCTGCTGAAGCTCAGGTCAGATTGCAGGCAGAGGAAGAGTATAGCAGATACAGATGCAGCCGCCAGGAGTTTCCACAGCGAAAGAGGACGGGCACTGATCATCGTGAAGAGAGTCTGCTAGCGGGTAGGACTCCCTGATGGTAGGGGCAAAACACATATAGCCATACTGCATCTTAGCGACCAGGACATGTGTATAGCCTGAGCCATGGTTACAATGGATTCAAAAGTGACATCTGGGGCAAGCTTACCGCAACCAGCACAGCAAATTCTAGGAGTCGTTCTGGAAAGAGCATATACATTCCAGTCTGACACCTGATGTGCGTAGGTCAGCATTCTTACTTGCCACTGCATTCCAATGGCATTCGCCGCCAATTAGATCACGCGAATCTTACAGCATCCTGCCTACCTAGGCATAGGGAGTGGCTTCGGTTACTGAGGCATTGAGTTACATTTCGGCTTTTGGTCAGATTTGTGCAAAGCATTCGAGGGTTCCTCATAATGGGGGATGGCCGGTGGAGTCCTCTGACAGCGGTCTACACCGGAGTAAGGCGAGCTCAGCCCGGTGATAGTAGTACCTAGCGACTTGACCGAAACGGCCACTACGATGCCAAGAATTCCAGTACCAATGCCTAGTGGCATGTAGGACGGAAACAGCAGTAAGGAATCTTTCAAGTTGATAAGGAGCTGGGTGGACTGTTCCGGTCTAGTATGTCCCACGATACGAAAGGTCGGTCTATTCTGCTTCCACTTGAAACCAAATTGCACCTGTGCGTATGCAACTCAAAATGGATGTGTAAGACAATTTCCTGCAGCGAATATACTAAGTACAATAGACAGCTTCTCATACAAATGTGAACCAAATCATATTAGCCTGCCCCCGTCATAGAATGCAACATAGACAGAATGCAAGACTACTACGTGCACTCCACATATAGCACTCAACGCAGACGCCTTTGGCCGTCCCACACAACTAGAAACTGTAACACCTGACCATTAAGCTTAGGAGACACTCCATCTGCCCACCTCTCATCATACTGATTCCTCATCCGGAACCCCGAGCCCTACTACCAAATGCGTACCTGCATCCAACCTCTGCGACCATACGTTTAGGAACGGACAGCCCCATGTTACATAGGGTGCTTTGCTAGTAGATGGCTTCACAAGCGAATTCTGGCTTGTCGGGGCTGTGGTCGTAGTGGCAGAGGGACATATACAGGAGTTAAAGACCATGAATTCTGTCCTAACCAACACATATCGGGGAAGTGCGTGCATAGAACTGCAGAATGGGAGCAATTTTAGGTGCTTCTGCAGAGCCACGGCTGCGGGTTGTGGTGCATATTTGGTACTCATTTCCCTATTTTGGAATAAATCTTCACTTACCTAACTGACTGCATCACTGCAATAGCATATGGATATGTCTATCCATCGGTACTATACTGTTCAATAAATGGATTCTATCTCCTGAAAGATTTAGTAAGTTGATACTCGCCCGTGTTTAATATGACATATGCTTACTGATGTCCGAATAGATTATCGTGAGTTCACTTCTATCTACCACCGCTGTCTGCTTACATCTTCTAGCCATTATTCTTACCACATGGCATTTACTGTTCACCACGATAGCCACCCAGATAATGTCAAAGACAACGACTTTGCTCAAGGGCCGAACGACAATCAATATGACTCCAGCGTTTTATATACGCTCCATCGCGCCCATCGGTATTTTGTATAGTGGAAGCTTGATTTGCAGCAATATTGCATACGTGTACTTGAACGTTTCGTTTGCTCAGATGCTGAAGGTACAACAACGTCATGCGCTTGACGCTTTGATAGAAGGCTTTGCTGACAATAATATCTTACAGGCTTTGGGTCCTGTGGTTAGTCTTTTGACAGCCTGGGCGTGGAGAGTTGAGCAACCGTCCATAAAAGTATTTTCCAGAATACTGGTAATCGCATTTGGTGTCGTCCTGGCAGGGACAGGCGAGATCCAGTTCTCCTGGATCGGGTTCACCTTCCAAATAGCCTGTCTTGTCTTCGATGCCAACCGTCTCGTCATGGTTCAGATCCTGCTTTCTGGAAATGGCGTCAAAATGGACCCGCTCGTCAGCTTATATTATACCGCGCCATCTTGTGTGCTCATGAATGCCATCGTTGTCGGCTATACCGAGTACTCGGCCTTCAGCTGGGATGCTATCTACCGGACCGGGCCACACGTGTTGCTGCTAAACGCGCTGTTGGGATTTATGTTGAACATTTCCATATATCTTCTTGTAAGTCAAGCGAGAGAGATCTGAAGCTAGCAACTTACTAACAGACACTCCAGATCCAAAAGACCTCTGGGCTGGTGATGGCACTCGTCAGCATTCCGAAGAATATCGTTCTGGTGCTTCTGTCCGTGGCGATCTGGGGCACACATATCTCTACAATCCAAATAATCGGCTACTCCATCTCACTACTGGCTTTGTTGTATCACGCAGTTGGATGGGAGGCAATCAACGTCCAGTGGGAGAAACTCAGCGGGTTATGGGGGGAGTCGAAGTCTCCGGAGAAGGAAGAGAGTTTGCTTGGAAACGTGACACGAGAGAACGTGTAGTCACCTGAAGCAACGGCAGAGACTGATGGTATTTAATCATTTCGTTTTCCGCGCGCTACTGTCAATTATGTGTTGTGGGCGCTGCGTGCAATCCAGTGGCGCTCACAAGGGATGTCCTCGATCCCAGTCCTGTACGCCTTGCTACCCCTTTTGGAGCCTAATACTGCAGCACCTCCACAAAATATTTACCACCATGAAAAGGGAACAGAGCCTCACAGTAAATTTAACCCTTGCCCCGTGTTCGGATCCATTCCGTTGGGACTTCTGCTGCCTGCCCCCGAGGGGTATGTCGAATTGACTGGAATGCAGATCATTTGCATCTCCGGGACTGTCAGGCGGCTTAATTACTCGACAATAATGGCCTACTGCTTCGGCAGGAATTACGCTGGCCGAACCTACCTAGAAACCTACGAAAACAGAGATATGTTGTTGTTTACTATTCTTATCACGTCGCGAACATTTTGAGAAAACGCACACTGTGAGTACGCGTGACACTTGTGAATATTATCAATATGAACCGCTGTGCGTGATGCACAGATGGTCCAGTCGAACGAACTAGATTATAGTCTCCAGCGTGTAGTTTGCCACCTGTACAGATCATAATTGAACAGAATATTGTGCTCGAAAGCAATGAATTATCGTATAGCGCATCGTCCACTCCCTTGTTGATTGTTTTGAAAATATACGTTATCGGAAATGGACGAAAACATTTGAATGCAAGATAACAGGTTATTTGTTATGTTCTAGTCGTTTTTGGCATTCTGCTTTGTTGTGATGCCGATTTCATCAGGCGAGGCACACTCTTAAATTCTAAATATACAGAAAGACTTGGTAAAATGTAGGTTTATCAGTTCTTGCATTCATAAGGCTGGGATGAAAACGGGTACAAGATGGCCCAGTCAAACGCAGTCGAAGTTATATAAACCCTAACAGACTCGGACCAGAATGACTCTCTCATTCTAAATACACAACCTTTATACCTTCAGATTGTTATCTATCCTACCCCGTCAGCATGAAGTCTTCCAGTTTTATCTTTTCGCTAGCTCTTGCAGCTACTGCCACCGCGCAAACAGTCAACATAGTCGCCCATGAGGATGACGATCTGCTCTTCCTCAACCCGGATCTCCTCAATGAAATCGAATCTGGCCGCAGCATCCGCACCATCTTCGTTACCGCTGGAGACGCAGGTAATGATCAAATTTACTGGGGCAGTCGAGAGGAAGGGTCCAGAGCCGCGTACGCGGAAATGAGCGGTGTCGACAACACCTGGACCCAATCAGACGCCGGAATCCCGGGCTACAGCATCCCTCTGTTTACGCTGGACAGCAATCCCAGTATCTCCCTTGTCTTTCTCCGATTGCCCGATGGCAATGACGGTGGAGAGGGGTTCGGAGGACGGGGAAGTCTACAGCAGCTCTGGCAAGGAACCATACCCTCTCTGACTTCCTTCACGGATTCCTCCTATTCCAGAGACTCTCTGGTGGACGTCCTGAGACAGCTACTTGACGGCTTTGAGCACGACCGTGTCAACACTCAGGATTTCGTCCATGCCTACGGCGATGGGGACCACAGCGATCACCACAGTACTGCTTATTTTGTCCGAGAAGCCGTCGATGACTGCGGAAACGGCCAGGTCACAGCCTATATGGGCTATCCTGTTGTTTCGCAGCCGCAGAATGTTGAGGATGGGGAGCTTTACCAGAAGACAGAGGCTTTCTACACATATGCTGCTCATGACAGAAACACATGTAGCAGTGCAGAGACCTGCAGCGGCCGGGACGAGGCAGCCTGGATTTTGAGACAATACCAGGTTGATCAATTCGCGCAGCCCGCATGTGAGAATGAGGACCGTCGAAATGTCCCAACCTCTTCGTGTGCGGTCAAGAGCTCCGCCGCCCATTCCCAACCCGTGATTCCGCATGCTACTGAGACTATTGCAGCGTCTTCGTCCGTTGCTGTGCCATCTGAGACTGCTGCTGTGCCTACTCAGCTTCTGTTCACCGGTGGTTCAGCGAAGAATGTGATTTCTGGAGGGGTCTGCCTTATTGTCGCTGCTCTGTCTGCCATTGCTTTCCTCTAGTCTTGTTTTGGGCTAAGCGTTCGCTTGATACATCGTGTCTGTTTTTTACCCCTTGTCGTCTTTTTGGAACACAATCATCCCTTTGCAGAAGGGCGTTTCGCGTTATGCATATCTCAATCTGGCCAAGTTACATACATCGTCATAAAATCAATTTGTGTTTGTTCTTGTCAATTTGATGTTTTGTCGATAGTGACGTTAAAGCCTTTCCCCTTGTCGGTTAATTGTGCCTTGGAACTTTATCTTGCCGCCCCGGTATCTTGTTCGGTGACACAAAGCCCTAGACACTGGCAAGGCAACTCTACTCCGGGGTGTATGATTCTCGGTAATACATCATGGAACCCAGCGTGCTTATTCAAGACATCGTCATCCGAAGTTCAGCCAGGATCAACAGGAACATTGACTGAGTTCCACCGGGATTTTGCTCTGAACGTCGCAGCTGTGGAAGAGATGCGGAGATAAATGAGGGGAGACAGAAGCTATTATTGTTGTGCATGTACTAAGAAAGCACGATAGACTAGTTCCTGGCACTAAATCCACCAGACGCCACGATATTGGGTGAGTTTCACATCGTTGAAAGATAACTGGTGCAACTTCCTGGAAACTTAGCCTAGCGTATGCTTATCCATACCCCAAGGGACTTAGTTGGTTCTTGTTCATTCAGGATTGAAAGCGCCGGATTCATACAGCCCATGAAAATAGCTATACAGCTCGCCATGGCCGTTGAAACACAATCGGAATCTGTCTTATACTCTCACGATCTATCAAAAAAACAAAAACATACAACAGCAGGGATTCGCTGGTGGTCACCCACCCAACTACTAACCTGCCGGCGTGTGGCTTAAGTACGGCTGAGCGGACGGGAAGCCCTGTTTTCCACACCCTGTGGTCGTATGCGATTGTTTTGAGTAAATGGGAGTATATATGGGCCCTCTGGTTACCGATTGTTGATTGAAAACCTGTCTCACTCCATATGGAGTACTCCGAATAGAGACCGTCAGGCACTATCAACTAGCCCCCTTGAAGGGCGTGATCTGCGGTAATCGTACGATCGCGGACGTAATGTCCTCGGAGCTCAGAAATCCAGAAGGATGTGGTGGATACAACGGTTAAAATTGAAGAATGGAGTAATCGCAGAATATGCGCTGAGATATGGACTTCAATATAACTCTCCGCGAGGACTTCCCCAGTAATGCTCGAGCACATTCCTCCACACTTGAAAGTCTCCAAGATCTCTCCACTTCGGTTGAATATCATCACCATTTTCGAGTAGAATCCCCACAGAGCTGCCTCTCCAGGAGAACAGCTCGGTTAATTTCGTCCGAGGCTGTATAAATTGGTCTTCAACCCATTCAACAATGGAGGGAGCAAGAGGTAGGCAATAGAACCAACAATGGTGGCTTTTTCGACACTCTCAGGCCTCGGTGCCCTTCCCTTGATATTCTCCATCATCGAAAGTGTTGATGCCGTCTCCCTGAAGGTTAGCACCGACGGGGGCAACTCTTCAAGTCCATTGTTGTATGGGTTCATGTTCGAGGTAAGTAGGCATACTGCAGCTCAAGCAAGGCCATTTACGAACCGAAAGATAGGACATCAATCATTCCGGCGATGGAGGTATCTATGGGCAAATGATACAGAACAACGGTCTCCAGGGCAGCTCCCCTGACCTGACAGCGTGGGCCTCAGTTGGCAATGGCACTATCTCAGTGGACACAACCAACCCTTTGACCGCTGCCATTCCAAACAGCCTTAAGCTCGACGTCAAGTCTGACGCTTCCGGGGCTGTTGGTTTCACAAATCAAGGATACTGGGGCATTCCCGTTGACGGGACCGAGTTTCAGAATAGTTTCTGGATGAAGGGCAATTTCTCTGGTGAAATCACGGTCCGTCTTGTTGGAAACGAGACTGGCACGGAGTATGGATCGACCACTTTCAGCCAGTCGTCAAGTTCAGACGACTATACCAAAGTGTCTGTGAAGTTCCCGACTACTAAGGCACCCGATGGGAATGTTTTGTATGAGTTGACTGTGGATGGTGAGTCAGCAAAAGGATCCTCTTTGAGCTTCACACTGTTTGAGCTCTTCGCGCAAACATACAAGTCCAGGTGTGCATTCATCAGGCTGAACAGGCGACACTAGTACTGATCATTGACAGATCCAACGGACTTAAGCCCCAACTCGCTGAAGCGCTAGAGTCTGTCAAGGGTTCATTCCTGCGGTTCCCTGGTGGTAACAACCTGTGGGTTTCTATTCCCTCCCTGGTGAGCTAGCTCGCTCATAATGTCTTAGTGAGGGCAATGATGTCGATACAAGATGGAAGTGGAATGAAACCATTGGCCCATTGGAGAACCGCCCCGGACATCAAGGAACTTGGGAGTACTTCAACACCGACGGGTTGGGCCTAGACGAATATTTTTACTGGTGCGAGGATATGAATCTTACTCCAGTTCTGGGTGTCTGGGCCGGCTTTGCCCTGGAGTCTGGCGGCAACACACCTATTACAGGAGATGCCTTGACTCCGTACATCGATGACGTCCTGAACGAACTCGAAGTGAGTCTTCCATCCGCATTAACAAGATATTGTTGGCTCAGCTAACGTGATGCAGTACATCCTGGGCGACTCCAGTACAACCTACGGAAAAGTCCGCGCTTCCTATGGGCGCGAGGAACCCTGGAAGGTAACCATGGTCGAGATCGGAAACGAGGACAACCTCGGGGGTGGATGCGAATCTTATGCGGAACGCTTCACCGCATTCTACAATGCTATCCACGATGCCTACCCCGATCTTACTCTAATCGCCAGCACCGACAACGCCTCTTGCTTGCCGAGCCCATTGCCAGAGGGTGCCTGGGTGGATTACCACAACTACAACACCCCAGATGAGCTGGTTAAGCAGTTCGGCATGTTTGACAACGTCGACCGGTCGGTCCCTTACTTTATTGGCGAGTACTCCCGCTGGGAGATCCCTTGGCCCAACATGCAGGGCTCTGTAGCAGAGGCTGTCTACATGATCGGCCTGGAGAGGAACAGTGATGTAGTCAAGATGGCTGCGTATGCGCCGTTACTTCAGCTTGTGAACTCGACTCAGTGGACGGTAAGACTAACTCGCTTTTCAAACATGGAAATATTCTAATCTAAGCTACAATAGCCGGATCTCATCTCTTTCACCCAGAGCCCCGACATGGTCATCGAATCCACAAGTTACTACGTCCAGCAGATGTTCTCGGTCAACCGCGGCGACACAATTAAGGAGGTGAATTCGGACTCGGCCTTTGGCCCGGTCTACTGGGTTGCGTCGAGTGCTGGAAGCTCCTACTATATCAAGCTGGCGAACTACGGCGCGGATACTCAGGATGTCTCGGTCTCGATCCCGGGAATGACTAGTGGGAAGTTGACTGTGCTGGCAGACTCTGACCCAGAAGCATACAACTCTGATGCCCAGATGTTGGTGACGCCGTCTGAGTCGGATGTGGAGGCCAGCAATGGGGAGTTTAGTTTTACTTTGCCAGCTTGGTCCGTAGCGGTTCTTGCTGCTAACTGAGAGGGGGCTGTAGTTACTAGAAGCGCTAGTGATAGATTCTGCCAGAGTACTCTTAGATACGATAAGCATTTTATTTAGGTGTGGTATATACCCAGTAGCTCATGGCGTTGTCACCCGAAAGAAAGCCAAGCTTATGCAAGTACTGCTGGTAATTATGGCATCACACCACCATCATTGCTCCCACCAAAGGCAGCCCAAGACATCTCAGCATAAGTGAGTCAAAGCGATGGAGTATATAGATTCCAGAGGCCGCTGTCTACCTGCATCGCCATTCAAGTATCCGATCTATCCACACTCACTTTTCCTCATCACGAACAAACAACTGAAATCAGTCTCTCATTACATCTCATCACCCAACACCGCGCGCATCAATATGTTTTTCAATATGATACCCTTCTGGTCTTTAACTATTTTGGCGTGCGGCTCTCTTATCCACACTGTGAGCGGCCCTGGGTATGATAGTCCATATGGAGGACCACCTGCCGAATATTTCGCGTCTTCCAAGTCCTCCTTAGTCTCAAGCCTGAAACATGCTTTTTCCAAGGTATCAGAGGTTCCGAGCTTGGCCACTTATCCGGTAAATCGAGAGGAAAATAACTCGGATAATTCCACCATCTACAGTGACTGGGCTTCTTTTGATGAGGTGAGTTTCACATGTTTGATCATGAAGATAAATCACTGACCACAGACAAGGGCTCGGCCCTCGTATGGATTGCAGATATGGATGTGGACTGTGACGGGATCAACTCTGAATGCAAGGTACGTCGCGAGCGCTGTATACTCGGGCTTGGCCGTAAGGTTCGATATGTTGAAGGGATAACTGTAGGGAAGCACGGCCAGCCAAACGCAAACAAATTGGGGCGCTCTTTCCGCGTATGAAGTTCCCTACATTGTCATTCCAGACAGATTCTTGTCCGCGAATAAAGAGATGCTTCCGGGGAAAAACGTGGCGGCTGTCATATGGTAGGTGAGGTCTCATTCTCTACTCGGGTCGGTCTAACTATCGATTTAGTAACGGAAAAATGTTGTATGGAATTCTCGGCGACACTAATGGCCATGATCCTCAGATCACTGGTGAGGCCTCTTGGCTCATGGCGAGGACTTGTTTCGCAAATGACGACCTGAGTGGAGCAAAGGGGCATACCACTGTTGATGTCATCTGTACGCACATTCATCTTCTCATTCACCTCTAGGGGATATCTTACTGACGGTCAAATCAATAGACATCCTTTTCACCGGCGAACACGCCGTGCTCCCCGACAGTGCCATGAACGAGCACTACATCACCGACTTCAGCACGTTGAGGCGTATCGGGGACAATCTGGTCGATGCCCTTATTTCCAACTTTGCACCTTCGACGGGGTCTACCACGACTTTGACATCGGCCGCCACACCAACCTGGACGTGGGGTACGACACCAACTCGGACAAAGCCTCCTACACAGACCATGGGCCCTACGTCGTTTGCTACAGGTCTTTGTGTCGATTACGCAAGAAGCATACTTCGGATGCGGATGTATCTCGCGGCTTATTTCTCATTTACTTGTGCTGGACGCTATCTGTTTTGAGGAGTCAGTGTGGAAAGATATTGTGATTTTGTATTTGTTTTGCGTTGCGTTTGGGGACCTTATGTCAATTTGGATTTCCTTGGATTTTCTGATTGAGATCATGATATCCACCCTTTATCGTTGACTGGATGAGCGGATCTTGTGACTGTACCTAGTCATTGCATTTGATTACATGGGGCTTATCATTGAGAGTCTGCATGCGTCTGCTTTATCCGCGAGGAAAGTTTGTGGTTAAGAAAGTTCCATGTCAATCTGACAATATGAATTTATGAAACCACGCGTCCATCTACTCTGCAATTGTATGGGATCGATTGCTTACAGTCAGTCTCACCTTCATCTTATGGCGTAACCATGACTAAAATGGTCTGGACTCGCGATATTCCGGCATTGATTCTAGACCGGAACATCATAGTACGCAAGCGATGACCAAGAAAGCCCTCCACCATGGGGAACACGGTGTACATTAAAACCATCCACATCCCCAACGCCTGCTCATTCCTCAACCACCGCCGCATTGACAGTTCCCACTTGTGAAACGCACTTTGCTCTCTCGTGCAATGTCGTGCTCCACAAAGGCCATCCTCCTTCTAGTCTCCTTCCTGGCCACGGTCCATAGGGGAAGCACCTTGAAGGTAGCCCAGACCTTCTACGGATTCCCTGACAATGATCCCGCAGGCCCGGGTATCTTACTCGACTGCGGCCGTGGACATGAAGCCAGCGGCACTGGCATCTTCGATGATCCCGTAACCTTTGCCACTGCACCAGGGTCGTTTGAGGACTGCGAGATCATCTACGACCCCACACTGAAGAAGTATCTCATCCACGAAGACTACTGCCAGTCTTGTGCCACGGACTGGACCAAAGGCATCTGGCATATCGATGTCTGGGTGGGCCAGAAGAACTTCAACGGGGCAGGTGATCAAATTTCCTGCGAAAATCGGCTCACTTCGCCGCCGCAGAAGTATGTGGTGCGGAATCCTGATCCGGACTTGCCGGTTGACAGTATGTCTTGCGTTTGCTTTTTGCTTGCGTCTTGCAGAGAAGTTGACAGTGGTAATAGCAACTCCGCTATATGAGCCCGGGAGATTCTGCAAGGCCGATCAGGCAGGCTACTATCTCAATCTCTACGAATACAATGAACAGGATTTCACCAAGCAGGCTTTTGCTAACCCGGGGGGCACCAGGAAGGGAATTGGAAAGCAGGGTTCCTCCGCTCCCAATCCTACTGCTGCTCCTAACCCTCCTCCGGCCAACCCTGCTCCTGCCAATCCTCCCGCGATCAACCCTCCGCCAGCGAATCCACCCCCTATGAATGTGCCTCCAGTTAATCCTCCACCTGCCAATCCTCCTATCGTGAATATTCCTCCTGCCAGTCCTCCTCAAGCGAATGTTCCTCCGGCCAGAATTCCTGTTTCCGTTCCTTCTCCGACCAATACTCCCCCAGCAAAACTTCCGCCCATCATTGACCCCCCAGTCGATGATCCTCCTGTCAGTGCCCTTCCGAAGGAATATGCTACTGCAACGGACACTACAGTACAGACCTCAAGCACCGAAGATTGTGTCTATCCGAATTTCACCGAGCAAGACTCCCAACAAAAATCTAACGACGGACAATGGGCGCAAGACAGCGCAGAGGGTGGAGACAATGCCTATGGATGGGATAATGTGGGGAGGAGTGATACAAATAATGATGAGTGATACAGCTTCGAAGGGATGGCTGGGGCTGTACCAACCAGAATTGAAGACTTGGTGAAGGTAAAGGACTAGATGGATCTAATTATAGTATCTGCGTGTTTGTTAACTTGTTCTTTTGTGTGTGGGTTAATGTTTAAGACTTGGTATGTGTTATTAAAGAGAGTATTCTTCTGTTTTTTAGGTCTATTGTTGAAGTAGTCCCTGTATAATCTGTAGGTCGATGTGGATGTATATTCCAACCAATCACTGTATGTGCTTTCTTTGGAAGGTCCAAGCTGCCTATAGAGACCGCTTTCAGTTAACACCCAGTAGGTCGGGGGTTCGAATCTCAGCCCAACTGAGTTCTTCTTCCCATAACTACAAAAGGGTCTCCCAGTCCTTATGGGTGTTCATGATAGAGATGAGGGAGAAATAGTATTTGGGAATATTGCATTATTATTATGAATATTTAGCCATGCAACTAGTGAGTTAGTGGGATGGCATTTGCGAATCAAATCGAGCATTTGAGCCAAGCAAGATCCACAGTGGATAATCAGGATTGGTAGCTCAGTGGTCAGAGCGAGTGGTCTCGGTGATCAGGGCTCTGGTAGTCCGGGCTGGTGCCTGTTAGGAATGGATCGGCTCCGATGAGACTGCTTGCTGGGACCGCTAGGGCGTGGGTTCGAATCCCACTCAGTCTATTCCTTTTTTTTTTTCCCACCACCACCACTACCACCACTCCTACCATTCATTCCAGATCCTTCATGACCACATGCGGCATGACAAGCCCCTAGTACGTAAAGCGTTCTCCGACAAGCCTCTCGCTCAAATCCCACAATCTATCCGCTTCCACGAGGCTTGTAGCCCAAGGTTTGACGGTATCCGTGACCGGATCTGCGACGTGGCTGTCGACAAGGTATGCGCCATTATAAGCTGGGTGCCGTTAGCGTCATCAAAGTAATATTGTGATTTTGATTCTGACCTTCCAGACCAGGATCGAATGCAGCATATACATGGGTTGCAATTCCGCAATCTACGGATTTGGCTTTGAAGTCGGACCAGCCCTCTGCGTTTCCTAGAGCTCGATCGACGGCCCCTATGATGGATAATGACCGTCAGTATGTGCATAAAAGCTCATACGTATCATAGGACAGGAATCTGTAGGAGGTCTTACGCAATTCATTCCAGTCATTGTCTGAATCCAAATGCGTCGCTAAGCTGGTGCCAAATATAACCCCAGGATGCAGACTCAAAGCAAGCAGCCCGCGAGCTTTCAGTTTCTCCGCCAATGATACAGCGAATAGCATATTTGCTGTCTTGGACTGTCCATACGCATACCACCTGTTATATGTTTTCCCATTCTAGCATCGCAGGTCAGTCAGTTGGCATAACATTTGTAAGAAGAGCTCTCACATCAAAATTATAATCCGCAAAGCGAATCGGACTCATTCGATGGCCATCGCTGCTGACATTGACGATACGAGGCGCAGGCGAGGCCAAGATTTTATCGATGATGAGATTCGTGAACAGGAACGGTCCGAGATGGTTTGCTGCGAACTGTCTTTCGTGTCCATCGGGGGAAACCGCATAATCGCACGCCATGATGCCTGCATTGTTCACGAGAACATCGATTGCAGAGATGTCGGACCAGCCATTGACAACTGCCGCTGCTTCACGGACACTTTGAAATGATTCGAGGTCCACCTGGAGCAGCTTGACTTGTACGGCGGGATTCACGGCCGCGATTGCGTTGGCTGTCTTCTGTAACTTTGCGAGATCACGTCCGGCAAGGATGAGAATAGAGGGAGATCCTTTCGCGATGGCTTCGACAAAGTGGCCGCCTAGTGTATTGGGCGACGCTCCGGTGGTCAGGATTACTTTGCCGGCGATCAAAGAGCCGTAATCGCTGACCAACTCGGTCGCTGTTGTCTCTGCAGGGTAGGCCATTTTTATCTTCATTCTGGTTCGAATACATTCAGAAGTGAGACGGCTGATTATATAGTATTTGGAGATTTCGGAGATAGCGATTGTACGGGCTTACGGAGTTAAGACATGGCCTGACCAGGATCAGTTATGGATCACATTGCATATAACTACAGCTTGACCATTGGTCAGCATTATTGTGTATACTACATCGAGTTAAAACAGTCACCGCCCAGCAGCTAACATACCGACTGCTCTGAACGACAATGCAGGACATCATCAGTTCGTACCTCATGAACCACACGCATCACATTATTGTACACCAGCAGCAGCAAGCCTCTTCTCATAATCATGAATCGTCGCGATCTTCTCGGCACTAGCGCTCTTCGGATCAAACCGATACTGCACCCATTCCGCGGCCAACTTTTTGGCCAGCTCGACCCCAATTACCCGCTGTCCAAAGCACAGCACCTGCGCATTATTACTGAGAATAGCGCGCTCCACGCTGAACGGGTCGTGGGCCGTCACCGCACGGATTCCCGGCACTTTGTTCGCCGCGATACTGACGCCCATGCCCGTCCCACAGATCAACAGAGCGCGATCGGCCTGGCCGTCGCGGACTAGCAGCGCAGCCTTGACGGCTGGGTGGGGGTAGGCGGCCTTGTTGGCGGGCGAGTCGACGCCGACATCGATGATGGACTCCACGAGCGGGTTGCTTTCGAGGGCCTTTTTCACGGCTTCTTTGTAGTCGTGGCCGGCGTCGTCGCAGGCCATTGCGATGCGCAGGGGGGTGGTGTTTGTGGTTGCCATTGTCGAAAATACTGTTGGAATATCGAGATCGACTCTTTCTACGTTGGAAGAGTCTTCCGCGGGACACCGGGGAATTTAAATCCAACGATGGTTGATGGTTCGGGCGGAGGACATTGATGTGAACCACACATCACTGCGACGAAGTGCCATGCTCTGATGATGTATATCCGGCCAACCCCTATGGAACGGATGACATCAACGATTCATAATACGATCAAGTTCATTGCGCACAGAGGCGCATCCCAATCGAAGTGGCCTGCATTTGTCCGAGGTGATGTTCACCGCCAGCGGAAACCATGCTGCACTCGATTCAAGCCAAAGAATTTTGTCACCTTTCCGGGACCTTCTCTCCCCGTCTGTGAAGTGAGGATGCTCAACTCGGTTGCCACGGATGACCTCGTGGCGAAACCCCCGGCGAGTGTGGAGAGAACCAGAACCAGCGCCCAATAATGGCATTATCCGCATATGGATATGGGCGTTCCACGAGGTTGCTTCGATCCGATCTATCTCCGCTTCAAGAACGCCAGCCATGTGCCGAAGGCGTACTGTAACAGTAGGATCGCATTGTTGTATACCTAGGGCAAGCGCTAGGGGTCTAATTTCACGTCTTCGTTATCAGGAAATTAATCACCGCTGCCAAGGGGCACGGACGGTGATGATCCATCTGGTTGGTCATTTGATTCATCACGATGACTTGACGAATCACTCGATTCATTAAGCTAACTAGATGTATCTAGTGCCCAGCACGATCTAGGTTTCAGCAGAGTCGCATCTGCCAGGGGCACAATCCTCTGCCGAAATCCTTTCCCGCACTCATAGTCCCCAGTCTAGTCTATATCCATCGTAGTGACCGAGATACCCGGAGTTTCATTCCTACTCTCTGATAGCGAAGGGCTGTCACTGTAACCCATAAAATGGTTCTTGGTACGATCTACATACATCCGTGGCGAGACCATTCTATGGGGAAAATGGGGGTCCATTTCGCTACCCCAGTAGAAGCGAGGAGGCTAGTCAACTGACGGTGGAACTGTAGCATACCCCATATTCGTGGAGTGGGGGAGAAGGTCCTTCATTAGGCATTCAGCTAGGTCGCTATCTTCACCTGTGCTATTCATCGGCGAAGAATACGGCTCTGTTATCTCCATGGTCGAGTGATGAAACGACAACATGTAACGAGTGACTGCAACATGATCTGTCGACATGAAGGTGAAGTCAGCTCATTTCATTGAATTGACCAGGCGTGTATGTCCGTGGGGGCCATGGGAGAAAACAGTATAAAGAGCAGTCAGTATTTCTCAAGTCGACCTCATCTTTCGACATCGACCCCCATCCACTTGACGCACTTGACTCTCCACTGCCTCGCGCCTCTCACCACAGCAACAATGCGATTCACCGCTCTCCTCCCTGCCTTTATCGGCGCTCAACTGGCTACAGCACACATGGAACTGAGCTGGCCGTATCCTCTCCGCAGTCGGTTCGACCCGAAGACTGACCCTTCGTTGATCGACTACTCCATGACCAGTCCGCTACTTGCTGATGGTACGCCTCATTACCCTCTACCCTCTCTCTTCATCATGTATATCCTATATCCCACTAACAGTCTTAGGGTCCAACTTCCCCTGCAAGCGCTACCATACAAACACTCCCTGGCGCGCAACAGCCAAATACACCGCCGGCAACAGTTACAACATCAGTCTGAGTGGATCTGCGACCCACAGCGGCGGCTCCTGTCAGCTGTCTCTGAGCTACGACGACGGGGCCACCTTCAAGGTGATCCAGTCCATGGTCGGGGCCTGTCCTCTGCAGCCCAAATACGATTTCACCATGCCCAGCGATGTGGCCAATGGCCAGGCGCTGTTTGCGTGGTCCTGGTTTAACCTCGTGGGGAACCGCGAGATGTACATGAACTGCGTGGACGTGGAGATCAGCGGCGGCAGTGGCAGTGTCAGCTCTTTCACCAGTGCGTATCCGGATCTCTTCGTGGCCAACGTCAACAACGGGTGTGCGACGGTGGAAGGGAAGCAGACGGTGTTTGCGAAGCCTGGGAAGCAGGTGATTTATGGTGCTGGATTGTCGCCGTCGTCGCCGGTTTTTCCTATTTGTTCTTGAGGAAGGGACTGGGTGCGGAGGGAAGGACATAGGCGAGTGGTTTACTTCTGTATATATCATGGCCTTCCGGTAAGGCCATGAGAGATCTTTCGCAGGAATGCACATATGTATGCTTTACTTCACATCATGATATTCAGACCAAGGATGAGGTCGATGATGTCAACGACAAACAGTGTAAACAGTCTCGGCATCCCGAAGCCATTTTGTTGGTGGCGCCGGCAGTGAGGATATCCACAGTGGATCGCGGCGGTTCTGTTCCTTTCTCTACGTCATGCCTCAATCCGGTTTGGAACGTCGCCACAGCCAGCAGACCCTTAAAGACTCTCCCATCCACCCCATCTCAGCCTTCTTCGTAATCGTGACGACGCAAAGAAGCCAATTGACCCTCCGCACACAACCTCCGCACAGAACATTCAAGAATGACGAACTCGCCCAGAAAGATTGTCTGCTTCTCCGGTATGTCCCAGCCACGCGCAACTCTGTTCCTCTCAGCTGAAACTCACACACGCATTAGACTTCGATGGCACGATCTTCATGCAAGACACGGGCCATGTGCTCTTCGACAACTTAGGGTGTGGCGAAAAGCGCCGCCAGATGCTCGACCAGCAAATCAAGACCGGCGAGCGGTCCTTCCGCGAGGTCTCCGAGGAGATGTGGGGGTCGCTGCGCGTGCCCTTCGAGGACGGCTTCACGGTCATGCAGAAGGAGCTCGAGATCGACTCCGGGTTCCGCGAGTTCCATGATTTCTGTCTGGCGAACGATATCCAGTTTAACGTCATCAGCGCGGGATTGAAGCCGATTCTGCGCCGGGTGCTGGACACCTTCCTGGGTGAAAAGGCTGTACGTATAGATGCTGTCTGTCACTTTTTATTATGACACTAACGTGGTGGCGCGTAGGCATCGCAGATCCAGATCGTCGCCAACGACGCGGAAATCCACCCCGACGGCTCGCAGTGGAAGCCGATCTGGCGCCACGAATCTGAACTCGGCCACGACAAGGCCCTCTCCATGAAAGAGGGCCGTGCCCAGGCTTTGGAACTCTCCGAGGACGACGAGATGCCGTTGATCGTCTTCATCGGCGACGGTGTGTCTGACCTTCCGGCGGCCCGCGAGGCTGATGTGCTCTTTGCACGGAAGGGCCTCCGTCTGGAGGAGTACTGCATCGAGAACCAGATCCCGTACATTGGGTTCGATAGCTTCACCGATGTCAAGCGCGAGATCCAAGCGATTATGAAGGAAGACCAGGAGAAGACTGGGGGCGTGGGCAAGCCGGCGCGGTTTAACCCTCGCGCCAACATGTGGCGACGAGTCTCCAGCAAGCAATCGGTATGTTGGCATGCGATTATAATTTCCGGAATATATGCTTACTTTGACCGCAGGTGCCCAAGTTTGTTGCTGCGACGCCCACAAACGAGGAGAAGATGTTCCTTTGGCCAGAGGACTTCTCTCAGTATCAGCCCAAGACTGTTCCTGAAGATGCGGCTACTTAAGGACGATGGAATAAGATGGATCGTAGGCTCATCTATGCTGGCATGGGGGTCTGATGAATATATGTAGACTTTAGATATATACCGATAGAGGGTTGGTAAATATATTACTTTTAGTTTTCTACTCTGGATCCTACACAACTATTGGGCGGTTAAAATCTTCTCGAGCAATTCAAAGAGGCTGCCTTAGGCACAGATAAAGTAATAAAAAAAAAAAAGCGTGGCCAAGCAGCCAAGCTCCTGTCGCAGGGTAAGCTTATCTCGTGAATATCGACCATGCGATGTAACTAGTGCTGAGTCTCCATAGATGGGGATGCCTCGAGTGCTGTGACCTCTCCAAATTCGGACACGGTGGAGGCAAAATTGGAGGCAAAACTGTTGCCTAACGTCTCGTGCGTCTCTCAACGTCGAAGCGATCCAGTCTCTGGAATCACTCAAGAATCTGAATTGCTTCTATCCCACACTACACCCATATTCAAACGCATCAATGGCCATCCTCAATCGAGTGGTCAGAGGTGTAGCAGCCGGCGTTGGCCTGGCCTCGGAGAGCATCTCAGCCTACAACGCCCAGCGGCGCAATGAAACTCCAAACTCGACCGCCACAGCTAGCACAACAGAAGAACCCGACAGCTCAGAAGAAAATACACCAGAACACTCCACGTCCACAGAGAGTCAGCTAGAGCTCCAATGGGAGCTCGACGAAGCCCAAGACGAACTAAACAACGGCGTCACCAACCGCCAGGATTCAGTGACCACCGAGCAATTGGCAGAGTCATTCCTTCGCCGATACCCTTCTCCCCAAGAATGCTCGTCCAATACACCGCAGTGCCTCCCATATCCCGTGGTCATCCCCCAGCGACGACCCAAGTCTCGCAAGCGCGGCTTCATCCGGGCCTACGCGCCCGTTCTTCAAGATCTCGGCATCGACCAGACCACCTTTATTGACTTCATAGACACGGCCAATGCCTCGTGTCAGGGAAGTCCCTGGCTTCATGCAATCAACCTCGCCTCAATCGGGACGTTTTTCATCCCCAGCCCCACGGCTATGGCCGTGTCCGCCATGATCTCGACCGCAACGCAGGTGGCGATTACCGCGGATGGGAGGAGGAAGTATGTTCCACTTTTCAATATCACACGACATTCAAACGTACTCACGAGTGACAGGTCCAATGCATTTTTCGATCAGATAAACGAAAACTTCTTCCATCCGCGCGGGCTGCACTGTCTGGTGATGACCTGGAAGCCGGAATCCGCCGCGGCGATTGCCACCTTCGATTTGAACTCGGCCATTGCCACGTCCACGGGGCAGGGTGACTCCGGCATGCGGAACAAACTTAAGCATGTACTCAAGTCTTCCGACGCAACGACGTACGGAACCCTTCCGTGCTCGGAGACCGCGCCGCTGGTATTCCCCGATCTCGATGAGCTGGAAGCACACGGCAGCGAGGCGCAGGCAAAGTTGAAAACAATGAAGACCCGCAAGGAGTTTGTGGAAGATTACTGGGACCGAAGGGAGCGGGCTAAATTTGTACGAGTCATCGCTTTCTCCCTAGTCCTAAAGATAAACTAACCCTGGATAGATGGTAGAAAACCCCCAATGCGACCTCAACCAGGGCCCGCAGCCAGAGTTCACCTCTCGCTACGCTAATCCCACCCATCCCGCGAGTAGCGGGTCTCTTCTGGGGCTTGTCACCGGAGGACATGTTACTAGGGAGGATATACGCCAGCGGAGGGAGAGCACGCGCAGAGATTCCGGTTTTCGCCGGCGGGCCCCTGCTCCGGTGGGGAGGCTAGCCTCTAGGGCGGCATATCGCAGCGGTCCGGGGGAGATAACGACGCGCACTTCGAGGAGGCGGCGTGCGAGGGAGGGAGATTCCTCTCAAGGTGATCAGGAGAACCGGAGAGGGTGTAGGCAAGGGCCTGTAGCTGGTATACAGAAGCTGCTTCAGAGTGTGAGTCGTTTGTACAAGGTGTGATATGACGTGCTAATCTTAGTCTAGGATATGTTGTATCTGATGATTGTTAATATGCCGACGGAGGAAGAGATGGCGGTGGCCAGGGACGCTTTACAGCCTGGTTACGAGGCGCGTTCGAGTTGATTCTTTTGATATGTACAAACACTCGGTAAAAGGCATGCTCAATGCTACAAACCAACAGAACACGAATCAAGGGTATCACGAAAGACAAACATCATCTCATAAACAAACTATGGCGAACAGACCCACGCGCGATGCTGCGGCAACGAATCCATTGTGCGAACGCGCGTATGTCGGACTCTTCCTATCGGCGAGTCACAGCTCGTCAATCCCTGCATCTCCGGGGTGAACTTTTTCGACGACAAAATATCGATTCTATCGCTGTTAGATGACTCCTCGACTCCATAAAAGCACCACTTACAGCATTACTAGCGGGAATAAACATTCCATCGTGTACGCAAACCGGTCCACCTGCCCGGCTACCGTCGTCGCCGTCTGGGAGGTCACCTGCAGCGAGTAGGTGACGGCGCGGGTAATCCCAATGAAGCACAGACTCGCTGCGCGGATTTCCGTCGTTCGAAGAAGATACCGAAAGACAAGTCTTGTGGAGGAAAGCTGCGGCGAGACGATATAGGCTTTATGTAGCAGGCGGATGAGGAAGATAGAGCTGAAGGTCTCGACCAGCGCGATGGACGCGAAGTAGCCCACGTGGAGGTGGTCGATGCGGTGTTGCAGGGGGCTCGCGGACTGCAGGGACACGACGCCTTCTTTGACTTCGATGACTCTAGAGGTCAATATGGCCATGCGGATGCCGGTGATGGCAATCATGAGCGTCCAGAATATGGACAAGAAGACTGTCCGGATGGAGCCGCGGAGCGTGTGTACCAGGATCTGGTAGCTGAAGAACGAAAGGCCGGCTTCTTGGATCTTCAGGCAATGTTAGTGATAACTTGATAGAGAATGGCCGGGCGAGCGTACCAGCCAGAGAAGATCGGCGAATGCACTCGCGATCGCTCGATTCGTCGTCGAATACGACGTATAATAGGCAAAATAGCATAGCCCGTTCGACATAGCGCAGGCTGCAGATACGACGATGGGAATGTAGCTGAGCGGACTGGGTCGGGTGATGAGCACAGCCCAGACGCCCATCATCATTGCAAACAAGCCAATGCTGCTCAGAATAGCCCAACTGAGCTCGAAGTACGAGGCCGTCTCGATGTACTGCTGGGGAGGGATATGGGAGTCCATGGTGAATGTCTATACAACGACTACAGCGCAAGCCTGCTCGTTGTCAAGCCCGTCGAGTAGGCCCAACAAGCCCGGCCGGTGAGTGAGAGCATAGAAGACGAGATCATACACGACAGCATCCAGAGAGCATGAACCAACGGCTATATAAACTCCATCCCGCTCGGATCATGCCTTGTGGGGAGACACATGGTGTCCTGACGATCTGTCTTCCCCGCGTTTTAGCCCTGATGGATTCGGAACTCCGCAATAGAATGGGGAATAGGACTGGTCGATCGTATCCCATCTGGAAAAACGCCGTGTTTCGTCCGAACTAAACAGCTAAGCGAGGGTCATGGCCACGAAGGATGAATTACCCGCCGTTTTTAAATTGGCATCTCCCCCGTCGTTCTTGGACTCTTCACCCATACATGCTCGGTAGTTGACCAGGTGGCGTCTGGGGTTTAGCCTAAGACAGGTCATTCGGTTAGTTTGGGGTCGTTCTTAGCCAGGTTGCTGATTGCTGGAATATTCGAGTCCATGTTCGACAACTCCATGATCAAGAATGCCGCCAAATAACAGCTACTTATGTGTAGGGAGTGGATAGACTGCCAGATCCTGGAGTCTACAAGCCCACAAAGTACGCGACTTCTTCAATCTTCAAGGCATGGTTTTTGTGGTCAGTAAACATCGGGATATCGTTACTTTTTCTCTCCAAATTCTAGACACCCCCTCGCACAGAATCCTCCTCGTATATGGTCCCGAAGTGTATCTAGTGCAAGTACTACCTCTGGTCTGTTCGGCCGGATACAGTATGATAGGCAATCTCGGTTAGCATTGTGTTTGACGAAGGAATCAAACTCAAAGTAAGAGATACCGATATCCTTAAGAGACTCAGCTGAATCGGCAGATGGCAATGCCTGTGCTTGTCCGGAGTGGACGAAGCCATGGCTGCATGGTCCGCCACCGCACGTAAGCTAACCACACGAACAGAGTGAGCCCCGACCGGGATCAGGTATTTTCTTCCCTTTGCCCTTAAGACACCGGGCCTTATCAATAGGCAAAACTTAGACCTTCTAGGAGCTTTTGCAAGGTCTGTCGGCCATGCTCTCGACAATAATCGAACTGTTGCGCCGAACCTCTCTGGCTCCCGGCAAGTCGATCGAAATTGGAAACGTCGACTTCATACAGGACTAGGGCTTCAAGTACCTATGTAGCTGACCGGATGTATCCTGGATGTCGGTAATGCTTGAATCAATGAGGGATGTCTCGTATTCGGCGAAAGACCAGTACGCTACTCCAAGTACCTCCGCCAGTATGACATATTACCCGACGCCTTCCGAATGGAAAACCACAATTCGCCGTCTTTCCTCCTCTCATGAACCACCGGCTCCAATAGCGTCGTCCTCGACGCGACATGAGGCAGTCTGGAAGGGAGCACGATCAGCAGGTTGATAGGTGCTATTATTGAGCTCGTTGAGGCGTCGGAGGGTGGCATTCATCTCACGGTGGACTCCCCTTTTAAAGTCCTTCAGGCCCTTGACAGCGTCGAGGCTTGCTCAAACCGCAAGTGGTTTCTGCAGAATGCACCATTCCTCAATTTCATTGATAGCAATGGGACTGATCAAATGGCTATCGGACTGCTAAAAGCGCCAAGGCACATAGTGGAACGTACGGTGTACTATCAAGCGCTTCTCTCACTTTGATGAATAAATACCCATGATGGTAGTGGCGGATGACGATATACAATGCGAAGGTCGAACGACCGAACTGCTCGCGTCAGTGTCGGGTTGATATTGATGGACTGCACCGTTGACCGCGACGTATTCACGTCATCGTTCAATAAACAGATAATAGCCGATGTCACGGGCCCTTTCCGGTTCACAAGTAGCGACTGTGAATTATTTTTAGGAAAAGGAATCATGGGAATCGTGCTTCGTCACTGCTATTCGCCAATGCGTGATGAAGGAGGCCCGATAGTTTGGGGGGCACTGCCGGAGAGGCTGACACTCCCCAGAAAGAACAGACTGTCCTTAACTCAGCATTCCCACATCTATCCATTTCACATCCCTCAATCGTCCACATACTGAACATCAGTCAGAAGGACGTCAACCTGAACAGGCTAAGGAAGCAGAATACTTATAAAAGAGAGAATATCTGACTACCACGATGGGTCGTCCCAGCCAAATATCGGGTAGTTGCCTGTGCGGAGCAATCTGCTATACTGTTTCCTTCAACGAAGACCAGTGGCCACCTAGAGCAAGTCCACAATCCTATCCATATTTCACCATCTGCGCTAATTGCCTTTTCCCGTCCCGTGCAGTCCGATATATGCCAATGCACTATGTGTCGAAAGTTCACTGCAAGCCTCTTTCCTCAGATGCTTACGCTAAAGGCGGATCAGATCCACCCGAGTCTTTCGTCCTTCCCTAGCTATCAGGAATTTCAGTCCTCTCTAAACAGATACAGGGGCTTCTGCAGCACCTGTGGTAGCTCACTGATCTGGCGGTCTGCGGGGTCGGATGATTTTGACCTCTTTCTCGGAACGATTGACGAAAAGTGGTTGATCGGTGAGAGGGTAGACGGCACGGAAACGTCAACCCCGTATGGTACTGCAGTCGGACGGCAGGGTGGCTTTATTAACGAGCTCTGTGTCCCACGGGGAACCAATTGTTATCACGAGAATACCCTTCCAGGGGTGGCTGACTGCTTGCCGGGTGGGCAGAAATTTCCGGTGACCTATACTGATAAAGGTAGCAGGCCAAGCGGCAACTAGCACTACAAAATTAGATAGGAGTCTCCAAATAAGCCCATAAGCAAGTACCTGACCCACTCTCCTTCATCAGCCCTGCCAATCTTGCTTCTAAGCGCTGGGAGGATACAGATACTATTTCGGCGCGGGTTGTTATCTTTCATGACCTTTAGTAATCTTGTCTAATCGCGCTTCTAGTAAAGCCATAGGACTTTAAGCGCATTCTTTAAGCAATGTCTCTGCTGCAGATACTTGCTTCTCCAACTGCCTATTATTACATGGAGTTTTAGGCGCTGAACCCGTTGAGTGCCTGCCTGGTGGTGGAGGGGGTTCTTAGTTGGAGGTCCAACTTGCTACGCAGCCTGTCGCCGGACGCACCTTTAGGGACGGGAAACAGCCTATATCTAAAGGCTGGAGATCATTGGAAGAATATGCGAGCATACAGATAGGAAAAATGTTATGCTCACTGCAAATCTGCTAGAATTAAGGCGCAAGATGGCTGCCATGGCCGTCAAGAACTAGAAACCGGTAGTGAAGGCAGACGTGCCTCCCGGCTGAAGCACCAAAGAAGGCGATGGTGAATCGCATCTTGATGAATTGGCTGTCAATGGATTTTCCAATTAACAAATAAAACTATATGTCAAGGGAATCACTATAAAAGATGCAAGCTCATTCAAGGTCTAGACAACTCTAACCACATGGTCTAGTAGTCTGTCATTATATACATGAATGTGCAGAACCAACATAACAAAGATCATTACCTTCCACCAATTCGCTTTTGACCGTGGTCAGCTATGCCACTCACTACTCCCGATTATCTACCAACCCACATCCCAACACCACCACATTCACCTTCTCTACCACCCACCTTAGGACGACGGCCCAGCTCCAGACTCATCCACATGCTCATGTCCCGTCCCCAGAGCCGTAGTCTGCTTACTCCGGTCCTCCTCACTCTGCATGCCCTCGGCAGCGCGGCGGTCCAGCATCTGCGCCGTAGTGACCTGGTGTTCCGGTGGCGGCGGCACCCATTTGCTGCTCTTCCACGGCGGCACGCGCATGACGTACATCATGTCCATCTCCTCGAGGGTCTTTCCGCGGCCTTCAAGCACGCAGAAGTACACGACGCCCACGGCGACGAAGAGACAGCCCGCAAAGACGTACCCGTAGGCGAAGTCAATGTCGCCGGTGATGAACGGGGTGAAGAAGCCGATCAGGAAGTTCCAGAGCCAGTTGCTGGCGGTGGACATGGCCATTGCTCGGGAGCGATAGCGGCTGTGCCGCGTTAGTATATGCCTTGAATACAGTATGGAGAGGACGTACCTGGGATATAGCTCAGCGCAGATGGCCCACACCATTGGTCTGTCGATGTTAGTATGAATAGAAGATTGTGCATAGTATGGAAAGGACGAGCATACCCCCATGTCATGGCAAAACCTAGTCACGTCAGCTGCAGAACAGTAAGTACTCCCTCGAGGACACTCACCTGTAATGAACAAACAAGCAAAAACCACCATGGCCTTCCCGGCCCCGGGTGTGTTCGGCGGATTCTGCACATCCAGCGAGAAATGCCCAACACTCGCAAACACCATGAAGCAAACAAACATCCAAATGCCCCCGGTAATCAGACTCTTCCTGCGCCCAAAATGCTCAATAACATACAGCCCGCCAAAGGTCGTCCCAAAATTCACACCCCCAAGAATCATCTGCGTGACATACGTGTTGCTAATCCCAGCACCATTGAACACCACCGTGCCATAGTAGAAGAAGTAATTCGCACCCGTGAGCTGCTGCAGCGCCTGCAGTGTCACCCCGAGGAAGATGCGGTACGGCATGCGCGGGCCCTGGAACATCTCGATCCAGCCGTGCCAGCCGCCCTTGCCGGCGGTCTCGGCGTCCAGCTGCTCCTTGATCTCGGCCAGCTCGTCAATGATCACGCGGTGGTTCTCGGGCACGCCGTACAGCTTCGTCATGGTCCTCTTGGCCTGGTCAATGCGGCCGTGCCGGAAGTCGTACCGCGGGCTCTCGGGGAAGAAGATAATCCCAATGCCGAGGATGAGGCCCCAGAGGAAGGTGATACCCAGCGGGATGCGCCAGGATGCGGAGCTGTCCATGCTCTCGGTGCCGAAATTGATGCAGTAGGCGACGAAGATGCCCAGCGTTACGAAAAGTTGGTACGAGCTGTTTGTGTTACTACCGATATCACAGCAAGAGGAGAGGAACGAGACTTACCACACCATCGCACCGCGCACCTGTCGAGGCGCACTCTCGCCCTGATACATGGGCACCAGCAGCGAGCACGCTCCGACGCCGAAACCAGTCACGAACCGCCCCATCATCACCTGGTACCACTTGGGCGCGGGCGAGGAGATCTGGATGATGAGCCCAACGTGCAAGATGACGCACCAGAACGCGATGGACCATTTGCGGCCAATGCGGTCTGCCAGGGGTCCGGCCATCAAGGCTCCCAGCAACGTGCCAATTGACAGCTAACGGATCAGATCAGTTACTGATACTCTATAACCTCCCCATTCAATCTACGACAGAGGTAGGGACATACCATAGCAACAATCAACCCAGACCGCACATTACTAAACTTCCAGGTCCCATCGCTCTGGAGCTGCCCGAAACGCCGCTTGAAGTTATCCATTTCCAGGAACCCCGAGATCTGGCCCGTGTCATATCCGAAGATGATGCCTCCGATGGAGACGAACGCCCCCAGGAAGAAGGATCGCCAGGTCAGGAAGGGCACGGGGGTGTCAACCGTGTCGGCTTTCTCGGCGTCGGCATCCGTGCTAAACCGGTAGTGGCCTCCTGTGTCGAATTTATTGCGCGGTATAAAGCCTGGCCACTTCATATTGATAGATGTATACTGGAGGGTATTGAAGGTGGGGAGTATGGATAGACTGTCTATGCAGGCAAGGTTGAGTGCAAGACTTTTATACTCATTACTAGTCTACCTAGTTAAGTCATAAACAGCGGAGATTGCCACCGGATCCGTCATGGACAGGCTGTCGTGGGATTGAGCGAGCTGGGGATGTCCGGATGGTCCGGATGACGACAGATCTGCAGTGTAGGTATACGCAGGTGTCTCTGTTGTCGGTGATCCGTAGCCATCCTGCCCCAATCACGCTGTCTAGCACGATGGCCTGTTCACATGATGCATTCTTCGTCCTCTGAAGTTTTCTCCACGTCCAATATTAATGGGCTAAGACATTCGGAAGTGATGCTTCTCGTGTTGCCGGGTCGTGCTGTCGGCCGTGCTGTAGTCGTGACGTCAACCGCAGCGACGATGAAATTTTCTGAGTCGAACAAACTCTTGTCATCGGCCATTGCATCGGAGGAATTTTCAGCTCGGTCCGTGGAGACGGCGGCGAGAGAGGTGCTTTGGCTAATTCAGCAGGTTATAACCCTAGACCTGGACATCGGTATGATCAGTGTCAGTCTGAACATGCCGCGCTTGCGCATTAATACATTGACACATCAACACGTAAATTCACGAATCTAATTTTATAGTATAAAAGAAAACAAAGACAGAACGACTAGGACGTATATACCCACTCTTTAGCCATAATCAAATCAAATCAAGCGGTCGGCCATATACTCCGTACGCAATGCTCTTATATGTCAAGGACGCTCATCACCCAGCGTGAGGCGTATGAAACAGCTGGATCAGCCGCTCTCCAACGCTGGGTTCGATCTCGGTGCCGTCGCGCGCAATCTTCACTTCGCGATTCGCATTCCAGGGGTTGCGCAGGCCTCTGGTGCGGTGGAAGGGCACTCGTTCAGTCGAACACCATCGGATGCGGAACGGGCCCCCGATCGACTGGAACCCGGACTCGGCCGGTTCTTCCACCACGTCGCAGCCCGCGCTCTTCTCGCTGCGGCCGTCGCCTTCCTCCTCTGACGTGTCGGCCTCCCAGAAGATCGTGCCACGCGCCGGGTCGTCGATGATCCGCCCGTTCGGAGCTGTCTCGCTGGCCGGAGTGGACGTCACGCTTAGGGGTTCGGCTTCGGTGGGATTGGTTTCGGTTCGTGGAGGTACTTCCGATGCGAGGGTTTCGTCGGCTTGGATCGGGGCCATCATTCGCGCGTAGCCGTAGTATTCGCCGGATTTGTTCGCGGAGAAGATCAGGTAGACATTATCGGCCGTCTGGGAGGGTCAGCTGGGTCAGCTCTGACCATCACTATCAGTGGGGTTCGAGAAGTGCTTACTTCGTATGCCTCGTTCAGGGCGACCTTGTTGTGCGACTGCGTCGCCCAGACTCCGGTCCGCCGACTGTGCTCAAGATCCTCCACCGTCAAACTCTTCACAACGAAGTATCGATTCGGCACCCGTGTATCAGAACGTCTCTCCTCCGCATTTCTCTCTATAGCCCGAATCTCTGCTTGATCCGTCGTGGTGGTGTCATCCCCGTCTCCGCCGCGGAGCGGAGTCGTAGCGGAAAACTCCATCCCGTCGGTAGCGGACCCGGGCATCATGTCTGCGCGGCGCAAGCGGCAGACGAGTCGCGCCCCCTGGAAACGGGAGTCGTGGAATCTCGACAACGCCGCAAGACAGGCCCGCTCGGTTTTGTAGTTGACAAACGCGCAGTTGCTCTTCGAGATGAGGAACACGCTTTCGAGGTCTTTGTTCATGTCGCGGGCGAAGAAGTCCTTCAGATCGACGATGTTCGTGCCAGACGGAAGGTTGCCAACCCACAACGCATGGCCGGACTGTTTCGGTTTCCGGAGCGGGCCTCGAGCTAGTATTTCATCAGCTGCGGTCACGGAGATCGGATGTCATGTCGTCGCTCGGTTAATATACTCATATCTTGGATTAATGGGACTTACCTTTTGAAGGAGATGTAGCCGGTGCGTTCCTCATCGGCGTCGATCCGTCCACAATCGTCTTGGAGACATCATACTCCAGGTTCAAGTCGTCGCGAGGCGGCGCGCTGTGCGGTTTGGAGGTGGTCTGCTTGCTGGGTGCCGATGGGCGCGGATGTGTCTGCCCCGATGAGTCTGGCGGCGCTGATTTATGCCCCTGTCGTGAGGACATGTACACCGGCTGGGGGTAGTAGCCGTGCGCATAGCCGCCGGACTGGTTCATCAGCGGGACACCAACATGCATCTGCGAGCCGGCGACTTGCGACGGGTACGCGTGCGACGCGTGGTGCATGGGCGAGTTCGGATGCTGCTGCGGGTAGTACGGCGGGTAGACGTTCGAGTAGGAGGCCGTGAAGGTCATGCTGGTGTTGGGCGCCGGGGTGCCATAGGGTGACATGGGGTGGACGGGGTAGATCGGGCCATGGGCCGCGTTCGGGGAGACGTAATGATGGGGGATGGAGTGGTGCTCGAAGAACATCGGGCGGTGCTGGTAGGCGGGCATCGACGACTGCATGTCGCCCATGTTCAAGGCGGAGGACGGCTCGTGTCGACCGGGCGTCATGTAGGGCTGTTCTGGATAGGGATACATCTTGCTGTCTGAGGGAGTCGAATTCTGCCAAGGGGGATCCGTGCCTGGACATGACGATGTTCAGCATGCACGATGTGATGCTATCCACGGCGTTGGGGATACGTACCGGAGAGCTGAGGAGCGTTGGTCGCGCGATGTCGCCGGTCAGACTTGCGCACATCTTTTGCTGGAGCATCCTCCCGAGTCGACTTGGATGGATCTGAAGAAGCATTACTGTCTGTCGGACTCATGGTAAACTCAAAATGAGCCAAAAGCAGAGAACAGAGAAGAGTCTCGAGGCTGTTAGTCCAGGCCTCTCTACTGCAGACTAGTCCTTCACCACGCACGCGGACAGGTTGGGTGGACCTACCTCCCAGGCTCGGGGGCCTTTCGCCGATGATAGTACAGTTGAGTATATTAAGCACTTTTCGAGAATATGATGCAAGAACTGTGACCAGCATAAGCCGTCAGTGTTGTAGTCTAAGCAAGACGTGTATATGACAAGGAGGTGCAGATGTTCGCTTAGGACAGGGGCAGGCGGAACGGGGTAACATCAGTACAAGGGGTTACGGTCGTGAGAGGAATGAAGCAAGAGAGGCAAGAGAAGTTCAGAAGTCAAGAAGTCAAGGTTATGAAAGCACAATATCAACATCAAGCCGTGATTATATTGCGGGCAGGTTTTCCGGCCGTGTTCGGGCAGTCTGCAAATATGGCGCTAAAAGGGACTACACAAGAAAATGTGCATTTCCACGCACGCACACACTCCGATATTAGCCCCACGCCGTATGGTCGTGAGCTTCGAGGAGCGCTGATCAGCCTGCCTGAAAACGAGCAAGATTGTACCTACTAGGTACTATCAGGGATAGGTGCTATCAGATAGGGTGATACGGTCTCCTCTGGTATGTGCAGAAGGGTAGGTCCCGACGTCTCATCAAGGGCATCAGCCTCCAAGTCGTCGGTCCCTTGGATTCCTGCCGGGACAAGCGGGTTGACAGAAGGATCAGAGGTACTCGGATGGGAGATTATATGGAAAAGGTGTCAAAAAATCGGATCAAAGTATCGAAATTCCATCCGTATGTATGTGGAGGTAGGGGATAGGTAAGACGGATAGGGACAGAGTGTTCATAAGATGAAAACAAAGTAGAATCAAGAGGAAAAGGGTGTTCAACGAAGGAGAACTGGAAAAGACCTACCTCTTGTTGACGCTTGTTAACTTTCTCACCGAATCTTGATAAAGAAGCAAAGAAAGGGCGAAGAGCAAAGTCAATGTAGAGAAAAAGAATGAAGGAGATCACAAGGTCAAAACACTAAGAACAAACAGCAGTTGTTATAGAGCCACGAAATTGAAATGGCGGTATCCTGACGCCAGTGGCTGTGGTCTGATTTCCGAATTCCAGGAGGCACAACACCTCGAGATAAATATTTTAGGGCTGTGGCTGTTCTGGCGTCTTGTCTGCGGCGTAAACACCACGCCCACTAGAACTGAAACGGTAACTCTGGAGACGGATCTGGACCCTCCCCTCCAGACTGAACGGGACGAGTCCAACGGGATCTGCTCCAAATGGCCGACGTCCACAGAGGAAGAGGCTTTTTTTAGCTGTCAACGACCGGAGCGGGAACTGATGGGGCTCGCTGGGGCACACTGGCCTGAAGATATCGACGCACCGGCTTAATCCCCGACGAGATTCTGGAAAAGAGCCCTTCGCCCTTTATAACTGGTGTGGCTGTTGGGCTTACAGTGGTCCCCACCGCTAAGATTGGCCGGTGATGGAACCTTGCTTCAGTGGCTTGAGTCACGCACATGCGAATGGTGAGGCACGGCAGAGTGAAGGCGTCTTGAGAGGGTCTTTGGGGGGTGTTGTCGGCTCGACCGAAGGCGCCAGTACCTTCAAGAATGTGGCTGAGGACACGCCTTAATGGATGGGAGGTGGAATGAAGAGTGGATCAGGATCGATACTAGATGGAGATGAAATCCATCTAAATGGAGAGAGGTCGACCACACGATCCCCAGTAGGATTTGGGGATCGAGCGTTCCAGCGGCTAGGCGATGGGAGGATTGGAGCCGAGATTAGACTCGAATCTTCTGGACTACAGTAAGAAAAAAAATGACACCGATCTGATTAGCAAAGAGGAAGTATGATGTGCATCGATGGCATCGATGGCATCGATGGCTGATCCAGTTGAATGTGTGATTGGGTGCCGTTGAAGGAGTGTAGTAGTGGACGGAGCGGAACCACGGATAGTCGACCGACAGTTGAAGGAATTATAGTGGAACACAGCTTTCTGTACAAATGTATTCCCATTTCCTCCACTATGTGGACAGCCTCATAAAAAGGGAAAACGAGTGGCAACTGGGCGAATATCCACTGGATCAGAGCCGGGTAAGGGGTTGACAGCTGCAAGTCAAATCTATCCGCGGTGGATGGGATCTACAGATACAATTCAGATCTGCACCAGCGCAGCTGGGGATTGGGTTGTACAAAGCTGCAATGACTAGGGTCATTCTACGCTGTGCCAATGGCGGTCAAGGGCATTGTCTGAGCCAGCGGCATGACACCATTCTGCATATCTTTGTAGGCGCGGCAGAATGGCATGGTAATCCGCACTAGGGATCAGAGGGTTTGCCACTCATCCCATAGGCTATCCCCGGGCAGTGCCCGATAAGGAAGCACCCGGAAGCACGGTGGTTCCGGGCCATTCTTTGGGCATTCTTTACAGAGAGGGGGCACTTGTGGAGCACGAACGGGGCGGTGATTGTGATGGCCTTGGGAGCCCGTGGCTATTGGCGGTGGTCGCCCAAGCGTCCGCCGAACCGCCGGCAAGGGGACGCCCGTAAGAATACGGAGTAGTAGAAGCAACAGGGGCTACATTCCCACTAGGGCGTCCGGTCCGATCTGGAGGGGAGAGGCGTCAGACTGGTGGGTATGGATGGGATGGATTGATTGACATGGGAGAAAGCGGCCGCCCACAGTGCAGACGTGGCGCTCACAACGCAGACGCACCAACACCGCCCCCACCCATTCGCATTCACATTCACATTAACATTCACACCGTTTTGATCATGCCACGGTCGTCTGTGGCGTTGTACCTCGTTTGGAGGAGTACAGAGCACTCTGTAGGGAGCCATGCGAGAGGGCCTATAGCCTCCGTAGACCCAGTTCAATGAGATCACCATACAAACCAAGGACTATCGTCCCCACAGCGGTGCGTGGCTTTAACGTGGGGAGAAACGATGGCTTGGGAGTGCGCGGTGTAATTCGGAGGAAGCAGTTGGATCGGGACTCGATCATGAATAATAATGAGGGCTCAGAGAGGAAGGGAGAAGATGAGAGGGACTCGTTCAGGCAAAAGCTGCAGAAAGTCACAGTCGGGATGGCTCCACCGAACGGGTGAGATCCCTGCCAATCATTTCTTTTATTGATTTTTTTTTCTATTTTTTCCCCGTCGATTTGTTATTCCCGAGTGGTAGTATACTTATTGAGTATTACGATTATTATGAAAAATATATTATTATTATTATTATAGTTATAATTATTATTATCTCATGATCATTGAGCCTACAGAGTATAATCTATGCTAAGTAGCTAACACTCGGCCACCAATGTAAGCGCAGACGCCTCTCATCATGCTAGAACATTCGAATGGGCACTATCAACTACCACTTTCCTATTGTAGTACCTGTACCTAAGAAGCTCAGTGCTATCTAGTATCCTACTGGATGGACTATTCCATTATTGAGTCTTATTGTTGATGACCTATCTACTCCATCCTCCATAGGATAGTCAGTCCCATGTACCTGGTCCGACTGGCACGGATAATTTATCCGCCCCGCCGCCTTGACATTCTATCACCACCTACTATATTCACTCGGACTATACGGAGTAGTATCTACCTACTCCGTAGGAGCTCAGACGATCAGAATACACCAAGGAGATAGCTGTCTCCATCAACTGTCGGCCTTTGCTCAATCCACTTAGAAACATAAAGTAATAATCCTCTCGAATTTGCCACCGTGGATCAAATCCTCATCCTTCGCCGGAAGATCATCCAAAAGATCCTCTCAGGAAGAAAAACACTAGAGCAAATCATACAAGCAAAAACAACACCCGAATGAAATAAAAAAAAATAAAATAAAATAAAATAAAATAAATAAATACCACCAAAAGGAAATGAAATGATGGGACGAAATTAGAGAAAGCGGGGATGCACCTCGGCCCATGACGTCATTCTCCCCCCAATGAACCCATCCCATCCACTACCCTCCTCCGTCCATCCATCCAACTCCCTCCTCCCCTTTCCCTACTCCTACTGTAAATTGCTTCGCCCAGCCACCACTGACGTAGGTGGTGTAAGGGACCGTTGGCGCCAGGGCCCGCCATGCGGTCACACTCACACCGCCGCCTCCATCACCTTACCTAGTACCTAACCGGGGGTAGGGTAAGTAACTACCTACGAGGTGCACAATTCGAGATGGACGGCCCCACTGTGCCTATCTACCTAGACAGGCTAGACAGGGGCAGACGCCATACAGCAGAGGTGTCCTGCGGTGGCAAACTCGACAATCGCGAGCTACCTACCTAAGTAGCTAACTGACTACGCCGTATAGGTGCGTTACGCCGGCCTCGCGCTCCACTGTCGCCGTCCATCATGGAGCACGGTTACGTGTTCTTCAAGCCATGAATATCAACTGGACCACCTTGTCCACACGGTGTTGTCCCTGCGACGATGTGAATGGCTCGGGCTTGCCGTTTGAGGGGGGACGGGCGCCTTGACGCGGCCGTAGATGGATCTTCGCTCTGGGCATGAAGCTCGATCAGAGGATCGATCCTTCAATCGAGGGACACGTCCTGGGCTTAGGGACACGCAGTCTGTCTGTTGTCTGTCTTCCAGATGGTGTTCCGTGTTATGTGCCTGAAGGCATGCATTGATATCAATTATCGCAAGACGAATATCGGAAAGAATGAATCGCTATAACGCCTCGGCGTAACTACAGTCGGTGTAGACAACATATAAACAACAGCAAGTGCAAGAATGTATATCGAAGTATCAACCGTCAACCCCGTCAACCGTGACCGCACAACATCACATCATGTTTAAGCTCATTATGTATAATTACCATTAAAGCCAGCATCGCCGGCAACGATCTACCGGTCCATACCCAGTGACGCCACCTTGCCCGCAAACCGAGCTCCGGCACTGCCCCGTTTGTGCAGCTTCTCGCGCTCTTTGCTATCCAGCGAGCTCGGTCCCTGCGACGACGATGTGTTCTCACTGCCGCCCCGAATACTAGGCAGTGAGCTCAGAGTATCCGCCGTACCTTTCTGGGAGCCAGACGTAGCTGGCAAGCCAAACGCAGACACTCGGGCCGTTCGTTGGCTCAGATAGAGCTGCGCCGCCGGAGAGAGCGGAATCGGAGGGGACTGCGAAGGGATCTCCGCCCCATTTTGAACAAGCAGTTCCGCAATGGGGAAGGGAATGGCTTTCACCGAGGTGCTGGAACGTGCGGAAACGCTAGACGTGGGGGATGCCGGATCCGCAGCTGCGAGGGCGAGGAAGACCGCATGGGTGTTACGGGAACGGTCAGCGATGTTCACGTTGGCGCGAAGCGCGATGCCGTAGAGGACGCCCTGGATATCGTTTTTCTTAATCGACGCGAGCAGCGTTTCATCAGGAGTCGCGAAATGCGACAGTGGTGATGGTAGCGGCTGCACATAAGCTCGCTCGCTGTATTTGGCGGTGATGAACTTCAGTCGCTGCTCCCGCGTCGAGGAAGCCGACGGTCTCTGAGACTGGTCCAGCATGGCTTCCCATACCATGTTGCTCACCCGGTTGCCCACCTGTAAAAGAATCTCGACAATGTCGTTCGAGAACGAATTCACATCCAGCGTCAGGGACCGAATCTTCGAGATATGCGTCCCCAGAGATCGGTGGATGCCGCTACACTCGATGCATAGAACGATCCCCAGATTGATAGAGACCCATTCCACCTTGGACGCAGACCCGCAATCCGCACACCAATTATTGCCTTGGTCGGCATCCCGAACCGTTTGAAGCAGCTTGGAGGGGTTTTCCTCGAAGCTGTGACTATCGCCCCGGACGTAGCTCGGTCGTGCACCTACCGTCGTGCGCCGAGTAACGTTGGTGCTCGAGGAGGTCGAATGGGACGGCTGGCCCCCGTAGGAGTTTTTGCCCGTCAACACCGACCCAATATCTCGCCCAAACGACGATTCATTGCTGGACGAGACCGGATGAGACTGCATACCGCGGCCCTCGACAGCGCTTTGTAAGGCATTGTTGATGGCTCGGATCCAGTTGCCCATATCCTCTTCCGAGGTAGCTTGGTATATGCGTTTGTACTGGGGCGTAATCACTTCAAAACAAAACCGTCGTTCGGCGTTCCGCGCCTCACGGACGGATGCCATGCGCAGATCGATTGGATCCATATGCAGGTCGAGCTTCTGCTTCCAGTTGCTGTACTCAGTGAGCTTTCCCTGGTCGAGCACAATCCAGAACCTAGTTCGGCGTCAGTACACGATTCGTAGTTACCTCACGCACGCATGTACTTACTTATGCCACGCCTGTTTGTTGATGCCTTTAGGGTCGATGTGTGAACCTGGCCGGGACAGTGCCCAAAGAAGTCCTTCCTTCCTATGTTGCCCTGTAGGATGTCAATTGAGCCCCCAAGACAATGTCAATTCAAGGTCAGACATACCACACGAATCCGCTGCCGACGGCGGGATGGACGTCGGAGCCGAGCTGTTAATGCCAGATGAACTTCCTTGAATGGACAAGGAAGACGTATTGCTGATCACACTTCGGAGCTGCGACCCCGTACTGTCCGCACGGCCGAGTTCCGTATCTGTCTTCTGCCCTCCACTGGCGGTCCCAGAGATCGTAGATACACCAGTGGTCGTGAAAGAGTCAGGCTCGAGATACGTGTTGCTGCCTGTTTCCAACGCTCTTCGCTTCTCCTCTCGTTCCGTTCGCTGGAACTGGAACTCCTTGTCGACTTGATTGACTTCGTGGATGAGGGCGTCCAGCTGAGGAATCATGTCATCCACCTTCTTCGCGGTGGCAAGGAAACTCTTGGCTTGCGTATCTGCGTACTTCGTCAGGTGCGAGAGAACCTCCTGCTCCTTACGACCCCCGTGGAGATCCTGCATGAAGGAGGAGTAATCAAAACGCTTCAGTTCAAAGTTCCGACGCTTGGCCTGATACTTGGAATCACTCTCAGCCCGCTTCTTCTCTTTCATCGAGTCTTGGCGCTGGCCGAGATAGCGTCCCACGTAGGCGTAGTAGTCTCTGCTTTCTTCCTCAAATTCCTTCTTCTTCGCCTCGGCTTGCTTGATGTCGTTATTGTAGAGTTTGATCAACGGCTCGATGACCAGCCGTTGGAGCTGAATCGTATTCAGCCGTTCGTAGCTCAAGATCTGCCGTGCGGTCTTCTCAAAGTAGTGATCCAAGGCCGGCTGGATAGCGTTGGCATTGGTGGTCGACGCTTCGCTCAATGCAGAAAGAAACGCATCGACCGCATCATTGCAGATCGTCTGGGCCTGCTGCGCCGCCTCGGCCTTCTTCAGCACCTTCTTGATCTTGGCGCGCATATTCCCAGTCTTCTGCTCCAGCGCTTTCATCGTCGCCCGAAACAAAGGGCCATCTTCCACCGCACTCATGTCCTCGCCAGGCCGCGAATGTTGGAGGTCAACCTTGACGGGTGGCGGAGGCGCCGGGACCGGTATATCCGCCACTTCTGGCGGTGTAGTAGGGGGGATCTGAGGGTTGGATCCCGATTCCACATCACTGGAATGCGAAAGAACCGACTGCGACGAAGGCATGCGGTTCCGAGGCGGAACGTTGATTTCCAGGTTCGGCGACAAGATCTGTGGGCTGGGAAGCGAGCGAATGTTATTGTGCACCCAGAACGAAAAATGGGCGAGGGTGTTCAGCCGGTTGGTCCGCTGGTCGTAGTCCAGGAAGCTGCAGCTGTTTCTCCAGCCGCCGCCTTTGTCCTCTGTCGGCTTGGGAGGTTTCCATTTCCAGGACCACTCGAACTGCACTGACGGGCTGCCACTGGTCGAATAGTCGCCCATGAACTGCACGTTGGGGTTATTCTGCAGGTTCGGGTTGGCGTGGAACTCCCGCGTAATCAGATTATCCAACTCCCGCGAGTTCGGCGCATGGGCGAAGGTCAATCCCGTCAGCACCGTGTCTGCCACTTCGGGGAGCGAAGTCGAAACGCCGTTGACGGTGGAGCTGGCGGCATTGCCCGTCTGCGTCTGTCTGAGGATGAAGGTGAACTTGAAGCATAGCTCGTCCTCGTTGGATAGGCGCAAAAGGAAGGAGGGCGCTGCTGCGGACGGGGGAAGATCGGGGTCCTACACAAGCGAAGCCGGGTCGGTCAGTCCTTGAACACATCAACTCGCAACGACCTCGATATTACCTGAATATACTCTATCGGAGTGTCATCCCCGGGGTCGCGCTTCGCCGTGTATCGGGTGGCGGGAAAGGCATTCGGAATGAGGTTCAACAAGACGCGATTTTTGGAATTCGTAATCGTCACAGATGCGATCGTAACTGTTGTGGGCATATTTGTTAGCGCTCTTATCATCCAGTCCGACAACGGCAGTCCAGAAACAAATGGGCGAGGGTCCATACACCTGGTCTGGTCCTTGAAATACAGACTCCCAGAGTCTTCCAGACGGCTTCCAACATTCCCCATGGTAAATCGGTGGCGCTATGCGATCACCGCTGACAATATACTGTCGAAAAAAAGGCACAACAGAGGCGCAGATGCTCATCGATGGTTTGCGCGCCCACGGTCGGAGGAGCGGACGGGTTGCACGTCGACGCGGTCGCAAACGTTCCGAAGCAACTGAGCCGTCATCCAGGCTGGAATCAGGTCATATATGCGTGGCAGCGGTCGAATATCGGGCGATCAGCGACAAGGAATTAGGTAGGACGCGAGGGCTGGGGGATGGCCGTGGGAGGTGTTAATGCGGTCGGAGAAGGAGAGGGGCTGTATGGGGGACTGAGCGGGAAAGCCGTGTTTATCGTGGAGACGGGTACAACAGAAAACGAGGTAGAACCAACACGCATAGAAGGAGAGAATGACCAAGCGTACAAGTTGTGTTGGCGAGAGGAGGAGAGACGAGAAAGATGAATGAATGGGAGGGAGTGAATGATTAAATGAATGAATGAATGAATCACGAGGGGGGAGGCGCTTACTTAGACTCTGCTGGGCTGTGCCTGAGGATTTGCTTGTCCCGCGCACTAAACATCCTTGGTCTCTCCTCACAGTTGATATACGTCCCAACCACCAGCCTTTTTGCGTCGATTACGAGGCTCCTGTGAGAGCGCATATTATGGATTGAGCCCCACGATAGAAGTCCATCTGAAGGACAGTCATTGTCTTTGTCTATTTATATCCGTCTCGGGGTCAAAGACCAGTCACTCGATCACATCAGACGACAAGACACCAAAGGCGTGACAACACTGGTATGAGGCCAGCACTCCCACCCTCCAAAATGAATCCAGAAGAAGGAATCGAGAATTAGGCTGTATTCAGAGGGGTAACAATATGGAAACAAATAATTATGAAACACTCTAGGGTGAGTGGAATACCCGGTCTGGAGACCGCATATCCCATTTGCGGAAGAATAAATACAACGATAAACGAAATTTGGTCGGGGTATCCTCCATGCTACAAATATAAACGTGTTGTTCCGTCAACCCGTAGTCGAAGAGCAACGTAAACAGCGTAAAACGACGGCGTAAAGAATACAACACCGCGTCGAGTCTGGTGCGCAGCCGGGAAAGGATTAATGCGACAACGCAAAATCACCGGCTATGGTCCCTGCAAAGCTCATCCGCTCCGAGCTTGTCGATAGGCTTGGATACTGAAGTACCGGCCGTGGCAGCTGTCTTTGGCTCGGAATGACGGCGACTCGAGTGAGCCTGCTTGTGCTCGTCGTCTGCTTGGGCCCATTTCATGACCTGACCCTTCACATCCCGCATATCATGCACCTTTTGCGCAAACTCCCCACGTTTCTTGAGCGATACCCCACTGCGTTCGTCGAGCTTCTCCTCATCCGAGCTTGATAGCGAGAGCGACGAGCTGCTGCCCGACTGCTGGAGGAATGTCATTTGAAATCCTTGCTTCTTCTTAAACTCGCGCTGTTCGTCCTTCATCGCTCCCATGCGCTCCGCATCCTTGACACAGTCCAGAGTTGTGATATGAAGGCCCGGAAGATTGGTAGAAAGAAATTCTTTCAGCAAGTACAGGTAATCGCCGTTCGGTCGGTACGTGCCGCTGTCATTGTCGATGAACAACTCGTAATCGGCCGGGTTGGTCGATGCTTCCGTCTCCTCGACCGGTTCCTCCACGGGAATCTCAGTCTGCGAGAGGGAATGGTGGTGATGCTTGCGGCGGCGAACGAAGAACTCGCCTGAATAGGCGATGTAAATGGAGACATTACTGTGCATCGTATGCTTGCTCAACAGATCAATCCCAAATTCCTTTCCCGTCTCCGTGAAACGAAACTGGGCATCGAGGGTGAGCACGTAAGTAAAGATGCGGCCTCCTTGGGCATGATGGACAAATTCGAGGAACTTCTGGGTCAAGGCGGTACATGGCGATTCGAACTGGCCATTCAAGGTCGATCTGTCGAAGTTATAGATTCGCCGATGTTGATGATGGAGAGCCCGGTTGAGGATGCGTCCTCGAAGGCTTTGCGACGTGAACATTCCGGCTACAAAGGGTCTGAACTCGACGTAGCGATGGTACAACTTGGCGGGGACCGGCCCCTTAAGTTGAATCTGGATGGCTTGAAAACTAGACACAAGCAATAATCGGTGAGCAAATTTCCGCCAAAACGCATCGAACGGGGGAACACACTTATAACGGCTCGTCTGACGATTTCCATCCTGACTCTGCACTTCATCCCTGGTCCCCGTCAACCGGCCGATCAACGGGGAAAAGTGTTTGAACCAATAATTTGGGCCAACGGTATATACCTGGGCGCCCTCGGTGCCCGGGGTCCTCCCCAGGCATTCGACGCTGATCATGAGGTGGGAGCCAACGTCCAGGCGTCCAGAAGCCAGCGCAGCGATATTCCCAAAGAGATACACCCGCTTACTGCCGGTGCGCTTCTTCACTTTGAAGGTCCGCTCCTTGAGACCCGGCCAGTCGTCGTTGATCGAGTTTACCTCAACGTACGCATTGCCGAGACGGTCATCGTGATCCGCGGCGTCTTCGTCATACACACAACACTTGAGCTGAAACCCCGACTCAGGGACATTGGCAACGATCCATTCGCTGCCCCAAATCGGATCCCGATTCTTGCGCACCGTCGGGGTTCGGAATGTCAACGGGGGATCCTCCTTGTGCCGCTGAGGCAGGTTGACCGTCAGTTGCGCGACTACATACGGATCGGAGGAGAAACTCGCAAAGTCCGCACAAGGAAGATTGATGCCCCGATGAAAAGTGAATTTGAGGGTGTAACCGGGAGGCGCGGGAGGAAACGGGGTACTATCAAAACCCCCCGCAGGCTGGTGATGCGTCGCATCACCGCCGGTAAGAGCCGCCTTCATGGCGACAGCACGGTCGTGGAGGTGTTCTGTTTTGTCGACTATCTTCGGGGCATACTTGTCAGTCGCATGGGCTGGACGGGCTTGCGGCTGCGGCTCCTCGTCCATCTTAACAGTAGAACTAGTGGTGAGAACTAGTCGGAGTAGTAGTAGGACGGATGACGTGGGTTTCGAATCCCTCAAAATTCAGAGTGATTTTTCGCTGCTGCCTACACCATTTCAGGGATCAGCGGGGGAGGGAATCAGGTGGAGTCTGTTGGCTGCAGGGCGGATCAAATGCAGTGAGACGCTTGCTGGACCCGTCTCTTGGGTAAAAAGATTGATAATAATAATCAACAACCTCAGGGGAACCCTCTGACCCCTCTTGCGGGTGAGAAGCGGAAGCAGGATACTCTCCGAGAAAGAGGACAGCAGGACAAGGGGACAGGGAGAGAGGATAGAGGTGTGAAGGAAGTCCAAAGAGGAATGATGATGACGATAAGGCCGCACACAGACCCCTGGCAGAGTACCAACCTAGGCAAGAGCGTCCATTCTGACTAACGAGGGGCACCGACGGCTCCTCGGTTGCCCCAAATAAGCAAGGCCAAGCTTTGGCGATCAATCCCCATCGGTTCCTCCGTCGAGGCAGTCTGGCTTGTGAACTGCCTCTCAGCCCTTTAATCGCTGTGATCTCGACTGTAGAATGCATCCGGGTGGTCCCTGTTCGATCCTCCTGTTCAATCAATCCCCCATCCGCCTCCTCGGGACCTCTCGGAGATATACGACAGCCCCATCACACGTGGTACCATTCATCATCCGTGCGTAGGGCTGAAACAAGGCGACGAACGCCAGCAACCCTGTCTCTGCAAGTCAACTTGGAGTATATCTTGCTTATTACAGCGTCTACGGACGTCTATCTTTCTTGAAGCCGGTACTGTATTTATTCTTATGGTGTATCATCGCATAACATCTTCGGAAACACAGGAGGAGAGAAATGCACTGAGAAACCGACAAAATTGGGAAGAAAGAAGACAAGAAGAGAAGGGACCAAAAAAAGAAAGAAGAATTAGCCTGCTTCATAGCACGTTTCACTCCTTAAATCGCTTGATCCAGCAAGCCACCATCGCCAAACCCGCTCTTCACGCCCCCCGGAACAAGAACTGCATATCTTCTGGCGTGAGCTTTTCCAGCGCTTCGCCCTGATCCTTGTTGATCGTTCCATTAATCAGGTTGGCCTTCTTTTCTTGAAGCAACACAATTCGAGATTCCACGGAGTCCTCAATACATAGCCGAGTGATCACACAAGGGCGCCGTTGACCAATTCGGTGACATCTATCCGCACTCTGCCACTCGGCGGCCGGATTCCACCACCTAGAATCTCCATTAGTACAAGTCCGACCCACCATCACATGTTAAGAACTTACGGGTCAACAATGAACACCCTCGAGGCCTCGGTCAAGTTCAGAGCAACACCACCAGCCTTAAGGGAAACGAGGAACACCTCCACATCCACGTTCTTCATGAAGTAGTCGATCGATTTCTGACGCTGGGCCGGAGTCATGGTTCCATCAAGCATGACCGTGTTGAAACCAGCCCGACGAAGACGCCATTCAACAAGCTGGAGCATCGATGTAAACTGCGAGAACACAATCGATTTGTGAGTCTGCTTCTTGCTTCGCAGTTTGTAAAGCTCGTAAACAAGCATCTCGATCTTTGTCGAAGAAGTCCAGTCTTCCATACGGATTCGATTGATGATCGAATTCTTCTTGACATGCTCCTCTTCCTGCTCAATATCCGGCTGCTCAAAATCGATGGAGAGCGGAATGTGGCATCGGGGGCAATCGACAACGGATTCCGCGTCAAAGGATCGAATATAGTCTTTCGCGCATTGACGGCAGAATTCATGATGACAACGAGACCGGATCGCTTCCTCGGCCGGTTCATCACAAATATTGCACACCAAAATATTCTGGCCATTCTCGGCGTGCTTTTTCAAAATGAGATCCGGATGGTTCGACACTTGGCGCATCTGCATGATAAGTCCAAAAATATTGGCGTAGTTGTTGAGCATCACACCCCTGCTCACGTATGTATCAAACTTTCGAGAGGAGTTGGTCATGATGCTTCGAGAGAAGTCACGTTCAATGTCTCCAAAGAACTCGTTATGCAGGATCACACTATACATCGTTAGGACCGAGAAAAGCATCAAGATAACCTAAAACTCACCGTTTTGGTGGAAGCTCCATCGAAGCAGTGTGGTCCCGTTTGACCCGTCGGAGCATGATTCTGTCGGTGATGAGACGTAACTTGGCCAAGGCGTCCTTTCTCACTTCCGGATTGTCTCGCTCGGTGACTACTACGGGTTAAAGACGGCAAACCCATTTGAATATTCCAAACTTACTTGGATTCAGAATCTCCTGGTTGAATACCGAGACATGGCTAAACCCACTGTGGTGTGCGTTAGTAGACGCAAACTCGTCCAAAGTAAGATGCACCATACCTGTGTTTGCAAGTGGTGCATCGTTTCTCGGCATCTTGGGACCAGTGGAGTTGCTGGCACTTGCATTGTTTGCAGAAGTAACAAGCAAAGGGTCGGACTTCGAGGAAGCGCAAGAGAGAAAAAAATTCACCGATTCGGTTCTGGACAGGCGTTCCTGACAGACACCACTTGTAACTAGCCTTGAGCGCGAAACACGCGCGAGCAACACTTGTGGTTCGTTGCTGTCGACGTAAGTAAGAGACCCAAATCTTCGCGTGGTGTAAACTTACCTTGATGCTGTGGGCTTCATCAAGAATAAGACGGTGATAGTCAATGGAGTGGATGACGCCTTTTGACGTTAGCAAGACTGGTCGATGTATGCATCATTTCAACTCTTACTATCTTCTTTCACAATCCCATCACTGCGATTCCAACCTTTCCATTCTTTGCGATGAATCGATTCGAGACCAGAGTCTGTCGAAATTAGACGCCATTGTTTCAAATATTCCGGGAGACGTACAAGATATCATGATCACATCATATTTCATAAGATCTTTCTTCGTAAGACCCTTGACTTTGCTGTTTGAATTATGATACACCAGGACTTTCAACTGGCCATTAGTGTATTCCTGTATATAGTCAGATCAGAACCACTAGCCCGTAGGGAGGAGAACTGACCGCAATCTCCGATTGCCACTGCATCAAGGCAACAGGCGGCACGACGACCAGCGATGGCTTGCCCGCAGGATAGTCAGACATCAGCAAGGACACTGCCTGAATGGTCTTTCCCATGCCCATCTCGTCACCCAGCAAACCGCCTTTGTATTGAGTCTGCTCTTGGCGCATCATCCAGTTGAGACCTTCGAGCTGGAATGACTTGAGCGTTCTCGAGATACCTACAGGTTGCTCTGCGGGCACAGGCGTGATGGGAGGTGTGTTCCTTAGCTCGTCCCACATGGAGACAATAAGCGGATGCTGCTTTTCAAGCTTCTTACGTTCTTTGAACGCCTATCAAATATGTCAATATCGCTTCCAAGATGCAGAATCAAACTACTCACGCGATAGGTCATCCATGACTGTGTCGCAGGCCGCTCGGTGAAGTCACGTGTAGGAGCGCGAGTCCGAGCCCGGCGTCTTTGACCTCTTGAACCCGAGGCAGCTGCTGGTCTCGGTCGCCTCTGTTCAATCAGAGGGATCTCAGCTTCCGAGTCAGTCGAGTCGTCACCCGAGCTGGTGATGTACAAATTCGCATCTTCGGAACCATCATCCAGAAGCGAATCCCCATCTTCACTGTTCGGGATCACGTTCTTGTCCATAGATCGACGAGACCGTTTTGAGGCCTGTTGCGGCTGCCACGGCTCCGAGTCATCATCAGTCAGCCCATCCATATCGGCGTCCGAGTCCAGTTCCGACAGGCTACTCTCTCCCGCTGAATCCGCAATCTCCAGATCCTCGGTGCCTGAGAGTTTGTGTCTTTTGGGGAAGGACGCTTGGTATTCCTGTGCTTGGAGCGCCAGGGCCAATGCCTCATCCGCTTTATCAGGGGTAGAATCCGAGATTGCCGAGAAAGCTCTCTTGGTTCCGTTCACCGTGTGGAGAGACATGGCACTGGAGCGCAGTTCTCTAGCCCGGGTTGAAGCGCTAACTCTCTTCCTGGATCTGCCGGCATCCGACGCGACCGGTGTCACTGCCACACTCGTAGCTGGAGTATTGTATTCGTTGGTGCCATCGTAAGAGGTATCATCGACGGCGGACGAGGTAGCACGTGAAGACGACCGGCTGGGGACGGGGATGGCGACTTCCAGAGAGACTCGTTTATGACCGAGGCCAGCACTAGCCGACTGGGGCGGTTTCATGGTCTTTCCTTCATCCGTAGATGTTGTGTCGATATTATTGGAATTGAAAGAGGATTGTCGAGTCAGTCTGGCAGACGTTCGTCTAGGCGGAGGAGGGATATCTAAGTCGCGTCATTCTGTCAGCCTCGAGTCTTCAAGACGCAGATATTGCTTTTTCTCCTTTCTCAAGGAGAGATCCCCTCTGCCAGATGCAAGTACAAGTACTGGATGGCGATGTGAATATACGGATAGGAGAATTACCTGCGAGGAACGCCCCCGAATTCGCTGCAGAGGGTCTTCTCCCCATATTGAACGAGGATGACAGGAGAAACTCGGTAGATTGCGATCGAATGATGAGAAAATGAAGCCGAATTGAGAGAAACCCCAGGTGGTAGGTTCTGCAGGGACAGAGACGACGGGCGCTGCCAGCTGCAGGTGGCGACAGTGAGAAGCTCCGTGCCTGGATACCCTGAATAATGTGATAAAGAGTGGAGAATGTTGTCAGCAACTCAACCTGGAAAGTTTGGTCAGAGAAGAAAAACTTTTCCAGGTCGGCCCGTTGGACCAGTCACCTCGGCAGATACGAGAAGGATTTTCTTTGGTTTCTTGGACTTCTGTTAGGAGGAGACTTTGTAGGCACCAGCAGGCTGCCACTCCTTTTGCTCCTTTCTCACCTGGTGAGGTGGTGGTTGGTTTATTATCGATAAGGCCCACCACGCGTTAAGTGGAACGCGAAATCACCACGAAATCTCCTGACTTCACTACCACCTTTACCTTCCTTACCTACTCTCTCTCCATTATTTCCTTCTAGTGATCTTCTTCCCCCACTTACTTATCCACTTCGATCCGTTTCTTATCGACTTTATCGGCTCAGACAAAATGTCCGTTACAATAAACCTCCTTCATCCTCACCTCATTCTGACTTCTCTATAGGGCGGATCGAAGACAGACACGGAACCAAATCCGAGGCCCGTATGTTATCGCCGGACTCTCTATTCCTGAACCTCGAGTCTAATTGACATCAACAGCCATTCGGCCCTGACGGATTTCCTAGCGGTACGTATATGGTCACACCCCTGTCGGTCGTCGCCGTGGCTCATTTCTGTCCTAGTCGAACAACATCTCCGCCGCCCAGATCCATCGAGACTACCAGAGACGAGTCAGAGAGGCCGAGCGCCAACAATCGGTCGAAACGCCACCGGATGCGCAAGCACAAGATGAGGAAGAGTCCGAAGCAAACGCCAGCGAATCCCCCGAACAGAAAAAGAAGCGCAAGCGGAAGGAGGCCGCCACCTTGGCCAAGATCAAACAGAGCAAGGAGTTTGCGCGCCGCAAAGCCCGACGCATCGGCGAGCCCGATGATGACGATGACTTCATCGCGAGGGAGATGATGGATGAAAAGTCGCGACCTTTACCGGGACAACTCGAAAACTGCGAACTTTGCGGCAAGCGCTTCACCGTGACTGCCTACAGCAAGACCGGTCCCAACGGCGGCCTCCTCTGCGCGAAGTGCTCCAAGGAACTGGCGAACGATGAAAAGAAAGCCAAGGCGAAGAAACGTGGACCGCGGACGGGCCGTCGTCAAAACCAGAGCAATCTACTCGACGGGATCACGCAGCAGGGCGCTTTGAGTTTGGCGGAAATGTGTACCAAGAAAGTCGCCGACAACATCAACGACATTGAGGAATTCGGTGATCTTCCGTCGCAACTACTACATGGTCTGAGCCAGATCCTGTCCAAACGACGAGTCCTTACTCCACGGACCCTGAACCTCTTTCTGCGCCCGGACTTGGAATCTATCGATATCTACGATTCGGCTAAACTCGAAACCGATGACTTTCAGAAGATCTTTGCCTTTATGCCGGGGCTAAAGCATGTCAACTTGCGCTTTGCGGGGCAGATGAAAGACAGGGTGTTTGAGTATATGATCGATCGGGATCTCAAAGTTCGCCACCTCCAGTTAGACGCCGCCAACCTCATCTCCGATGAATATTGGCGGAGGTTGTTCCAGAAATTGGGGCCCCAGCTAGAGGGTCTCAAGCTCTCAAACATGGACTCTTCTTTCGACGACGAGACCGTGCGAATTCTATGCGAGTCCTGTCCGGGTCTTCGGCGTCTTAAGTTGAAAGAATGCTGGAAGATGAGCACGAGCTCACTTCAAGCCATCTCGACCTTGCGTTCATTGGAACACCTATCGCTGCGCTTCGTCCAAGATGCTGACTCCAACGATCTTCTTGAGTTGGTTTTCCACCTCGGTCCCAATCTGCGAACCTTGTCTCTGGAAGGGTTCCCAAACGCAGACGACCGCCTGCTCAGCGCGATCCACGAAAAGTGCCATTCTCTCACCAAGCTCCGCTTCACAGAAAATTCCGTATGCACAGATAAGGGATTTGCGGGCCTTTTCACCGACTGGCAAAATCCTCCACTGGAAATCGTAGACCTCTCCTCTACGAGAGATGTCGACAACGCAAACCCGGACGGCCCGACCGATGCCACTGGTCTCGCATCGCAAGGCTTTGTCGCCCTCATGGGTCATTCGGGTGCGAAAATCGAAAAATTGAACATGTCATCGTGTCGGCACGTCTCGCGCGCGGCCTTTGAAGAGGTCTTCGCAGAAGGCAAAAGCTACCCGCAGTTGAAAGAGCTGGACGTCTCGTTCCATACCGTCATGGACGATTACCTCGTGGGTTGCATCTTCCGCTGCTGTCCGGAATTGAAGAAAGTGATCGCGTTTGCCTGTTTCAATGTGCGGGAGGTGCGGATTCCCAAGGGGGTTGCGTTGATTGGTGGGTTGAAGGCGCAGGATACCATTGTTGTTGAGGGAGCTTAGGGGTGGACTCGTGGCATCCGGAACCACTAGTTTCTAAGTCTTCGGGGGGAGGTCTGCTGGGGTGGAAGACATGGGGGAGCATATCTCGCAGCAATGTTTGGCAGCTTGGCCGACGATTACTTTTTCTATGTAATCCTTTGCTACAGACTCCGTAAAGGAGATGATGATTATGATATCTCTGCTACAATAATATAGCCTGATTTGTACCTACCACTATGTTTGTTGACAAAGTAACATTCACCATTCACCTATGCCTGGCATGTTCCACAATCCCCGAGTGGTATGCAGGGCTTGATCAGATGCATTCTGTAATCCGATTGGGTTGGATCTGAGGAATTGAGTAGGGAAGAACCCCCGACCAATCTACCCATGACTAGGAAGGGGATGAGACATGGGGAAATGAGTCTTGGGTAGTACGAACCATGCAACCTCCGGTCTCGAAAGGGATGGTCTACTCTGTGGTTGAGGGGTACGGATAAAGAGACCAGGCACATCCAGAACGACACGAATAGGGGTTGTAACAATAGGTAATAATGGTGATTCGATGGTCTTTCACGCTAAAATGATGTTGCAGTTCAGGGATGGAGAGAATATGAGGTCGAGATTCCTACGGAGTCCAACGGTGAATCAATTTCCGGTAGGTTTCAGACGGCTCTTTTTGTTTCATGGGGTCTGAGACTCGGGGATTTGTCTTATTCTCCGTTGATCGTCCGTGTCGTCTTGGGGGTGATTGGCTTCATTAGGTGGTTTTCCCAGTAGGCTGGTCCTTAAAGGGGCACGATACGGGGGATAATCGACTAACGGCCGTGACGCTTCAGATTAGGAGTAGGCCACTACCCCTCATGCATGGGCTATAGGCTGATAGGCAAAGATCCGCCGGGATGCGGTTTCATGGTGTCTCAGTGGGGTACTTCGTTTCGTATTGATTCGAGCTCTATTCACGGCACTTCATATGCAATTGGGTCCGTCTTGCAGCTGAAGAATTGAATCTAGACGAGTCTTCCGCTGTATTCTTGTTCTATTCTTATTCTATTCGTACTTGATCAACGCTACATGCAGATACGGAGAGGCCTTGTCAGCGCGGCTGAGCAGATTATTTGGGGGGTACGGGTGGGTCCCGGATAAAAATGGCAATGGGGCATGCTCCAGAATCGACCTCATTGGTGGGACAGGGGCTGGTCTGGAAGGGCAAAGAACCGTCGGGTCAAATACCGTAACGGCTTTCGTACAACTCTGGCGCTCCACCGCCCACCAGCAGGGGGCGGATTCCGCGTACCGTCGGGTAATTTTACGCTCCCTGGGCTGACGACGGTGACTCCGCCCCCTTACAGTGAAGGGGGGAGGGGGGAATCTGACCACGCTGGCCTCTACTTAAACCTCGACTCCCTCTCATCCATCAAGCCACTCTGGTCTTCCCACCCTCTCTCTTGTGAACAACTGTCCTTTTCTCCCCCCCAACCATTTGCGGACACTGGTCCTTCTCCTACCCAATCATCTTTGTCCGGTCCGGAGTTGAGCCTCCGATCGTGACCGGTATGACACCGTGGCTTCTGTTCCAGTGATCAGGCGCCAGTGGATGTAATCAAGTTCCCCCTTCCAACAAGCTGTACTCTGCATCACATCATCCGATTGCCCTTGCAGAGTTTGACAACTGGATTGTTTCGATCGTCAATCCAAATCTACACACGCTTGCACAATGGAAGAACGGTTCTCTTCTGTGGACAGCCTGGACAGCCTGCCCGGTACGCCGGCGCAGGATGTCCCCATCCTCACAGTCTCTCCCGCCGATACCTCCCTGAAGGAACCCGAAGTGAAGGCCGAGGAGAAGAAGTCTGAGGAGAAGAAACCCGCAAAGAAAAGAAAGTCTTGGGGACAAGAACTACCTGTTCCAAAGACCAACCTGCCTCCGAGGTACGTCATACCATCACACGACTGATCAGAACACGGCACTAATTATACTGTAGAAAACGCGCAAAGACGGAAGATGAGAAAGAGCAGCGCCGGATCGAACGAGTTCTTCGAAACCGGGCGGCCGCTCAAACATCCCGCGAACGCAAGAGGCTCGAAATGGAGAAGTTGGAGAACGAGAAGATTAAGATGGAGCAACAGAACCAGTTCCTTCTCCAGCGCTTGTCGCAGATGGAAGCTGAGAACAACCGTCTGAACCAACAAGTCGCCCAGCTGGCCGCCGAGGTCCGTAGCTCCCGCGGGACTACCCCCAAAGCGGGCTCCCCGGCCTCCCCCTCGCCAACTCTCACCCCGACCTTGTTCAAACAAGAACACGATGAACTCCCCTTGGAACGCATCCCGTTCCCTACTCCCTCCGCCACCGATTACTCTCCCACCCTGAAGCCTTCCACTCTGGCTGAGTCCTCCGACCTGACACAACATCCTGCAGCGATGTTGTGTGACCTGCAGTGTCAGTCGCTGGACTCGAAGGAGACGGAAGCGCGCTCCCCCTCTTTGACCTCGGAGCAGGCGGTGAATCTTACGCTGCAGATGACCTTGCAGCTCCTCTTTCTGACGATGACTTCCACCGCCTATTCCACGGTGATTCACCCGCTGGGCCAGATTCTTCAGTCATTGAAGACGGGGTCCCGTTTGAACTTTTCGACGGCGGAGATCTATCAGCATTTGCATTTGATTCTATGGTTAATTTCGACTCCGAGCCTGTCCCCCTCGAAGACATCGAGTCGTCCCACCTTCCGGATGAAGGTTCTCGCCAGACTGCTGGCGTGCAACCCGGCCTTGGCGCGTCCACTTCGCGATGCGACGGGCAGAGCGTTGCAGCTGGCTGTTAGCGAGACGATCTCTCGGGAAGGCGGGTTGGCGCCCAGTGTCGGAGAGGGTCGATGGACCTGGGAGTTCTTATTAACCTTGACATGGGCGATAGACCGCCTCGAGCATTCGGGACGACGGAAACGAATTTTGAGCGGGTTACGGTCACCACAGAACGGGCGGCGCAATAATTTGGGAAAGACGCATCGATTCACACGGAGTTCATGGAGTTCGAATAATGCCGGCGAGACGTTGACGTCTCTGCTGATGGGCAAGGAATGGTGAGATTTGATGTACAATAGCATTTGGAGATGGGTTCAATGAACTATCAAGATTTCTATGAATTATTTTAAATCTGTATACAAAGTTGTAGTCCGTAGGCATCGATGAAGTTGACAATACCGAACGTGGGTAGGATGTATGTAGAGTACCCATAGAGGCTTAGGTGACGTTGCCACCCCTCTTCTAGAACCGGCAATGACCGTTGCCTCCGCCCCATCCATCCGCAACCAACCTTGCCTCTGTTCCTTGGAGTCTCCCCTGAATTCGCCCTGACTGTTTTCTTTCCTGACTCTCACTACTTCTCTCTTTAGACCTTCTTTATTCCCTCTGCATTCAAAATGGTGCGAAAGGATCCAATTTTCGAAGCCCGAACCAATGTGAAGGTGAGCGTTGCCTCAATCATCCGCGCGCTCGCCCTCGACACTCAATAACATCCCCCTAATGAATACGCTGGTCATCCATTTACTAACAGAATCTTCTTTTGATATACAGCTTCACTCCAACCGCCTAAAAAAGGAAGCCTCCCGGGCCGAGGCGACCTTCAAATCCGAAAAAGCCAAAGCCGACAAAGCCATGAAGAACCGCGAATTCCAGATCGCCCGCATCCACGCCTCGTCCGCCGTCCGCGAGAAGCGCCGACAAGTGACTCTCCGCGCGGAGGCCGCCCGCGCAGACGTGATCATCAACGAGCTAAAGGCGGCCCAGAGCACCCGCGACACATCCCGCACGCTAGCCCTGGCTTCGCGCGGCCTGGACGCCGCCTCCAAGAGCGTCAACCTCGAGACCCTCGTGTCGCATGCGAACAACTTCCTGGCGCGCTCAGAGGACTTTAAGATCGCCAGCAGCGCTATCGAAGACGTCGCGCAGGGTGTGTCAATGCAGGAGTATGGGGCGGAAGGCGAGGCGGATGTCGATCGGCTGATGGAGCAGCTGGCGGATGATGCGGGTGTCGATCTGCGAATGGCACTGGAGGCTGATAAGGCGCCGAATGAGGAGGTGAAGGTGCAGAAGCAGGCGGATACGGAGGTCGAGGATGGGCTGGGGGCGAGGCTGCGGGCTCTCAGGGCTGCGACCTAGTTTCGGGTCTTCTGTGTCGTGTTGGTGCGGTCGGGCGTTGCTTGTGCTGTGCTGGGGCGGTGTTCGCCTACTGAGGATGCTATATCACGATGTTATGTCCTTTTATACGTTTATACAATTTTGCTTTCTTTGCAGGTCTGTCTTGCTTCTTGCTTCTGGCTTCTGGTTTCGTCATGGATCGGTTTGGCGTCTACTTCAATCGGATGTACACCTGCGATCTTTCTTGATATACTACTGCATTCGTGGCAATTCTATTGTCCTTCATATGGGCTTTGTGCTATATTTGGCTGTCTTTACTATATGGCCCCTTGGGTTTATTCTTCTGGCTATTAGGCTACTTGGTTGGGTGATGTACCGTATTTTGTCATCATCAACTACGATGTAGTTACTCTGGGCCTCTCTTTGTTCATCTGTATTGAGCCACAATGGGCGGTGGAACTGATTGCAGTCAAGATATATTTATATCTGTAGCACTACCCAAGCTAGAGTAACATCGATGAACAAGCTGGCTCTAGTTGCATGAGATATTCAATACAAAGCTCATAGGTAACGTCATAGCACAGCATATATGAATATAGCACAAGCAGGCCCTCAAGGGTACAATGAATGTGGCCCATGGGGTCATATTCAATAAGCCACTCCCAAGTTGAGGTTATCTTCTTCTCTTAGTGCCAAATAAGAATCGCCCTTCAACAAGCGCGGCCGGGCTAGCTCAATCGGCAGAGCGTGAGACTCTTAATCTCAAGGTTGCGGGTTCGACCCCCGCGTTCGGCTTTCTTTTTTGCTCTTTTCTTTTTGCCACTCAACAAAGGAAACATACATACACCTAATCCAATCAATCCCGTCGTAAAATATTTCCCACTACCCAGGAACTCAGGTCGAAAGTCTGTCTACCTGGTGGATGCAGTGGCACTATCTCATGCGCCAGTGAAGCCAAGGCGTGGTTTGGCTCAGGATCCGTAAATACCGGTAATCCGCTTCGGAAACCATCATCGCCGATACAACTCCCGCATTACCCTGACCATCATCCTCATGCTATACCGCTCACAACGCATGGAGACCGCAAGATCATTCCCTCGAGATCACTGGCAACACACGCATGGTTCTCGCTAATGAGGAGATGGGTGACACGCAGATCGAACCACATCAAAGCAGGACCTCCTCTCATGCGAGACAAGCTGCATGCCTTAACTGTAGACGCAGCAAGATCCGCTGCAATCGAACCGAAGGCAATGCAGCATGCGACAAATGCAGACAGGCCAATCTAGACTGCGTAGTGCCCAGCCACCACGTGGGTAGGCAAAAGGGCGTCAAAAAGTCAGCCTATTTCGTCCACAATGTTTAGTTATATATATATGCTGATAGCTCGCAGCAAACGCAAAGGACTGGAGAAGGCACTGCACCAGATAGAGCAGGCTATCAAGCGGCCCAAGTCCGGTGGGACGGAGTCCGACGCGGCTCAGAGAATCATTTCGAACCTCCAAGAGCTACTGAATACGACCCAACAGGGGCAATTGCAGCAGCCGCAAAGTGAAACAGATGACCTGTCGGAAGAGCCTGAGCAGTCGCATTCTTTCCAGTCACCCGGCGATATCAACGCGGGGGACAATTTGTCGCTGGACGATGCAGAGAACCCGCTTCAGCTACTGGCGCGCGCCTCTGACCTGCAGTTATCACCGGCGGAAACGCGCGAGACCCCGAGATGGCATGCCTCAACATCCGTCCAGCCCACAGCCCTACCGAGGAGTAGCCTCAGTGAAAATGAGCCGTCTGCCAAGTCTTTTTTTGTCCCCGTCAGGACAAGTCTAGATGTTGGTCCCGACATGGATCCCATTGACGTGGGACTGGTGACCACGAATGAAGCCGAGTCGCTTTTCTCCTTGTACGTTTACCTAAAAACCCCGCGAACATGCCCTTCTGACGCCTTCAGTTTCTATCAAAACCTTGCACACACCCGATGGGGCTTGGATCCTCTGGTGCACACGGCGGCATTTGTGCGCTCCCAATCCGCCTTTCTTTTCACTTCGATCATGGCCGCAGCTGCTTTATTTCTGCCCTCCGCGGTGGCGTTATCTAAGAGGCTCTCTAGACACTGCAAGTCGCTGGCCCACAGGGTGATCTCGCAACGGCTGAGATCGGTGGAGATTGTCCTCGCTTTCATGGTGAACGTCCCGTGGATGGCGCCGGGGGCGTGCCTGGGGGATGATGATACATGCAGCTATATTGCGATGGCGCTCACGGTTGCGTTGGATCTCTCACTAAATAAGATCATCGTACCGTCGACAAGCTTTGATAATGAGCTCTTAAGGAAGCTACCCAAAGCCGATTGCATCGATGCAAGGAGAGCCTTGCATATCGATGGATTCGATGGCGTGGATCCTTCGTCTGAATGGGGGCAAAGGCTCTTGCGCAGACGGGAAAGGACGTGGATTGCATTATTTGTTCTTGAGAGAGGGTGAGGTAACGAGCCTTTTTAGTTGTTGGTATGCTAACTTCGTTTGTAGTGTATGTCTTGCGCGCGGACGCAACTACACCGTCCCTCCCACTGCTCTTATTGAAAACTGCGATAGGTGGCATGTGTCTGACTTTGCGGACTCTCGCGATGGAGCGATGACTTCGATGGCGGTTTTGAGAAGAAACTTGGTATATACCTCTTGGCCCCTTCGATTCCGTCGAGGTACTGACGATGGTTGACAGGACGAGCTCTTTAAACGGGTCAAGTCCAGCTGTGATAGTTATCAAATAGGTGATACTGGGTCTGAAGCTGCTCAGTCGTATGATACTCCCGGCCTTATCATTTACCCAGGAAACTAACACCGATTAGAATCAAAACGATGATAGAGAGCTTTTATGATCGATGGTATGAAATGTGGGCCCCAGAGATCGGGGAAGGCCAAAGTAAGCCACACTACATATAACTATGTTTGGCCAAACCTGACCATGCTACAGCTCTTTCTCTCCCTCCATATGTCGAGATTCTGGTCATCCATACTCGCCTATCGACCTACGGCGGCGTCATCAATCACCCAACAGCGCCCCTCGAAGTGAAGCGCTTCTTCCGTGCGGCGGGTCTGTCGTCTGCCCTGAATGTGATGAGAGCAGCTATCCAGGGAGAGTCGAGGCTAAAGTCGATGCCGAACAACACCGTCATCATGATCTCCTTCGCCGCATGCTCCGCACTGAGTCTCAGCGTTATGCCAGAGGATAGCCGGTCTAGCCTGGCACCTAGCGTACGGAACCTGATCGAGGAGACTGCAGGTGTGCTTGAACGAATCGGTGCAACCCCAAGCCATAGAAATGGCGCGTCTGTTTTATATGGACGATTTTTACGAGAGCTTGTCCGCCGGGGTCCCATCAATTCCAGTGCGCAGAACCACAACGAGCCTCGAATTGTGCCTTCTGGGACGACCTTACCGCCCCCCACCACGCTAGAGGGATACGCTCATTTACCTTCCGCCACGCAGCCTCCATTTTCGGCGCCGCTGTTCTGGTCGGAGCCACTTCAATTCTCTGCGATGTCCGACGACCAGATCATTGACGCCGTAAACCGGGCGGGCGGCGCGTTCGGAACGAGCTTTCCCGATGTCCCGCTCGACGATATGCTGAGCTGGGAATGGCTGGACCTTGGCAATACGGCGGATTTCAGCTTCTAGCCGGGCGAGCTGGGTGGATGAGCTGCCCTGCGTTGGGGCCGAGTTCCGTGCCATCGGTCTCCAGAAGTAGCTCCGAGTGCCGAGGGGCCCTCACACGTCACGGTCCCATATTAGATAGCCGACGAAACAATTCTTAAGACAGTCGCGTCCCCGCCGTTTTCTTGTTTGGATTCTCTCATCTTGTATTGTCTTGTACGTGCTATATTATCATGGCGACCGCTAGAATCTCGACGCTGGCTTTGTCGCGGAGAGCTATTACCGTCGCTCGGCCACGGGTCCAGCTGGCGACACACCACAGAATCACCGCGCGCCCACAGCTAATATCATACCCCCGTGGGATTGCAAGATATTCCACCGCGACGGCGGATCAGCCGCGCGCTCCGAAAATTGATCGCGCTGCTTCAAAGCTGTACAAGAACGCGGACGAAGCAGTCGCTGATCTCAAGAGCGGTTCGATGATCCTCAGTTCCGGGTTCGGTCTGTGCGGAGTTGCGGGTATGCCGGTTATCTCCACAAAACAAAGCAAAGAACACATACTGACGTCCACCTCATAGAAACACTTATTAACGCGATCCGTCGACGAGGCCCGGAGAATCTACACTCGCTGACTGCCGTCTCGAACAATGCTGGAGCTCCAGGAAAGGGCGGTCTCTCGACTTTGACCCAGGCAGGGCAAGTCAACAGGTTGATCTTATCTTATCTGGGAAACAACAAAGCGCTGGAGAAGAAGTACTTGAGTGGGAACATCGCCATTGAGCTGTGCCCTCAGGGTACGCTGGCGGAGCGCCTGCGCGCCGGAGGAGCTGGAATCCCGGCCTTTTTCACACCCACCGGAGCTCGTAAGTCTCCAACATAATGATGTAAACCGCAAGATCTGACTAGATCGGCTTGCAGACACCCTGCTCCAGGAAGGAGAGATCCCAATCCGGGTGGACGAGTCTGGTAACGTACTGGAACGCGGGAAACCCCGCGAGACACGGATCTTCAATGGAAAAACCTACCTGATGGAATCGGCGCTCACCGGCGACGTTGCCATCATTCGGGCATGGAAAGCTGATGAAGCCGGGAACTGTGTCTTCCGGTAGGTCCACACGTTGTCAGAGGAGAACTTGATGCTAAGTGTTCTTGCTAGGTACACCACCAAGGCTTTCGGGCCGATCATGGCCAAGGCGGCTGCGCTGACCATCGTGGAGGCGGAGAATATCGTCCCCGTTGGCTCCATCGACCCGAACGATGTGGATCTTCCTGGGATCTTTGTGGACCGTATTGTCCCCGCCACTGATGAGAAGCACATTGAATTGAAGAAGCTGCGTCCGGCAGAGGACGGCGCAGAGAACGAGTCGGAGAAGAGTGCGGCTATTGTCCAGCGGAACCGGATCGCCAAGAGAGCCGCAAAGGAGCTCAAGCAGGGGTACTACGTGAACCTTGGTGTTGGTGAGTAGGATACTTGAGAGTTGTAGACTTGTGTTGACAGGCGCTAGGAATCCCTACGCTGGCACCGTCTTTCTTGCCACAGGACGTCAAGGTCTGGGTGCAGTCGGAGAACGGAATTTTGGGAATGGTGGGTGTAGTTGTCGGCTGTGCATGAAAGTGGCTAACACAGCTCTAGGGCCCGTATCCGACTGAAGAGGAGGTAGACGCGTAAGTGTTATTGACCGAGGGAAACTGGCTTGTCTTGAAGTGCTAATATGAAGTGCGCAGTGATATTATCAATGCCGGCAAAGAGACCGTTACGCTCGTCCCTGGCGCGGCCACCTTCGACAGCAGCGAGTCCTTTGGCATGATCCGCGGTGGACATGTCGATGTTTCGATTCTGGGGGTGCGTTGAGCCCTTGATATGATCAATTTAATGAATACATGCTGACTGGCTATAGGCCCTGCAAGTCAGCGCCAAGGGCGACCTCGCGAACTACATGATCCCCGGCAAAGTGTTCAAGGGAATGGGAGGTGCTATGGACTTGATTTCCAACCCTGACCAGACAAAGATTGTGGTGGCCACGAGCCACACGGCCAAAGATGGGTCGCCCAAGATTGTGTCGGAGTGCAGTCTGCCCTTGACTGGTGCGAAGTGCGTCAGCACCATCATCACAGACCTGGTAAGTGCACTTGACGGCGATGTTTACTTCTTAACTGACTATTATAGTGTGTCTTCGAGGTGGACCGGGCCAAGGGCCAGTTGCTGCTGACGGAGCTTGCCCCGGGTGTGGAGGTCGAGGAAGTCATGAGCAAGACGGGGGCCAAGTTTAGTGTAGCAGAGGAGTTGCAGCTGATGGAGTAGGGGGTTCTACCTCTGCATTGTTATATATATACCTTGTGATTTACTAGTTAAGCGCATATATACTTGGTTTTAGTCTCTGCTTTTGCTCACCGAGTGGATCCAAGTATTGAAGTGGTGAATTGAGCTAGTCCTCGTCTTCGAGCTCCCAACGGGCTCGATTATTCCTTTGGACTCTGCTCTGACAATTCCTTTGCAGCTCTCTCGGCTCCAGTTCCGATGGACAACAGCCGCGCTGTTCAATTGTGCTGTACATATCGATTCACACCACATATATACTCATAACAGTGCATATATACAAACAACCAGTCTATTTACAATTTCGCCGCAAATCCAGGCGCAAAATTCGACCCACCGCCCTGACTAATAGCCTCAACAATGCGATCCACACTCTCCAGAATCCACGTATTCCCTTCGTCACTCGCCAACCACTTCGCCCCGGCCTCCGTCTCGGCATCCTCCACCCACGACCCATCCTCCAGCGCCTTCCGCAGGCCAAACACATGCGACAGCACCTGCGGCCCTACGCCCGTCTGCGCGCGCAGACACGAGATCGCCACAATCGAGGTCGCGACCCGCCCAGCGTTCGCGCCCGTGCTCCGCCCCGCAGGGTCGGACAGCAGCGCGCCGTAGTTGGCGTGCAGGATGTGCACGGGCAGGTCCGGATGTGAGTCAGCCAGCTTGTCATAGAGCTTGTTCTCGAAGGGCCGGTAGATCGAGTCCCAGAGGGTGCGGCCGCGCGCGCTGATGTCGGCGATGTTGGCTGCGTTGGGGGTGCGGGTGGGGGTGCGCGAGAGGGCGTCGGCCACGGATGCGGGGAGGCTGGCTTTGAAGGCGTTGAGGCAGTTGATGGTGCGCGGGATGCCGTTGAAGCTGATGCATTTGAGGCCGACTTCGCGCATGAGCTCGGCGACGGCGACGGTTTCGGCGGGGGATTGCGATTGCGAGGCGAGGTGGAAGAGGGCTGTGAGGGACTCGGGGGAGTTCATGGTCATTGTTGCGGCCGTCTGGGTTTATTAAGTTAGCTTTGTGTGGCTGGATTTTGTGTTTTCTTTTATGGGATGGGACGGCGCACCGACAGAGCCAGCCAGGACGGACGCGAGACGTTGTTCGCGAGGGCTGTCTGCTGGATGTGCTGGTAGACGGATTGGATGTTGCGAGGGGCCGGCACGGTGTTGGGCCGTGCGGCCGGGGAGTTGATGAGGGCCTTGAGGCCGCTGGATAGCTTGGACATGGTGGTTGGAGTTTGCGAGAAATGTGGTGTGGGATGCGGGAGATCGAGGAGCAGCGGAGATATTGTAGGTTTCGGGATGAGATGCCTCGGCGTCAGAAGTGGACTCCGACCGATACCGGCCGATGACGATACACTCGTATCATTGATCAGGGCATGTCTCGGTCGACACTACTGGGCACCTAATGATCCTGCATTGATCTAGTGTGGCTACGTATTTGGGATGATGAGCTTGAGTTTGATGTATCAAATTAAAGCAGATGTGTTTCTACTATAAAAAGAGAGATAAAGATGTCCACAGGTTGTCTTTATACCAATCTACACGCGCCTCAACAGCTCTCCGTCTCTACATTCGTCGATAGAAAAGGCTATAAGCATTTCTCAGATGACCGAGCGAGTCATCTGGTTTGTGGGGACCTTTGTCGAGCTCGTCAATAGACTTACAGGTGCCCTTGAGGTCGGTAGATACGTGGCCTGAATGCTCGCTGCTTTTGAATAACGCCGGCAGCTTGATCTGCATCATTGCGTGCGGAGGTAATTCGGCCTGTTTGACGACCTGGAACTTCACAAACAGCTCGATATTTCCTACGGCGGCTGATCTGCCGAGGATATTGCGTCCATGGGACTGTTTGGGCACAACCCTTTCTCAAGATGTCAGTCCGCATAGGGCCCTCGTACTGGCAGACTAGGATGTCTCCGTTCGACTCAGCTGTCAACTTGCCAATGTCTGTGAGAATATGATATACTGAATATGTATTGAGACAACCAGCTTCGACATTGCCTTGTATAGAATCAGAGTGGCGACATTTGGATGTCTTCAGCATACGAAAAGGCTCACAAACCTTCGGTCCCCCCCTGTCCATGAGATTGGACTATACATACTCCTAGTTTCCAGGCACTCTATGAAGGAGCACGTGTGTTTGTTCAATCCATATGCAATGCCACCTTGGCGTAGATTGTGGAAGCTTGGTCTTATGGAGGCGACTGGGACGAGTGAGTTGCTGCAATATCGCCTTATTCATCTTATCATGTGCAAGGTATTAGTAGGACATGGACCCCATTTCTTTGAAACCGGCCCGTCGCCTTCTGCCGCTTCCTGTAGTCGGCGTGGCGTTCGACGCTTCAGCGGCAATCGGTTCAAGCTCTTCCACAGTCACCAGGTTTCTCAAATCTTCTTGAGCTTTATCCTCATCGTGGTATTCGAGTAGAAGCGGCTCTGCTGGGGCAAGGAGGATATTCCCGTTGGTCGGCGCAAACAATGCATACTGAACAGAACAGACGGCCTCAGCTGCTCCACACGGAGCACTCCTCGACGCGGATGAAATTATGTTTCTCTGTTACCCAAGCCACGAAAATTTTGTCAGATCAAGGGTGCCAAATCAGTGGGGATCAGAAACAACCGAGCCGTCATGGTGCTTCTTTTGCTCTTGAATATCTACCATCTGATGTGGTAGCTTCGGTAGGAAACGCTTAAATGAATTCGACATTGTGATACTAGAAGAGAGATCCATAGTCCCAGTGGCTTCAATATACTTTGCTATATCTGAGAATATTCGGGCGTACCAAGACTGCTAAGAACTCAATCTGAAGTCAAGCCGTCTTAGCTAATGCAAAGCTTTTTGGCAGTCCCGTGATCTGGGGTAAAAACGCGGGGAATCCCCAACCAAATTATGAAACTCTACATTAGGAACCTAAAATGAGTCCGTCGGGAGCAGAACTGGACGCCGATCGGCGATGCGGCAGCCATATTTATCCCTCTGGTCCCTGCATCCAGATCATCCCCCTTGCTTCCACATCCCATTCTTCCCAGAGCTGGACATCTGGAATCCCTGACACCTTTTTCCGTCTGCTTCCACCATGGATGCCAGCAAGGTTCACAGCGAAAACATCGAGGACGTCAAGCAGCAGCCTCTTGGTGCGATGATGGGGAGTTTTGAGGATGAAAAGAGGCTGACCCGGAGTGTTCTGTTCAAATTGGACACGAGGTATCCCCCTATCCCGTTCAGACCGTTCAGATCGGCGATGATATCCCCCGGCTGTACTCCGTGCTGATGATTGTAGGATTCTTCCCATCCTGGCAGTGCTGTTCCTGTGTTCCTTTCTCGATCGAACCAATGTGGGAAACGCAAAGATCCTTGGTCTCGAGGATGACCTCAACATCACCAACCACCAGTACGACATCGGATTGACCGTCTTCTACCTGACGTATATCTGCAGGTGGGTCCATTGCCCCCGCGGCTATGAACAGAACTGATGCATGGTGAACAGCGAGGTCCCAAGCAATTTGATCATCAAAAAAGCTTCTCCCAAGATCTGGCTGCCGACTCTCACCGCTGTCTGGGGTATCATCACCATGTGTCTGGGATTTGTTCGCAACTTCGGGTCCTTTGTTGCAGTCAGAGCGATTCTGGGAGTTGCCGAGGGTGGATTACTACCGGGCATGGTGTGTTATGCCCATATGCGTTCATGGAAAGATACTCACTGTACTAGGTCTTGTACTTGTCCTTCTTTTACAGACGTGGGGATCTGGCCTTGCGCATTGGTTTGTTCTACACCGCGGCCTCATTGTCGGGTGCTTTCGGAGGTGAGTTTTCTAAATAGACAATCAAACGGGTGATGAGCTGGCTGACATATGTAGGATTGCTGGCTCGTGGTTTGGCGGAAATTGGCCCTCGCGGCGGATTGGAAGGTTGGCGTTGGATTATGATCATCGAAGGATTGTTGGTATGCAACCAGTTTCCCTTCGTTCGAACACGATTAACACCTATAGACATTTGTCTGCGGTGTCTCGAGTTATTTCGGTCTTCCAAATAGCCTGGAAACGGCCTCTTTCCTGACAGTCGAAGAACGGGCGTATGCTCGTGAAAGGATTCTGTTGGATAATCCTTCTGTGCCAGAGAAGTATGCTTTCGAAGTTATTGATGGTAATGACATGCTAACTGGTCAGTGCATTGGCGGAGGAGCAAGAAACCCTCAAGTGGTCCGAGGTGCGAAGAGGACTGCTGGACATCCAGATGTGGCTGTCTGCGACAGCATACTTTGCCATCCTGTCTGGACTGTATTCGTTCGGACTCTTCGTATGTAGCAACCCCCCCTATTCCATGTCCAGCACTAACTGCCATAGCTGCCCACCATCATTGAAGAAAGCGGGTTCGCAACCGACGCAAACCAGGTCCAACTGTGGACCGTGATTCCCTACGCTGTGGCAGCAATTTTGACTGGTAACTGAGATCCTTCCGGATGTGAACGACGCTAACCCACACAGTGGTGGTGGCCTTCATCTCTGATCAGCTCAAACTGCGCGGTGTGATCATGCTGTTTACCCTCCCCATTGCGATTGCTGGGTACGCGGCGATTGCGAATATCTCCGACGCGAGGATCAAGTACGGGATGACCTTCCTCATGGCGACAGGCATGTACGCCAGCGTGCCGTGCATCTTGGTGTGGAACTCGAACAACTCGGCCGGACAGTACAAGCGCGCCACGACGTCCGGGATGCAATTGGCGATTGCAAATTGCGGTGGTTTTGTCGCGAGTGAGTTCCCCTGCTCAGACTATCGGACCATAGCTGATGAGTCTAGCGTTTAACTATCCCAACCGCGACAAGCCGCAGTACCACCGGGGACACACGATTATCTTGGGGCTTCTGTGTTTTGCGTGGTTCATGTAAGTGCATTGTTGACTATGCTGAGGAGGTCTCTCTAACGTGTTAGGATCGTGATGAATGTGCTCTACTGCGCCAAGATCAACCGCGATAAGAGGAACGGCAAGTATGACCGATATGCTGGATGCAACGACGACCGTGATCCCAATTTCAAGATGGTTTTGTAATGACTTTTATGATGACGATATGTGGTGTGTTTTGATTATGGTATCCGCAGTATAAGAAGATAGCACGAACAAGGAGATTGAAGATCACATTTGCCGGCCATTGGCAAAAGTAATCGCACCAATGACAGCATAAACATCTGCAGAGCTACTCGGAGTATTCTACTATTCTGACCTAGTATTCTGATCTAGTGAAGTAACTAGGGAGATAACGAGGTGGACCAGGAGGGGTCGGGGTCAATTTCCCCGCAGAATCCCCATCTGGAAAGTAACTATCCCAAGACTCGGACATTGTCCGTAGGCATAAATTGACTTGATGCCCATACTACACGATAAACAAACGATCTCGAACATCTCACCATGTACATATCGAAACCATTCATCCTAGGCCTAGCCACAACAGCCCCAGCCCATTCATCATGTCTCCCCACCTGGTCCGCGCATACATGCCATCTCTTCACCGAGTCCATGGCCTACCTCGACAGAGTCTACGACCCAGTAGCTGGATACGTGTATGACCCCAGCGCCGCAGCCGCAATGCGCCATGACACGCGAACCTCCGTATGGTACGCCGTGGGCCTCCTCGCGCGCAACCAAGCCGACGACATCGACCACGCCAGCACGATCATTACCAACGTGATCGCCGCGCAGTTCAGAGACCCCAGCGACCAGTGGTGCGTTCCTCAGCCTCTGCCATCTATCTCTCTACTGATATGTAGCCAGGTACGGAGACTATCAAAAGTTCCCCGAGGAGCCCACCGTCGGCACGCCCGCCTACCAGCCCATCATCTACGACACCTGGGACCCCAATTGGCGCGGCTTCATCGGGACGGCCTTTATCATCGCGCTGGAGGAGTTCCCGCACCTGATCCCTGAGGATGTGGTGCAGCTCATGCATGAGTCGCTGTATAACAATACAGTCGGGGATAGCTATCGCGTCGGGGGCGTGGACGGGGATAACCTCTACCCGTCGTACACCAATCCAGTACTCCCTCCTTCCGCCAGTATAATACTACAGAGAAGAGAGTGCAGCTAACCAGGACAGGCCCTCATGCGTGCGCTGATAAGCAGCTGGACCGGCCACACCCTCTCCGAAGCCAACATGACGCACGCCGGCGAGACCTACGCGCAAGAAATCATATCCCTCTTCGACCGCGCACACACCCTCTCCGAATTCAACAGCGCAACCTACACAGGCGTCTCGCTCCTCGCGCTAACAACATGGGCGAAATACGCCCCGCCGCACTCCATCATGCGCACCAAAGGCCGCGAAATGCTAACCACAACCTGGTCCACCGTCGGCTCGCTCTACCACGCGAGTCTCAAGAACCTCGCCGGCCCGTGGGACCGCGCGTACGGCTTCGACATGCGGAAGTATTTCGGGATCATGGCGGCGCATATCTGGACCCTTGTCGGGAAGGAGGCGGCGCCTGTGGCCGACAAGGTGTATATGATGTCGCACAATGCGGATTTTGCGATTGGCCCGCTGGTAGCGGTGCTGGCGGGGTTTCATAATGGGTTTGTGCCGGGGGATGTGGTGGATAGCTTGGGGAGCTTTCAGGGGGAGCATTTTGTGGAGGCGGAGGCGTACTCTGTGCCGTATGACTTTGAGCCGAGACGGGTGAAGGCGTGGTTGGGGGAAGGGATGAGTATTGGGGCGGAGAGCTTTGATGAAAGTGTTGTCGGCGGGCCGGCCGTTAATCAGGAGACGTTTAATCCGGCGGTTGTGCAGTGGGATACCGGGGATGGGGTTGGATGGGTTGCTGTAGGTTTCCTTTTGGTTCACATCGCGGAGTTTGACTATGGTACTGACAGTCATAGCTTTATGCGACGGAAAAAGCCCTGGATGTGGGCGTCGGCCCGGGGGTCTTGAATCTGACGTATCCCCGGGGCACGGTCGAGTCCCAGTTTCAGTTCCTGGTCTCGCCGTTCGCGCGGAAGGATGTTGCTGGCTGGGGGGATCTTCCTGGCGTGAAGGTTTCTGTTTCGGGCACGGTAGACCTGATGCCGCATGTGTCGTATAGTGCCAGTGATGCGACGATCAAGTATGTTGTCCCAGATGCGTGTGTTGACTTTGCTAATGATGACAGTGACTTCATGTTCTGGAACTTCACTCACACGATGCCGGCCAATGCTACGGCGCTCCCGAGCATCTCCTTGACCATTGAGTTGGAGTAGGCATGTACGACGTTGAATCTGGTCTAAATTAAATCTAGATATGTTATAGACAAGTATATCCGGTTATGTATATTCAATGAGAACGGTCTAGATCAGGCAGCCCCTTGCGGTTGGGCCCGGCGCGAGGGCTCCCGTCCAGCAAAGCTGAGAAGCATACCGATATCGTAGATGCACTTTAGAATACCGGCGATGGTGAAAGAGAGGCCGAACATGCCATGGCTGGACAGAACACCCGTGATGAGCGGACCCAGGCTCTGACTGCACGTCTTGATGACGTTGACAGAGCCCATAATGGCGGTGCGCTTGTCAGCTGGAAGCGCCGCCGCCAGAAAGGCTGAGCGCGGTGCAACGTCCATGCTCTGAGAGCACGCACGGAGGATGAGAAAGGCCAGTGCCAGAGGGAGAATGGATGGGACAGGGATGAGGGCGAGGCATATGGCGGAGGGAAGGTGAGTGAACACCATTGTCTTAAATCACCATGTTAGCTGCGCTCGTGAGCAGAGGTGAGATGAACGCTACCTTGACGTTGCCAATGCGTTTAGCAATGGACGATGCCACCAGCATGGATGCAGCGGAGATGAGGCTGGTGACAAAAAAGATCGAACCGAGTTGCCCTTCGGGGAGAGAGAATTTACCCTTGAAGAAATAGGTCATCCAGGAGCTGGTCTGGTCAGCATTTGCTACAGTATATGGACAGTCGTTCATGAAGGAGACGCACAGTGAAGCCAGGCCTGATGCGAAGGAATCGAGGCCAAAGAGAATGAAGAGCCGGATCATCAGAGATACAAGGGCCCTATCCTCCAGGAAGGGAAAGAGGGATTTCTTCCGGGCTTCTTCCGTGCCATTCTGTTCACCCAGAAGTGGCTGTCTTTCGCTCTGCTGCGGCGGAGCTGGTTTCTTCTCCTCTGCTTCAACCTTGCTGCTCAAAGTGATGGACAGAAGAAACTTGATCGCCCCGATAACAGCATAAGCGAAGAAGATGACACGACAAGCGTGGACAAAATCCCATCCTTTTGAGGTCTGTAAGATATTGACGGCCCATCCACAGGCCATCATGCCCAAAGCGGTACCGGCATTCCCAATGAGGGAATACCAGGCGAAAATATCGCTGAGCAGGTCATGATGCGTGAGATGAGCCAGGGTGGACTCTTCAACCGCACGGAAAGGACCAATCTCATTTCCACTGGAAAAAGTCAATGACTGATTGATTATAAGGGGTGAAAGAGAGAAGATACCTCGGACTGATGACCCCCACAACAGCCGCAATCAAAAGAACCCAGTAATTTGCAAACAAGCCAAACACCACCCCACTGGCGACCATCAGGGCGGATCCCAGAGCCAAGACGGCCTTGCGACCCATGGCATCGGCGAAGAGGGTGAGGAAAAAGCTGATGACCACATCGCCGACCAGGGTCAGGGTCATGAACAGGCCGATGCGCGCGTCGGAGATGCCCAATGCGGAGAGGTAGGAGGCCAGAATAAGGGTGGAACCTCCATAGGCAAAGAGCCGGATCAATCGCTGGGCACAAAGCAGTTTGACGTCGCGGGAGGATGCCCAAAGCGAGACGAGGCCGAGTTCTTCGAGGATTTTCCTAGGCAGCTGCATTTTTGGATGGGGGGCATGCGCAGAGGTCAATTCATGCAGTGAAAGAATGGCTCAACCAGGTTGATCCCCAACAGGGTGTAGCTGTAGTTCAATGGTCAAATGCAATGGGACGGAAGTGGAAGTGGAGTGAGTGGTGAAGAATGCAGGCAAGTATGGAAGAGGACATCCAAGGAGGTTGACGGACGTTGATCGACGCCAAGCTTTCTCGTCCCGACCAAAAAGGGTGAAGAATTGGGTCCACATGCACCACTTGATGAGATCACCCATTATCATGAATGCAGTGAGATAATTATTATAGAAGTAGCAGTGGTAAAGAATTGAAAAGATCCGTACTACTAGCATCATATGTTGTTGTTAACATTCTGGATTTCTTGTTGATGAGTCAGCAGCTTAATACTAGTTAACTAGTTAACTAGTTAACACACTAACTAGCTACTAATGAACTAACCCCATTGGGCAATGCCTCACCTCAAATAATGTGCAGTGGAAGAATCCATGGATCGAACAGACATTGGATATTTCCTCCGTACTCGTACTCGACTATCGCCACTGATGTCAAACAGGAGGAGTTCTTTGTGTGAACCATAACTCCGCTGCTTACGGATTGATCGACGATGAATCATCGACGGTCCATCGATCGGCCCAAAGCAGTTAGTCGCATCCCCCGAACTGGGATTTTGTGGGGTAACGCCCAAGCTCCAGTCACTCTCTCTCACTTCTTCTCTCTCCTCTCTTTTCTCCTCTCTTCCTCCATCTCCGTCCCATGGTTATCGACTAGTATCCCTCTCTCCAACTTCCCCCCATCCTTGGTGCTGCTTTGTCCGTCTTTTCCAAATCGTGACACTCCCTCCAGTCCGCCTCTCTGGTAAGTCCCCCCACTACCTGTCCACTTGAGCTCCTTTTCCCATCGGCCTCCTCTTCCCTTCTTGCCTCTCCTCCCTCCCATACTCCGTCAGGTCAGCCCATTCCATATATGTCCCGTTCCTCCAGCTCTATAGACCACCCCTGCCTATATCCGATCAGCCCACCACACAATCCTTCTCACGAAACCCCTCTCAACCACCGAATCAAACGACCAGACGATCAGTCGATCAGTCTCTCATCATCTAGCTCCCACTAACTCCTCTCATAGACTGTCTCTCCTTTCTTCCTCCTACTGTATCATCCCGTCTCTCCCGCTTCGATTGACGTCACTCTTATGATACCCTGAAACGACCTCTCACACCATTCGTACATTCCAATCCCGATTGGCACACATCCAACCCCCCCCCCCCCCTTTCAGCAATTTCCGGGCGGTTGAACCGTCCAACCTCACCCTGCACGTGCCCACTCTTTGTTCAACCCTAAGCTGCCGTTGTCGATACCCCTCCATATCCGAAATCTTAACTCAACTTCCTTCCTCCCACTACCATTCGACATCATGTCCAACGATCGTTCAACTTCTCCAATCTCCGTCCCTCAGTCGTCGTCTCGGCCGCGTCGTGCCTCCCTGGCCTCCGGGCTGGGGTTTTCCGACTACATCTCCAAGCCCGCAACGCAGGCTCCCACCAATCCAATGCCCCACCCCAATCCAGGCCGTCGGCTGTCCATCACCACCCTCGGACTCTCTGGCTCTCCCACCCAGACCTCTCCCTTCGCAGGAAGAAATCCCCGTCATGGCAGCATCTCGAGCTCGATGGGATCCAACTCCGCCAACGTCGAGGAGGCCGTGGCCGAAGACGGTGAAAGTGGGCCGTCCGGCGCCAGCTCACCCTTCGCACGCCGGGTCTCCTTTGGTGCACAGGCTCTGCGGGACGTCCGTGGAGGAAGCTTGGGCAATGGTAGATACCCCTCTCCTGGGTCTCCTGTCTCCGGAGGACGTCGGAATGCTTCCTCCATCAGCAGCTCTTCCTCCCCCTACACTCCCACTACTCCGCTTGCTGCAAGTACCAAAGCTGTCTCCCAGAACGATAGATCTAACCCGTCTTGGCGACCACTAGGCGAAGGCTTCAACTGGACTGAAGCGCTCCGGTCCCGGGCTGAGCGAGCCCCCTCCTTGGGCACCATCTCCCCCAATGCGCCACCCGGTCATCATGCGGCTGCTATGAGTCCGTCGGGCCATCATCAACGGGCCGCATCGATTGCATCCATGGAACAGCCTGCTCGCGAGATGCCGAAGCAGCCGAAGCAGAATAAGCCTGACTTTTTCCAGGAGAAAATCCTCCGCGGGGATTTTATGGATTAGTCTATCTTTCTCGACAAGTTTATTGAGAGTTTACGGAGAACGATCGGAGGCAAAATCGACCTATTTTATGATTTTTCTTCCTTCCTTTGCCTTACTTTGGCGAGTGCTGCATCTGTGAAGGAGCCTCCTGAGCTCCTGCGCATGTTGTGCGGCAACTGTTACGAGTCGAGTTGATCATGTTACTCGCGAATGTCTTATCATTGATGTTTACCAAATTGGTTCGAGACCACATACTGCACTCTGTTCATGACGGTTATATGTTTCTATCCGGATGCTGCTGGTCAGTCATATATGGAAGGATTTACGATTGAAAATGATGCATTAAAGTTATGAGCTGGATGGGATTTGTGGAAATGTCTGTTGTGTTTGATTCGTTGATTATTCGCATATCATATGATAGTGAGCCGAATGTACTGGTTAGCGATGATGGCAGTTGCCTAGACCATACGATAGACACTGATACTTGGAACGTAGTCCCGCAGGACAACCAGCTATAATCTCAAGTATAGTCGAAACAGAATGGTAGATGAAACCAAATATCAGCAAAAACAAGAACTATGTACAAAATACGAGCACTAGTACGGGATCCCGTTAGTCAACAGCTGGAACTGATCATATCCCTTGGTCGACACGCTCATATACGACTTCCGCACCAGCTCGCGCATATACTCTGCCGCCTCGCGCTCACTCTTGTCGAGCACAAACCGATCCCGGAAGTTCTTCAGCGTATCGGGCTTGAAACACGGCAGCCCACTATCCAGCATCAACGTCACAATATGCGCCAGCTTGGTGCTGTACGGCCGGGATGCAAGGAACGCCTTGACGACAAGCGCCTCGAACCACCGGTACGGCTGCGTGCTGGTGGGGTGGTGCGACCCGCCGGCGCCACTGGCGCCGGGGATGCCGCCGGGGGCCGCCTGGCTGCCGCTCATGACGGCGACCATCTCGGAGGTCAGCTTGAAGGGGGCACGCTCGAAGCGCACGCCGCCGGGGGCGATGTCGAAGCAGAAGCCGAAGTCGATGTGGATGATGTGGCCAGCGTCGTCGACCATGATGTTGCCGTTGTGGCGGTCTTTGAACTGCAGGAGGTACGAGATGACCGAGTACGCGGCCATGCTTTTGACGAAGTTGGTGCGGGCCTCCTGGAACTTGATCGAGTCTTCGCCGCCGTATTTGGACACGAAGTAGTCGTAGAGTCCGTTGACGGCTTCGCGGCCGAGCATGTCGCGCGAGATCGAGTTGGGGAGGACGTCGATCACGCCACAGCCCGGGGCGGTTGAGGTGACGCGGTACGGGAAGACCCAGACGTCGAGGCCAATGCTGGAGAAGATGCTTCGGAAGGCGGCGATCATTTGCAGCGCGAGCATGTCCTGGCGGCAGTCATCGCCGACTTTGAAGATGGCAGATTGCCAGACCTCGTATGTTTCGATGTTTTCGTCTTCTTGTGTGGTTGGAGCCATTACCTCGTTTCCGTTTGTGGATTGCGGTGTTGTGGTTCCCGAGTCCAGACGAGCCCGTGTCTTTTGGATTCGGAATGTCGCCATGTACGGTGCTTTGGCATGGCTTTGCAGCGGCTTTCCGGACTTGCGGTCGATGCCGACGACAACACCGTCGGGATTGCTGGGGAGATAGACTCCGACTTCGACCTTGATCTTGCGGAGCTCTTCTTCGATCTTCTCCTTCTTCTCGGGCTTGCTCTTCTTGATGTACGGCCGCAGCTTTCCGGAGATCCCGGTGATGTCGTTGAAGAAGGAGAATTCTCTTTCGTAAAACTCCCGCTCTTCGTCGGTGAAACTTGTCACCAACATATCCATGAATCTGTCTAATGTAGGCTTGAGAGGATCAGGCTGTTCACGCGTTAGCATGCTATCTTGGCGGACTGGGTGCTATCACTCACAATCTGAGAGTCCTCGTCCTTGTACGAATTGGCCTTCATGTTCCAGATCACCTGGTGCGCGAATAGCTGGGATTGCTTGGCCGTTTCCATGATGTACCGCTCCACATAGCCCAGCGTATCGTATCTCAAAGCTTGAACCAACTGAGCGACAAAGTAGAAGCGGACGTCGATGGAATGACTCTCCATAGCCTTCATGGCATATTGCAATATGTACGGGTGATTTCCATACGCAGGCAGGAAATACGTCAAGGCTTCGGTAGGGTTTACAGGGGCCCAGTACAGCAGGTACTGAATGAATCAGCACTGGCCGCCAACGAAAAGACGGGCGAAACTTACCTTCAGTTGGAAGGTCACATCCGAAGGGAGAGATGTACCGAACATGATCTCAAGGCTGCTAGCTTCTTCGATGACTTTCTCCGGGAAGTTGAGCAACAGCCAACGAACATCATTCTTCAGCTTCGGAGACGGGAATCGGGCAGCAAGCTGGATAGCCAAGCCCGGGCTCTCGGCCCAGGCAAGCCACAAGAGAGATGTCACCTCCTAGAGTACCGTTAGTATTCTTTGTCAATTGATAATTTAAATGCACCCCCGCATTCAGTAGACGCACCTCCGTGAGATTCTTGTTGCCAGACGGATGAGACATGTAATGCTTGCGCTCCGGTTCCAGCGGATACAGCCAAACCCGCAGACGGGACCTCTCATTCTCGATGAGGGCATGAAGGAGGTCTTGCTTCCCTTGCAGCGATTTATACGCGCCACGGTTCTGCGAAGCAATTCCTGAAACGCTACCCAAGGCCGATACAACATCGCTGAGGATCTTGTCTTCCGCTTTGATTTGCAGTCGATTGCCTCCAAAAGACCATCTCGGCGGATGTTTGAACCAATGCAGCGCGGCAGACAGGATCTGATCTTTCAGCTTCCACGACGCGGCCGGGTCGGTGGAGCTGAAGTGCTGGAGCACTTTCAGACTGAAAAGAATGATCCGGAAGTGCAATTCCCTAGATAAGGGATGGCCGGCCGTGTGCAATAGGCCTACTGTTGTCCGATCGATGAGTCGAGCGAACAGGCGCTGGTCTTGCACATTGCCCAGACGTATCGCGCTGTAGTGGCTCTCAAAGAACTGAAGCACGAGAAGATGCGGGGTGAGGATATTTTGCGCCTTCTGTTGCTTGTTGAGCATCAGTGCCTTATCTGTTGGCAGAAGCTCAATCTTGGCGTACAGCGGATCGAGATAATCGAATGACGGGTCAAACAGTCCTTTGCGACGCTCAATGGTCTTCTCCCAAGCTGTCATTACCTCCACCAAGATCTTTGGTTCTACTCTTGGGTTTTCATTAATGACGCCCAGCCACAAAGACAACCCGAGGCTTATGGATTCTTTCGTGAATATCTCGAAGGGCAACGCAACCAGGTAATGAGAGAGAGCAGGGTGGGAGTCTTCTTTGCTGCACAGGAGTGCAGCAGCTTGTCGGAGAGTATCACGAACTTCTGTGTGCGAGATATCATGTCCTGACTTGGCATGTTGACACAGCTGAGACAGAGGTTTTTCCACGGTCTTTGTCGAACCCAGCAAGGACATGGCACTTGGAGCATGATGAAACCCTAAACAGCTCTGGATTAGCTCCCAGTGTGTACGAGCACGGACAGTATTCCCTACCATTGACCTTCGCCTGGCCGTGCCCCGATATGTTGGTCGAGAGAGCATTGGGATATCTGTACTTCTGACGCGTTGTGTATTGAGCGATGAAGTCAGACGCAACATCAACTCTGTTAGCCCCGTAACTATCGACGGAGCCTAATTGGGTAATATGTTAGCCGGACCTGTTGCATATTCATTTACCAATTGCACTAGACATACCGAGTCGTTGGTCACTGTTAGGGATGAGGGCTCCCATATCTAGCGCAAATGAGCGTCCCATTGAAACGTGGCCAAACTCAGTATTGACTTCAGAGACAGATAAATACGTCTGATTGACAATTAGCAACCGATTCATCAGGCCATTGCTTGCAGCATACCTGGAGGAGTCCTTTGATATCCAGAGGAGCAATGTCCATCACTGCTGTGACCCACGCCCAGGCACGCTCAATAAGCATATCCAAGGTCTTCTTTCTGAAGTTGTAGTTATCAGGAAGGTCGACCTTAACGAGCCCTGTAGGGGAGGTGAATGAAGACCGCCATTCGAACTCATCCAGTTCCTCTTCAAGGCACGAAGACCACATCACAGTCAAAAGTTCAAGCAGAGCAAACAGCGAGTGCTTCTCACAGAGAGCTGACGGGCACTCTTTTATGATCTTGTTCGCACAGAATACCGCAACAGTCTGTACTCTTTCGATCCGATGACAGCAAGCCACAAAGAAATTAGCCAGCTCCTTTGACAGGAACGGAATTGAGAAGTTTTCATGTTTCTCAGACAGAGTCAAAGAAAGATAGCATGCTACAATCTTTTCCGCGATTGCACTCATGCAGGAGGCCATCTCAACTGTGGTGAGAGCAGGGTCTCGGAAATACTGGAGGAACTTGGTACAGTCGCCCGACAAAGCTCGTAGGCTCTCTACCAACATGGCCGCATTCAGGAAGACGGCCTTTGGGTAGTTCAACCGCTTGATGTCATGTTCCCTGCTCGGGAGCTCTGTCATCAGGACCTTCTTTTGCTCCAGCAAACGCGGTTGGCTCATTCCTCGTCTGAGGATCGTGTTGAGCTCCACGTCACTCTCAAGCATCTCCATTCGATCCTCGGCCACAAGGGGTGGAGTGTGTTTTGCAAGAAGGCGTAGCTCCTTGAGGTGGCTCCGAGCAACGGCAGAGTTGAGCGAGATTCCATGGACAGCCATATTGAACCAAGCATCACGGAACAAAGTGGTGACATCCTGTTCGTACTCCATCACGGCTTCATCTCCTTCACTGCCATCCTCTCCCGAAGCAACAAGTAGAGCCAATGGCTTAATAAGAGGCACGATTTCATCAGGCGCCAGGACAAGCTCCTTCTGTCGCTCGCTCTCGAAATCGGGAGCATCGCCTTTGTTCACAATGCTCTCCAGCAGATGGATCAGATATGTCCCGTAAAGAGGGGACTGTCTCTTTAGGATGGTTGACAAGTACGTCATTGCACTCTGGACAGCATTCGTGGTATCAGCATGCCCCTTGTTCAACCCATCCCGGTAGATGCGATCATAGAATTTGAGTAAAAGCTGGAACTCCGCTTGGCCTGTACTAAGAGCCAACGAGGCGGCCTCCTTGACAATGGAGCAATCAACTGTAGCGTTGATCTTTCCTATCTTCTGCAGCAACATGGACTGAGCGAGAGCACTAATTTTCTCGTCGTTGCAACTCGTTGCAATCGTCACGATGGCATGAATGACGTTTTTGTACGGTACTGCGCCCTCCTCACCGTCGGTTGCGAGAGACACAACACTAGCACCAAGTGCACCATTTGCCTCATTGGCGTGGGCATGATATGCTTTGTCCGTGCCTGAGCCTGGGCTCAACACGTTACCCAATGAATATAGGGTCGTGATTACAGCATCCTCGGACAGAATACCGAGAGCCTGAGCGAGGCATCGTGCAGCAACAGATCCAGTAGGTTTCGCGGGAACACTGCCTTCAACGATAAACCTCAGGAGAGATCGACTTCCCGACGAGGCATTGTTGAAGGACATCCTTGCGATGATCGCGATACTCTTCAGAGTTGCTGTCGCCAACTCTACGCAAGACATCTGATTGGGATCAACCATCGTGTCCTCCAGCCACGAAAGGAAATCCTCGCTGTTTCCCTTGTCTTCACTCAAAAGAACACAGTGCAGATATCCAATCAGAGCAAATGTCTTTGTAGAGAAAGTGAGCCGCTGTTGCCATGGGGAGCCTAGCTGCAGATAATCAGACCCGTCCTCCAAAAGCTGGATCTGCTGGGCGATTATCTCTGTAACTCGGTCCACAAGCGCCTTCTCGGCATGGTCGTTGCTCCTCGCAATCCCGACGCCATTCATATAGTCGTCCAGGAGCTCATCATCCGACAGATTCTGCGCCCCGATAAGGGATGTCATACAGGCCTTGACGAAGCGCATGAACCCCTCTTGGAGCAACATGGCCCCCAGAGGGCGTCCATCGCTCGCATACCGCCGGGCATATCTCCTCCAGTCCCTGAGCGTCAAGTCTGGGACTCCCGCATTGCGCACGGTCGAAGACGCAGTCTCGATGGCAACCATGAAAGGCTCGGACAATATGGACCGCATGTGGTCGACGATGCGCAGCTTCTCTGTCGCATACCAGAATGCAGTATACTTCGCCGCCGCCTCCAGAAATCCCACCAGAGAGACCGAAATCGATAGCACACTGGCACACTCGTGGCCCGCGCCATGCTTGGCGGCTCCTCCATCGTAGTGTCTGAAAGGGACTGCCGCTTTGACAGCTTCGGCGCAGTTATATACGTAGTCATTGATGGCCTGGTGGACGGTCTCTCGCAGAGCCGGGTATTCGGATCCTAGGAACAGCAGCGAGGACGTAAGGTTATAAGTGAGGGATTCCCAAGGCGACGGCTTGATGTTGTGTAGAAAGGGCGATTGGCGAAACAGCTGGCTGTGGGACTCAGGCAGATATTGGGCGAGTTGAGAGGCGAGTTTGGAGGCGTGTTCATATTTCGATACCGAGGAGGAGGCCTTGCACAGCGCAAGAAGGACATCTAGCTCTCGAATTCCCTACTTGGGTCAGACTGTGGTTCGATCGAAGATATCAAAGACAACAGAAGGGCATGAACGAACCATGGGAATTCGCGCGGTAGGTGCCTGATTTTGTAGGACGCCATTGAGTCCATTTGCGTGGGCGGTAGATGATTGATAGTGGGTAGTCAGTCGTACAAGGTCGGTCTCGTCGTTTTGCGGCGCGGCGACTGCTAGGCTTGCGAGCTTCGCCAGAGCCTTGGACCGAATATTTTCCGGTAGACTGGCAAGAAATTAGTTCGAGCGTATCATCTTGGGCAATTCATGCACTCACTCTGACATTGTAGGGGAGCCACTGGGCCAGCGCACAAGAGGTTTGGAGGAATATACTCTTTAGTTGGGCTCCAACCCCTGGACGTCAGCGGAGGGCGGGAGTCTATGTAATTCCGAAAGGCCGCCCCCGGATCCACATGGTGCCCGTTTTCCTAGGTCCTCGGTGTTCTTTGAAGAATCACAAGAGAAATAAGAACCTAAATAGGACTGATGGATGCTTGATAAAAAGAGGCTAAGCGGCATTTCATTCCCTTGAAAGCGTTTTGGCGGATTTTTCGATAATCGCCTCTCAAGTGTCGATGCATCCTTTAGGACGAGGGAGGATTAAACACATAATTTTGAACTGAATGAATAAAATAGAGAGGAAGAATGGTAACAGCATTGATGGAATTATTGACGTTCTAATTACCGTTATATTATCATATATTATTTTGTGGGATTGGGTACATAGAGGATATATATATCATTGCCACTACTCAGGTACCCAAGGTACAGAAGTAACACCCATAAACCTAGCTAGACCAGCGATTTTGCAAAAACTGGAAATCCATGGATACCCCAATGAGTCCAGACAATAACAAATAATCTAACGACTTCTACGTGACCACGAGGTACATGGATCCCCAGCACTGTAGTGTTTGGCAGGAAGTAACTCAAGAGGTACCGCTTGGCGGTGGAAAGCTAGACCGTCAATGGACGCGTCTCGCTCCTTTCCGACTCGAGACCAGGATTATCTGCCACAGCCTCGTTTCTCTTTCCCACTTCTAACCTCCCGACTCACCTTTTCTGCCAGATTCTTACTTATCGCTATATTGCCAATCGTTTGCCCGAGATCCCAATCTATCCTCCGGGAAATCCGTCTGTTGTTTTGGCCCTGATTCCCAATTACTCACCACCGGCGTTCCCTCCGCTATCTCCTTAGTAGCACAAAGCATGATAGATCTTGGGAAATTTTAATCATGGTGCCCAAAAATGAAAAGAGCTCTCTCAAGCGTGGCCGAGTGTGTCTCATCCCCTTTCCCTGCATTCCAGATCGCTAACCTGCTTTTGGCGCTATAGGTTAGTGCCGACAGTGATTCTCAAGACCAGAAGAAGCCCCGGCGATCCCAAAGAATAACTTCGCAAAGCCAGAAACAGGCCACCCCGGTTAGCGCGTCGTATCTGCCGACACCACTCACACAGCATGATTCAACGGCGACAGACTCCCGAAAGGAGGCCACCGCAACGCCTCCACACCGTCCCAGCCAGGCACACCCTCAGACCCCAACCCTCTCAGACTCGCTCGGACAATGTTCTTCACCTCCGGGGGACACCCAGGCTCTTTCCCAGTTTGTGTATCCTCCGAGGTCCTTTGCCAATGAGGTGGAGGACGAAGTCGCGGAAGGCGTATGGGGCTATTTAATTCCGCTAGATGACAATTTCCGAGATATCTTGGTGCTGAGGAAGCGGGACACCTGCGGCAAGAGAGAGGACACCAAATGCAAATCGGACAAAGAGCAAGGCAAGACCTCGGCATCTAAACAGGGCAAGAAATCGGCTCCGGGCGGTTATCTTGTTGGCCGTCACCCGGAATGCGGTAGGAACCTATCCCGGCGAAGCTCGTCTACTAGCCCTAACGATCGCCAGATCTTGTTCTCAACGTCCCCACCGTATCGAACCGGCACTTCCTTATTTTCTCGGAAAACCGAAAAGGCGACTCCATTGCCATCCTGGAGGACTTATCCAGCAATGGAACGTTTGTCAACGATGCAGTTGTTGGACGGAACAAACACCGTGAGCTCGAGGACGGCGACGAGATTACGATTTTGAATGAGGCGAGATTTGTCTTTCGACAACCCCAGACCAGAGACACCAATGGCTTTCGACAGCAGTACCGCATCTTCCGACAATTGGGAAAAGGTCATTTTGCAACCGTCTATCTCTGTGTTGAGCGGGCCACGGGGACTCAGTACGCAGTAAAAATGTTCGAGAAACGCCCTGGTGACTCCCAAAAGTCGCAGACGGATCCTCTGCAGCAAGAGATCGGCCTGTTGATGGGGGTGAACCATCCGAATCTGCTATGTTTGAAAGATACTTTTGATGAAACTGATGGGGTGTACCTCGTGCTGGAGCTTGCTCCGGAGGGCGAACTCTTCAATCTCATTGTCAGTAAACAGAAGTTCTCGGAGAAAGAGACACGTCATATTTTCCGTCAGCTTTTCGAGGGGCTCAAATACTTGGTATGGACCTGCACCTGTTTGAGAAAGAGAACCATTCTCACATGAACAGCATGATCGTGGGATTGTTCATCGAGACATCAAACCCGAGAATATTCTGGTGGCAGATAAGGATCTGACCGTGAAACTGGGCGACTTTGGGCTTGCCAAGATCATCGGAGAGGATTCCTTCACCACGACCTTGTAAGTCGTTCGTGTCTTCCAAGGGAGGTTCGACGGATGCTAACCGAGGCGACAATGCGATAGATGCGGAACCCCAAGCTGTAAGTGACGCTTCAAGTTCTTCTTCTTTAAATACATGCTGATTCGGGTCATGTAGATGTGGCCCCGGAAATCTTACAGGAATCTCGTCGCCGCAAGTATACCAAAGCGGTGGATATTTGGTCATTGGGCGTTGTTCTCTACATCTGCCTTTGTGGATTCCCTCCTTTTTCAGATGAGCTTTACACGCGCGACAACCCATACACTCTGGCACAACAGATCAAGATGGGGCGTTTTGACTACCCTTCCCCCTATTGGGACTCAGTTGGCGATCCCGCTTTGGATCTCATTGACCGAATGCTTACAGTTGATGTGGACAAGCGAATCACGGTGGATGAATGCCTGGACCACCCATGGCTTACGGGCAAAACCCAGAGTCTCACGGACAGCACTGACGGGCTCACCGGAGCTTTGGGACAGTTGGATTTCTCCAAACGCAAAGTCGCCCGCGAACGTACGCTGCTCAGCAGCATCAACGATGCGGCGTTCAGTGAATGTGGCGAGGGAACCGGCGCACCCGTCAAGGTCTTCCACAAGAACAACGCCGGGAAGCGCATGCACAACCAGCCCATCACTTCCAACCAAACGGCCGCTGGAGGACAGACTGCTCCTCGAGACTTTGTCAACCTGGGCGAGGGCGGAGACCCGGTTTTATTCGAAGAAGACCCGACAAGTCGATACAAGTAGAGGTTTCTTGGACATGGGCGCCATTCTATTGGTTTCATAGACTTTGTAATAATGTCTTCCCTTTCGTTAGTTCTATTTTTGGAGCGGTGGGTTTGTGTGAGGACATCGAGATGGCGCTATGAGGACAGGATGGCAGGACGAGACATTGATATAACTAAGTGTAAAAAGTATCTAGGTAGATCATGGACTCTAAACAACAATGGTTTGTCATGAGATTGGATTTGTAGCAGATAGTCCTAGATGGGCTGATACCTAGGTATAGTGAGTGGCTGATATGCAGGGAGAGCCGAAGTGGCGTGATGTGAAATCCCCCTCGGTGTGATTCGCCGCCGATGGCCCCTCCCAGGGGTTGTTTTTTTCCACTTTCTGCCACTTATTTGCCTTGCTGGCGGGATTCATTGGACCCAGACCACCCCCCGCCCGGTTCGTCTATACTCCTTCAGTACTAGGCACCCCTTAGTCAGGACCAGGTCCCCTGGCGCGGTGTTCTTTTTTGAGATTTCATCTGCGACTCCGTATTCCCGTATCGCGCGCCCCATCTCCCTATTACGACAACGGCCACGACGACCCTAGAAAAGAACCGTCTCTCGCTCAATCGGCCCTCACCGCGAGCTTCACAGGAGGGTGCCTCCATATGAGACACTTGTCCTTCTCTGTCAGCATCTTGCGTCGCTAAATCGCCTCGTCGACTTGTCGTTTCGAAACCATGGGTGTGTTTGCGGATATTATCAGCAGCCTCTGCGAGCATTGCTCGTCTCTCTCGATATGGGCTTTGGGGGGAGCCGTCTTGTTGGCGGTGTTTGTCCTGTCGGTCGTCATCAACGTTTTGCGACAGCTCCTATTTAAGAACCCTCACGAGCCTCCGGTGGTTTTCCATTGGGTCCCCTGGATCGGTAGCACAATCAGTTACGGCATTGACCCCTACAAGTTTTTCTTCGAGTGTCGCGCAAAGGTAGGTCTTATTACCAGATGAAATAGTCCGAGCGAATGGTTTAATTGACCTTGTTTGTGGCGGTAGTACGGCGATATCTTCACCTTCGTCCTCCTTGGAAAGAAGACGACAGTGTACTTGGGAACCAAGGGCAACGACTTCATCTTGAATGGCAAGCTTCGTGATGTCTGTGCCGAGGAGGTCTACTCGCCTCTCACGACCCCTGTCTTTGGTCGTCATGTGGTTTACGACTGCCCCAACGCCAAGCTGATGGAGCAGAAGAAGGTAACCCACGCCTGAGCACCCCCCCCCCCCCCCGTCCCATTTACTCCTCGCTGACACGTCTAGTTTGTGAAATTCGGTCTCACGTCCGATGCGCTCCGCTCCTACGCTCGCCTCATCACCGCCGAAGTCGAGGATTTCGTCAAGAACAGCCCGACATTCCAACAGCCGAAGGGAACTTTCGACGTCTGCAAGATTATCGCTGAAATTACCATCTATACTGCTTCGCGTTCCCTCCAAGGAAAGGAGGTTCGCAACCGGTTTGATTCCACCTTCGCCGAAATGTACCATGATCTGGACATGGGCTTCGCTCCGATCAACTTCGTCTTGCCCTGGGCTCCTCTCCCCCACAACCGGAAGCGTGACGCGGCGCAGAAGAAGATGGCCGAGACCTACATGGAAATCATCAAGGAGCGTCGGCAGGCGGGTGGTAAGAAGGACTCTGAGGATATGGTCTGGAACCTCATGTCGTGCGTCTACAAGGACGGTACCCCGCTGCCTGACGAGGAGATTGCGCATATGATGATTGCGCTTCTGATGGCTGGTCAGCATTCGTCCTCGTCGACCGCCTCCTGGATTGTCCTGCGTCTTGCCGAGAACCCCGAGATCATGGAGGAGCTCTACCAGGAGCAGTTGCGCGTGCTGGGCTCGGATCTCCCCCCGTTGACTTGGGACAGCCTGCAAAAGCTGGAGCTCCACGCCAAGGTGATCAAGGAGACCCTTCGGATCCACGCCCCCATCCACTCGATCATGAGAGCGGTGAAGAACCCGATGCCCGTGGAGGGCACCCCCTATGTCATCCCCACCTCTCACAATGTGCTGTCTTCGCCCGGTGTCACGGCCCGGTCGGAGGAGCACTTCACCGAACCCCTGAAATGGGATCCTCATCGCTGGGATGAGACCGCTGCGCCAAGTACCGAGGAGGAGGAGGAGACGATCGACTACGGTTATGGTTTGGTGACCAAGGGTACGAATAGTCCGTACCTGCCCTTCGGTGCCGGCCGCCATCGCTGCATTGGTGAGCAGTTTGCCTATGTCCAGCTTGGTGCCATCACTGCTGCGCTGGTGAGACTCTTCAAGTTCAGCAACCCCCCTGGAGCCAACAAGCTCCCCGACACAGACTATTCGGTAAGTTGCTTATTCTTTCATGATGTGGCTTTTTGGATTTGAAGCTAACGACCACAGTCTCTTTTCTCGAAACCTCTCGGCAAATCCTACGTGCAGTTTGAAAAGCGCGAGACCAAAACCAAGGCCTAATAATATCTCATTGCATAGAAACACCCTCTGCTTTACGGTCTTGAAGAGTGGTTGAGTTTCAGATGACTGGGGTCCTTCTATCAGCGACTTCCTTTCCCTGAGTGGTTGTAAATGACGATCGGTTCTGTCCTTCTTGAACATGTCTATACCTATATTTTTAATCATGCACTGTACTACACGCAATGAATAGAAAAGATTTTCAGCACCATATTCATTCTATGCACACAATAAACGTCCAAATACAAACCCAGGAGTTCATTGTCTCTCTTTCCGAGTATCAGGTCCCTGGTCCAAGCACCAAATAGTACATAATAGGTTCAACAATGTATAATACAGGCAATTGATGTCTTACAACAATGAATGAGCTCAACCCAAATCAATCATTTATGCAGTTCCCTTCTTCCTCTCCTCGCTCCGCTTCTTAGCCCGGACTTCAGCGCGTCTCCTCTCTCCGCCATCAACCTTGTGCCCCAACTTGTCCTCCCACATGCCCTCCTGGATCTTGATGAGGGCCGCACTGCCATTGGTCCCCTTCAACGGCTGCAGAAACGGACCCCTTATCAACGACCCACTGTGAATCTTCATGTGCGCGAATTTCTTGAGCGGTTTCGACGGGTCGTGCGTATATGTGGTTGCATCAGGCGGGAGGTTTACGACGACCTTGCGCATGCCGGGGGAGAGCGTGGCCGAGGCGGGCGCCTTCTCGCTGCTCTGGGCAGCCGAATCCAACGGCACTTCCACCACGCGCAACTGCGCCGCCCCGTCCACCACATGCTCGAGATCGCCGCCGGGCCCGTATGCCCCCTGCCGGAACTTCTCGCGCTTCCGCAGCAGGTACCGCCGTTGGCGGGCGGGCTCAATGCCCAGTTCTCGGAGCTCGGTGGAGCTGAGCGTGAAGAGTTTCTCCCACGAGGGCAGCTTGCTGGCGTGCTTGGACATACCGCGGCCGATCAGGGTGAGGAACGTCTCGACGTCCGGGACGAAGGGCGTCGGCGCGGGGACGGGCGTGGGGGTTGTCGTGTTTTTGTGGAAGCAGCGAATGCAGGTTTTGCCGATGGTGAAAGGGCGCAGGAGGCGCGAGGATAGGAGGGTTGAGTTGCGCATAGCCATGTTGGGTCACGGGGTGGTATCGGGGTCCCGTTCCTTTGTGATATGAATTGTCGCGGGAAGAGGGGCGGCCGAGAGAAAAGTGTGTATGTGTGGGGGAGAGAGACCTTTGGTACAATTGTGGAATGGATTAGGTCGTAGTCAATGTCATTGTCGATTGGGTCGTGGAGCCTGGGTGCTGTTGATGGTGTCCGCTGTGTTGCTGAGAAATTTCGGCGATGTTGCGGGATTAACAAAACTCCGAGCGGTCTGCCCTTACTACAACTTCCCGTCGGCCAATGTACTTGACTTCCGCGCCTCGAAGTGCATCCTCTTTGACATATCATTATTCTTAACCGCACGATCTTCTGAGAGGAGTCTGAAGTTTATGCTTCAATATTGAAGGGATTCAATAGCCCGGACCACAACAATGCGCAGTCAATAACTCGTTAGTAATAAGCTACGAAGAGCGTCTGTCGTCACATATTCTTGAGTTCGGCGGCTGCCTTGCCACGATATGAACCTTTTCGACACAGAGTGACAAATAAGCCCAGAATAATCGCACCTAATGGCCGTCTCACCACTTCCTCCTCAGTCTCCTGCCGCGGTGGCGTCATCTTCCCATGCAGAGACGAAACTCAGAAATGTTGCGGCCCAGGCCTCACTCAACAACGCCCGCGGGAGTATCCCTTCCCCCCAGCCCGCGCAGGATTCAGATCGCGAGCTCACCGAGCAATTGAACGATGAAGTGCGGAATAAATATATCAAAGGTGGAGCCCTTTCGTGGTGTTCTTACTCGCACGTACTGTTGAGCTAACGAACGACCGGTCTATAGATAAGAAGCTCGGAGAGGGTACATACGCCGTGGTATACCTGGGACGTCTCCGGGCCGATCCATCTTCCTACGTCGCTATAAAGAAAATCAAGGTCAACGCCGATTTCAAGGACGGGCTGTCGATGGACGCTATCCGCGAAGTCAAATACCTCCAGGAACTTGCCCACCCGAACATCATTGCGCTGCACGATGTCTTCTCCTCGAAAGATCAGAACCTCAATCTGGTGCTGGAATACCTGCCACTCGGGGATCTGGAAATGCTCATCAAAGATGGAAACATCCACTACGGCGCCGCGGATGTCAAGGCTTGGATGGGCATGCTCGCGCGCGGGGTCTGGTTCTGCCACGAGAACTTCATCCTGCACCGCGATATCAAGCCGAACAACTTGCTGATCGCCTCCGACGGGGAAGTTAAACTGGCCGATTTCGGTCTGGCGCGGTCCTTCTCCGATCCCTACCTGCGAATGACACATCAAGTGATCACGCGTTGGTACCGGCCGCCAGAGCTGCTGTATGGGGCTCGGTTCTACTCCGGCGCCGTCGACGTCTGGTCGATGGGCATGGTGTTCGCGGAGCTGCTCCTCCGCGTGCCGTTTGTTGCGGGAAACACGGATCTGGACCAGATCTCGAAGATCTGTGAGGCATTTGGCACACCGACAGAGGACAACTGGCCCGGCGTCACCAAACTGCCGAATTATCTACCGCCGGATAGCAACCACGTCGTGCCGCTGCAGGGTCGTGAGTTCTTTCTGAGACAGTTCCCCACGGCTGGTCCTGTGGGAGCGGATCTGCTCATGTCTATGTGCGCGTTGGACCCGAGGAAACGAAGCACCGCGCGCCAGATCCTCGAACATGGCTGGTGGTTGACGGAGCCGAAACCCACGGACAAAGAAAACCTGCCTCGCAAGTCGGGCGGGATGAAGAAAATGGGCGATGATCTCACGCGACGCGGTGGAGAGATTGACGATACGACGTTTAAGAATGCGGCGCGACAGCTAGATTTCGGTGCGATGCGATAAGACCGCCTAGCTTAATGACATCTGACATAAGGAGCTAGCTGGCTGTCTGACTCAGAATTTAAAGTACCTAGGTGAAGAACGTGCCGCCTGGGCCAGGGACGAACGATGGAGCTCCGAAGAAGGGATAGCAGGCCGTATTGGCGATACATCAGATACACCGGACCTCCTGCGCAAATGCTGTAAGGGCGAACCTATCAGATTATTTCCCCCAAAGGATAGACGCCTTTGGACGCCCCCTGAAACCACTCTCATGGGGATAATCTCCCATAAATTACCGCTAGTCTTTGATCAAACGGGAATTCACCAACCATCAGGCGTGTTGACAGGGACCAAGCAGCGTGCCAGATAAACAAACCTCCCCAGTGGGGCGTCAATCATCATTTCAGGAGTTCTCGGGCGTATCCATCTGATATACTCCGTAGTTACAGAGGACCTTTACATACATACAGCAGATGTTGAAGGAGGCAAACGAAAGAATTGCGAGGACAATGAGATTGTTGAAGTAGGGGATTTTGATTCTTATTTCTTCATTATTAGATGCTCTATAATTTGGAATAGCACTGATTACATTAATAATCATAGTCATAAACGTACTTAAAGAAGGAGTTATTTTTACTCCGCTCCCCCTCGAGGCCATCACTGGCCAGACTAAGACAGAAAAAAAGACTAAAGATCCAAAACATCCCCAGGTCGCCCTGCACTTCCACTCCTTCCTCTATCCTGCCGGGTGCCTTTCTTCCTTCACCCCAATCATACTCCCAATACTAATACTAATACCTGTACCTCCCGTCGTTTCCTCCGTCCTCCGTCTATCCATCCATCCCTCCGTCGCCATCCCTCCTACTCGTTCTCCCCCGACCTTCGGATCGGCGCCGCCACCGGCGAAATCTTCCACCCATCGGCCATCACGGCTTGCGTTATCGCCCCCTTCGCTAACCCCCCCCCCAGGGAATCCTCGGTGGAAGCACACACTCGCGCGCTGTGTTCGGATCGAAGTCATCAGAGCCCTATCATGAAATAAACGACAGAAACTATCAACGACGTCGGATCGCACGCGATAGAGCCCCTCAGGGATCTTCAACTACCGAGTTACACCACGTCCCGGCAGATACTGCAGGTCTCCATGACCTTTGCACAACAACAACACGTTCGGAAGAGTCGATTTTCATCAATCTTAGGTGAGTGTCCCGGACAGCATCTCGTCTTCTCCCTAGGGCTATCGTCGGGAATGAATCGCCTCGCCCGATGCGCGGGGAATGCAGAGATAACCTTCTCTGCCTTAAGCTCTGTGCAGAGAATGCACCGACATTCCTGGATCCAAACCATTCCATACTCACCCGACACGATCGCATTCACACCGAATATCGGTTTATTTGTATGTCCTAACAATGATGTCGACTTAGTTACCCGTTCTCCGTCCTGCCATCCACGGATCGCCTCCTCACCAGAACCGCACCTGGCCTGCGTATGGCTATTCCTCCCCGCATTTAAAACCTACCTGCCGACATCAGCCTATCCTCATTCGATTAGAAATGTCTACCGTATCGCAACAATCGGGCGCTACCGCCAGCGCGGCCACCGGTTCCTTGCCCACGTTACCCGCCCCAAAATCACGCAAGAGCTTCCCCGTATCGGCCGACTCCTCCCGCGTCTCTTCTCCGTCCCACTCCACGAAACTGCGTTCGCCATCCAGCCCACGACCGACGCTGACCAGATCTTCGTTGTCTAATCCGGCGTCGACTCTGAGCGCATCCAGGTCGATCCCCGGCACCCGGACCCCGAGCAGTCCAGAGAAGTCCCTCCGGAGGACGATCAGTATCGCGGCTTTTCCTCAACCCCCGAAAGCGGGCAGCCGCTCATCCACCGCATCGTCCGCGTCTGGGATCCCGGGCATCCACTCGTCCGGCAGTGTGAAAGTCAAGGGGGGCTCCAGACTCAGTGTCGGTACAACCAGCAGCTACAGAAGTTCCAAAACCTCGTCCCTGCTCAATGGAGGCGAAGGCAAGACAGCGACGGCCACAGATGTTCGTGAGCATGAGGCTTCGCCATCACATAGCCGAAGCTCGTCGGCGCAGGGCTCATATTCAACCAGCGCAACGACCTTCGAAGATGGAGATGAAGCGACCGGCACGGCCAAGACCAGTTCGAAGGCCAAGGAAGTTAAAGGGAACGTCATTGTCAGTGTTCGAGTACGACCTGACGCAAATGGGAGTGACGGCGCAAAGGCCAGCGGCGAATGGATCGTCGATGGTCGCCGGGGGTTGATTTCTCATCATGGAAAGGAAGCGGGTGATTATTACTATGGTAAGATTTCATTTCTGTGGGTTGACGCACCATGCTGATTGGTCTGATTACTCCAGATAATGTCTTTACTGCTCACGAACATAACTCGCGAGTCTACGATTCGGCCGCCAAACGCCTCGTAAGGAGGGTAATGGAGGGATACCATGGCACAGTTTTCGCCTACGGTATGACTGGAACTGGAAAGACCTTTTCCATGCAGGGAACCGCAACCGCCCCGGGTGTGATACCTCTAGCGATCACGGATATATTCTCCTTCATCAGAGAGACACCGCATCGCGAGTTTTTGCTCCGCGTCAGTTACCTGGAGATCTACAACGAGAAGATCCATGACCTTCTCTCCGCCTCCAGTTCGGGCGGCACAATGGCTCAGCAGGAAGAGATCAAACTGCGTGAGGACAGTAAAAGAGGCGTGTACGCAACCCCTTTGAAGGAAGAAATCGTGCAAAGTCCCACTCAACTCCTACGCGTCATCGCGCGCGGTGACCATGCTCGGCGCACGGGAAGCACACAGTTCAATGCTCGCAGCTCCAGAAGTCATGCGGTGGTGCAGATTGTCGTGGAAAGCAGAGAACGCGCCCCAACCGGCCCCACGCAGGACCGACGCTCGGGGATGGCACCTGGGGGTGTCCGAGTGTCAACCCTCAGCTTGATCGATCTTGCTGGATCAGAACGCGCTGCGGATGATAAAGAGCGGCGCACCGAGGGTGCACATATCAACAAGAGTCTTCTTACCTTGGGAAATATCATCTCCAGACTGTCGGAAAGCAAAGATAAAGATAAATCGGGACCAGCCGACAAGGAGGGAAGACATCTACCATACCGCGACAGCAAGCTCACGCGACTACTGCAACCGGCGTTGTCCGGAAATTCGCTTGTCAGTATCCTCTGTACAATCCAGCTGGGTAGTGCAGCCAACTCCCACTCGGGTGAGACCCTCAACACTCTGAAGTTTGCCGCGCGTGCCAAGAACAACATTGTCAGCCATGCGAAGAGAGCCGAAGAGGCTTTCGGTAGTGGCGGCGGTGATGCCGGTAGTCGGGTTCTTCTCGAACGCTACCGTATGGAAATTCAGGCCCTTCGTGGACAGCTCGAAAGCCAAACCAAGGCTCAAGCTGAGAAGGAACTCAAGTTGGAAGAGCAGCAATTGGAAAAAGAGGCACAAACGCGGCACGAAGAGCAAATGCTCGAGATGCAGCTTGCTCGAACTGCGTTGAAGGAGAGGATCGAACATTTGAATCGACTTATCTTGAGTTCGAAGTCGACCGGGGTGAATATCCAGGGCAGCATGTCTGCGCTCGGCCGACTGTCACGGATGTCGTCTTTAGCAGAATCCGGCTCGCGGTCGTTACGATCCTCCGTGAGTCAATCTACATTGGGGGCGTATGGCGGCTCTATGCGGCCAGTGTCTTTCCTGTCCGTCAACAGCAATGACCCGTCTGTCTTTTCTGGCGGACCGATGCACAATGATGACGATGATATGGGCGAGTTCGCCGACGGGAAGGCCAGCGCGCAAAGACAGATTGCGGCCCTCCAGGCTGATCTGAGCGATAAGAATCGCTATATCTCCACCTTGGAGAGACGTCTGCTACAGGCTCGGCGGTCCAGTCACTCCCGCATGTCAGTGGGAGTCAAAGCTGGGAACTCCCCACCGGAAGCGCCCGACATGGCGGCTTTGCTTCGCGAAAAGGACCTCGAGATTAATGAACTCCGGCAGCAACTCGATGACAAGGACCGCATGCTGGCTGCACTCCGCTCCGCCGCCCGGCATCGTGAAATGGCCCACATCAATACAGAGACGTACAGCTCAGACGGGAAGGAGAAGAGCAAATCCCCTGACAAACGTCCGAGCAGCATCAGTACGCCACCTGCTGACCCTGACGTGCTTGCACCATTACCCGGCGAAACCAAAGATGGACAGAGAAAGAGCATGGATGAAGTCTCGCGCATTCTTGACGAGATGATCCAAGACCGCGTGGAAAGCGGCCAGTTGATAAAGGGCTCTCGCGGCAGTGTTCGTATCGCTGAGAGCAGGCGTGCATCTGATTCAGTGACTAATGTACCTGGATTGAGGACTGCGAGCTCAGGGACCTCAGGGACTGGGGATCCCATTAGTAGCCCGGATATGTGATTTGCAGGCTGGATAGCTTGGACCGGCTCGTGCTCTGCTCAAGTAGCCATAGAGCCCGTCTTCCTCGCCCATAACTGATACTATTTACGCCTTTGTGTTCTTTGCGTGTTTGTGTTTTGATACTCTCTACCTTATTCGTTTCTGTCCAGATACCCAGGCTGTCTTTGACTATTTCATGACTACAGGCTTTACATAATTGATGGTTATTTGTTGATTTATCAAGATTGACCGTGCTTTGAGATTAATGTAGGGCATGCCTTAGTACCCTATCGGATCTGACGGTGTAAGCAAGAAATATCCACACCATTCACCATTTACGAGAAGAAGCCTACCATGGAGGACGAAATAGGTGACCGTCACAATGTCGATCATGTGAGATGTGCGACTCTCTCGAGTCCGATTGGTGGGTATTGCCATCTAAAAACCCATCTCTTCCCAACTACGCCTCTCACCATCATCCCCTTTTCCCTACCGCAATACAAAGTTCTCAATGGATTGGGGAATTCCTAGGACCCCATGGTCTTCTGGGCGCTTACTAACTGATGCCCAGAGGGCCCGTAAGCGTCAAATGAACCGAGCCTCTCAGCTTCGACGACGGGAAGGTTTGAAGAATGCCCTTAAAGCAATCGACAACCGCCTATCCCACATGGAACAGCGCTGCTTGTCTTTACAACCACTCCACGCGAAGGTAACACCACTGCTCATGAGCTCTAGGACAGGCTGCTGACGATCGCATTGTACTGTCCTCAAGAACTTAGAGATTGTTCCTCATGCACCCAACGATTGTGTCAACCACGACACTAGTCTCTGCGATTCGTTGTGTGAGCTCCTTCGTAGTGCATATTTTTTTCAAGCCCCCACTGGTGTGCACAGATGATCGTTTCAATCAAGATGCGCTGATCCGCGGCGTTATTTTGGGATGGAGTGTGATTCAGCGTGAATATTTTACTTGTCCTATATGGGGCGTTCTGCATCGTATCGATGTCCTCTTGATGGCAGGCACCCCAGTAGCGACCAGGCTAGCTCTTCTTCGCGGAATTCACCTCCTTCTTCTGGTATTACGTCCCGGCTGTCTTCTTGTATGCAGCACTGCTAACTGCGGCAGTCTCGTGTCTGTCCCGACCGTCCGCCCCCTCTTCCTCCATGGTTTAGCCCAGGGTGCGTTAGGCCTCTGTTTTCTTGATACAAAAACCGCTAACGGTCGATCTGTAGCCGAGCTAATGCCACAGAATCCGCTGGCGCAGTGGCTGATTACTTTGCCTGGTAGAATGACCGACCTGATGGAGCTTCTAGTGAACTAGGCTAACAGCCTCTAGGCCGCGCTTCCGAGATAGACTGAGAGCCCAAGACCACCCACATCTGGACAACCGGTTCTGGTACTACTTCAGGCGAAATGTGCAGTTTGAATGGCCATTCTCGCCATCGCACACCATCGATATGGATCAGACATCGGGGAAATACCACTTGTCAACGCTATTCCGTGATGCGACGGATTCCCTAGAGAGATTCACCATGGGCCAGGAATTTTTCTTGGTCTCTCCAGATTTTCGAGAGGACATGGTACTTAAAGAACATAATATACCGTAATCTATCATTCAAGTCGCACCACACATGAGAAGAAGGTGGGTAATTTATGCCTTATACAAGCACGCGCCTCTTTTAAATGGGCTGATGGCCCACTACCTTATATGCAGCCCAATCGGATTCGGAGTAGTCGCACACTACCCGCACTGTGGGTCTTTCGTCATGGCCTCGAGAACAGCTGCATATTTAAGGCGACCCAGAGGATGCAACTGAACGACAGAGACTGAACATCACGCCTCTTTAAACTCTGTATTATTCAAAGTTCCTGCCGGTATAAGTCGCTATGTCTTCACAAGCCATTGTAAAACTCCGATCCGCTAGTGAGTATATAGTACCTTTTCTATATATCAAAGCAATATTGTACTGATTACTAACTACAACAGGTAAAAATGAACGACGATATATCATGCGCCATGCTCTTGGGTGGTACCGATCATTGGTCATATCAGGACTGTATACCCTGGAGGATGATACTGCTTTCGACACTACAAGTATCTCTTCGTATCTTCCTGCTGTTAAACGGTGCATCGATTCCCATCCGATTCTGAGCACCGCCATCGAAGGAGAATCGACCGAAGCCCCAACGTTTGTTCGCCCACCAGAGCTAGACCTTCGCAACCACATCAAGATTCTTGAGTCCAGGTTTCCTGACGATCCATCACCCGACGAACTGGATTTGCTGAAATAAGCTACCCTCGAGGCTCATGATCAGCCTTGGTCGAACTTGGAGACTATCCCCCAATGGAAGATCTTGATCCTGCCGCTACCTACTCCCCTACCCCTGCACCACGCAAAGAAGCGTATATACATTATGTTCGTCTATTCGCATACGCACGGGGACGGGAAGTCTGGCCTAGCGTTTCATAAATCCCTCCTCCAAGGACTCCAGACCGCTGAACCTACCGATGACCATGACACGATCTATCGACCACCCTTATCTCCCTTTCCGCCACCGTTGGAAGACGCATGCAATCTGCGAATCTCTTGGTCATATCTTTTCTCTTCTCTCTTTGGACAGCATTTGCCACATCGCCTACGTCGCTGGTTCACTGTCCAGGCCCCACTCCCAGCCCATGCATACACTGGCCAGCCGATAACCTACAGCCCGGAAGGCCTCCGCACCGGCTCTCAGATCTTGCTTGTCCCACAGGACCTCCTTGATAGCGTTCTAAGCGCATGCAGGGCGCAGCGCGGGACACTGACAGGGCTATTGAACCAACTTGTTGTACGCGCAGTAAGCGCCGCCCTACCCTGCGATGCCTTGATAGGCCAAATCGTCATCGACCTGCGCCGCCTCGTACCGGTCTACTCGGACAACACAATGGGAAACTGTGTGTCTGCCGCGTATGAGGTGTCGGCCTGCGCCGGTCTGGAGACCGCGTACGGTCCGGCCTTCTGGGACGCCGTGCGGTCATCGACAGCTCGGTTATCAGAAGCTGCCGGCAGGCTCGAGGATCAGCCTGTCGGGCTCTTGAAGTACCTCGGCCGTTTTCGCCCTTGGTTTCTCGGGCAGGTCGGACGGCGTCGCGACGCGTCCTATGAGATTAGCAATCTGGGGGTTTTTGATCCGTCGCTCGCGTCGCCGGCTGCGGTGGTGCCTGTGCCATCGCAAGACCGGAAGGATTGGACGGTTGAACAGGTTGTGTTCTCTCAGCCTGCGAACGTCACTGCTGCCCCGCTGAACTTTCAGGTTGTGACGATGAAAGACGCGGACATGGTTCTTACGCTGAATTGGCAGGTTGGCGTTTTGGGGGGTGGTTGACGAGGATGCGTTCACTAAAGAAATTCTGAGCAAGATCAAAATCTTTATGGAGGAACTTGTATCTGTGCATAGACCGGACGATGTTGTTGCAATATAGGAAGTCGTGATATAGTGTCTCAGGAGCCGTGAACCTGAGAAGGTGGGCGGACAATGCTCGAGCATAATAGATAGTAGAGAAGACACGACAACACGGAAGAAGAGAATTGAAACAGTAGCTTCACTAAACGGATTGTGCACAGTTCCTTAGTCATATAGAGTCTTTGAAGTCCATGCTACAGAAGACGGAAGTGTCACTTCAGCGATGCCATGAATTATCGATCTTTGGTAAATCCTTCTGCGAGCTTTGAATACCACCCCGCTTTTCCACCTTGATATAACCTCATCGCCAAGGTTAGATATTGTCGTTGAGAATCCTCAAGTGAAGCTGACAGCGTGTATCCCTCAGTTAACCCCTGTTCCTCTTCTTTTTGTCGCACAATGGCGACATAACTTGCCCTGTCGGCAAACCTCTGCTGAACTTCTGGATCCTTAGGACAGCCAGCCTCATCATAATTCCATGGAACGTCCATCACAGGTGGGATCACCGAAATGGACAGGGGGAATTCACCCGCCACTTCATGTGGTGCCGCAAACGCTGTCTCCCAATCAATGACACCAAGCACACGGTATCTATCATCAAACACAATATTGTTATGACCAAAATCGCCATGGCATAAGGGGAATGGTCCGGTATTATTAAAAGATAATTGATCCGCATTATCCTTCACCCATTCTTTAAAATCCAACTGAGAAGAGAATATCTCGTCCGCATATGGGCCCGCGGCGTCTCGAAGCCGATCTTTGGAGAGACCAAATTCTGCTTTGGAAGCCCAGGCTCTAAAAAATTCCGCCGCAGTATCGAATGGGCCCCCGAGAATCGGTAGCGGTCCTTGTTGGTAGGTTCCATCTTCGTTTATCCCGACGACTTTCCCGATTTTCGGCAATCGAATGTTGAACAGATCAATATAGGTGAGCCAAAAGATTAGCATAATACTTATGCGTGTCAGTGCAGCCACTGTACATACTTGAGTTTCAGCCATTCTGCTGTAGACGGCCAACTTGTGTTCAGAAGGAAGATTCATACTCAAATCTATTCCGGCATTGCCTCTGAGGCAGTCCATAAGCATAAACGGTGCCCCGACGCTGGAGTCATGGTCGGCCTCGAATATATGGACGCGGGGAACAGGAATTTTGCTCTCTCTCTGAACAACGCAGATCATCCTATACTCGCTCTCCATTATGTACCATGGCTTTGGTGCTTCGTCGCTATTCCTTGTCAAAGATGGCATCCGGAGTCTTGCTACCCATCGTGTGTGGTCAGCGAATTCGACGACTCGGACCAAGTGATTGTAGCCCAGACCAATGTCTGGTAGTAATCGACATTCTAGCCCATTCCTCTTCGCCGAAGCATACTGGATGAGTGAAGCCCAGTTGATAGATTCCAGGAATCTTTGAGCCCGTGACCTTAGGGGACCATCGCTTAGAGAAGAGAAGTAAGACCAACGGTACCCAGCGAAATCCTCCTTGTCATGTGGAGAATTGTCATGCATCACTGCTGCGCTGGTCTGGATGTGCCTTTTGGAAAATATGGGGGCACCGAAGCTTATATGGATTTATTTGGCCGTTAGAATGGCGGTGAGCCCCTTGGCTGCTTGACACAAATTCAGTAATAGTAGAGATTTCGATGGCGGCGATTGACCAATTCATACATGGTGGCGTACTTATAAAGAAGCTCTTTGACCCACCAGGCTCTGATCTATATAACATAAGTTTGTTTGAACCCCTTGGAAAAGGCTTCTTTGGTGTGATATAAAGAAAAGCTCACACGAGCAGCGTACTGCAAAGGATACGGAGATATTCTAGGCGCTAGCTGATTAATGGTCTTCGGCTTTTGACATTAATCGCGTTAACCTGATTATTGCCAGCCATATGTGCCTTATCGACTGTCATGCAGATCTCTATATGATTCCCATCTATGCTAGAATGAGTACATACGACCACAGGGTGTGGAAAGCAGGGCTTCCCGTCCGCTCAGCCGTACTTAAGCCACACGCCGGCAGGTTAGTAGTTGGGTGGGTGACCACCAGCGAATCCCTGCTGTTGTATGTTTTTCTTTGTATTTTATTTATTGGGTCTAGCGCCCTTGCTGCTCTACCTTCAGCCCCTTTAGCCCTGAACAGCGCTCTGCCTGAACGTAACCTGAAGGCCGTCTAAAACCCACCCAATGCCCTGCTCGCTGACGTACCCCAAAGTTTCCAAGAGGCCTCGGCCGTCAGCAGCATACCAGCTTCTAACTTTTTTTTTTTTTTTGGAAAAAAGATCTTCGCATACCTTGACCTCCGTGCTGCGTCCTACTGTAAAGCAAACCAGATATTCTATATCGGGAAACTTAACTGAGTTCACTGTTTGCTACAGCTGCCTCAGGTCGACGAGCGTAGCTGTCTAGTACATTACGACGACTTGGTTTGGATCTAAGCCTGTTCTTTATCGCGGAGATTCGATCCTAGGAATATTTGACTTGGTATGTACGGACAAGCGTACGATTGGTTATGGCAAGCAACGAACGACAGAACATTGAGATGGTGATTCGGAATTTGGCATAGGATATTCTTGGAAGTCGGCCATCATATTCCGTATCCAGTTTCCTCTGTGACCAAAGCTCGTTATTATTTAGACAGTGTTCCACTTTTGTCCACCCATGGTGTTGAAACAAGGTTCCTGTTCGGTTCGGGCCGTCGGATCAACGTCTTCTGCCCAGGATTCAGTGGAGGGACCTCCCAATGGCCGGGGAAGGCGAGAGAGGCTGTCGCGGATAAGAGTGCAAGCCCAACTAGAGTAGATAAGGATTAACTGGTCAAGAATTTAACTATAATGGCCAAACAAGTAACTACAGCACACCAGAAGAGTTACTATGGATTGCACCGACAAAAGGTACCTAATTACACGAAGGAAGCTGCAAAGATACCTTGAGAATGTCAACCGTTTTAGGCCGCAGAAACTCGCAAGTATTCTTCCCCAGAACATCCCAACTCGAAGATGAACTATACCCTTGATTAAGATGGCCATGAAGCAACAAATGTACCACTCTTATATGGGGCATTTCGAATCTATCGATTTGGTCCCCCGAATACTCAATAGGGCCCAGCAACTCTTTGACCCTATCAGTAGTAAGGAATGACCTCAGCCAGTCCCATTCATCGTGGTGTTTCACATAAAAGCCCACATTGCAGTTGGCACCTTTATCGCCGGCCCTCTGGTCTCTATCCGGACTACTATGTCTGCGTCAAACTATTTTCCGGAGCAACGCCAACAACCACGTCAAATAGAGGAAGCACTACTCCAGCGCCAACCCAGAGCGGAATCGCGAGTCACTGCGACCGGTTCTACCCAGTGCAAAAAGACAACGAGTGCGCCGGAGGCAACTTCCCCTTCGGATCTGTATTTCTGGAATCCAGCTCTGAATAGGGGCTGCTCCGGACTGTAGCCAGACTACTATATTTGCGTGGGACGGTCAGAACCTGGCGTAACAACGACAGCAACAACTACCTCTGCTCCGGGTGGTACACCCACGCCGACCCAGGCTGGTATGATAGGGGGTTACCAGAGCTTCTATCTAGTACAGTCTGGCGACGGATCTTATAATATTGCAACGTGTTATAGGATCCCTCTGGATTAGTGCTCCACACATATTCCGGCGATGAGAGATGTCTGTAGTGGACCGTGGCCGAATTATTAAGTCTGCCTTGGAAAGTAATACCACACAAGCTCGAGGATATGCTCGGGTGCATTAGGTAAATCTGACAGTACGGAATCCATGCACATTTACATAAATCGCGCAGGAGGCGGCCAGATCCCATCTCTTCTCCGGGTCGTAGGATGCTTCCAGGTAACATGATGAAGGGTCTTGAGCGTGGAGTCCAATCGATACGGTTTCCGTCTGGCCTCTTCTGTCGCGAAATCCCGCTGGGTGAGACGGGCGAAGAGCGTCGGGGCAATATGCTTGATGTCAATTTTGAGGGGATCCAGCTCGTTATCGTCGTTCTCTCCAGCGGTGCTGGGCCGTTTCGGCTCCCACAGCCAGATAAACGGTCTCTTCGAGTCCCGAGACTGCAGTGCCTCCTGGTCGACTAGCAAGAACGAGTCGGTCCGCAGACCACGCGGAAATCCACCCAGATCCTTCTTTGCGGTCAAAATCTCGCGCAGATCCCGACCAGATGGATCATCGATAGGAACCCAATGGATAGTGAACTTGGCAAGCGCCTCGTCCTTGATGGTTTCCGGTCGATAATGCAACCCGTGATAAATCGCCGTCTCAATCTGCTTCTGGAAGGTCGGCCACTCCTCCCGATCCGCATAGAAACCTACTAATCCACACACCTTGTTCTCTGTATCCAATATTACCAGCTCCTGCCACGGCAGCATCATAGCCAGCCGCACATGCCGCATGTCATCATCATTTAGATACCTCGCCGCGGCTGAACTCGCCTGTAGGGCTCGTTTCTGCACCGCGTGCGCATTGGCGCGAGCTTCGCGCATGTCCACTGTCCACGCCGCGTCAATCGCTGCATGCAGGAGATTCTGGTCGGCTTCACTCAGACAATGCAGGTAGCGCAGCCATAGGCCCGCGTCGCCCGGGACAGACCGTTCCATGAGGAAGACTGCCTCGCGATACGAGAGGGAATCGTGCTGGTCGATGGCTTTGCGGACGAGTTCGGAGAACGTGAGACCGCAGGCTAGCTGACATTGCTCGTCTTCCTCGGGGACTGGGGCACGGCGAGCGATCGTTCTCCGCTCTTCGTCGGTCAAGGACGATGGGCTGTCAATCGCCCGGCGGTACAGAGCCCGGGTGGCTTCGTCCAGGGCCACAGAGGATCTGTCTTCGTCTGGGTCGGGGAAAAGGTCCGACATGCGCAAGCGTGGTTGAGCCATATTGAGCGAGCATTGAGGGGAGAGATAATGAGGGTGAGTGAGATCCTACTGAGAGTGAGGATTAACAACGCCCCCGGAAAAGCTACGCACAATGTCAGAAGGACATGATTTCTGGGATACAATTCGGGGTTTTTGTCTATATTTTCCAACTCGAAGCCGCTTTATATATTAATCCCAGGTCACATTAAGAGATTAAATAAAAAGTCGGGCAAGCTGAAATTGAAATTAAGTCGCCGCGACTGTCACGTGATACAAATACCAATAGATTACATAATGTCGGGTCGCGAGACACTAAAAACGAACCAAGCATATCTTGAGATCGTCCTCGGCGTGTTCCTTTCGGACCCGGACGCATAGTAACAGGTTCCTCTTGTCTGTTGCCTTTTCGAGGACCTAATCCTACAGAATTATTGACATGGAATCCTTCCATGCATCGTTTAATCTAACCCCCGAAGCCTGCGGGCGCCATTGGGCGCCCTCCAGCCCAATGAGCGGACTCACGTCTAGCACGAGGAGCCCTAAGCTGGCCCGCGATCTTGGCAGCCATACTATATGAGCAGGTGAGCCCACTGAACAATTGAGCAGCAACTGAGGCGGAAAGAGTAGCAAATCCACAAGATGAAGCTGGTAGGTGCTCTCGGATCGCTTTTTGCCCTCTCTCTAAGTGTTATTGCGTCCTCCCCCGTGTCGACGGTAAACCTCTCCATCTCTGCCCTAACTGCTGGAATAGAGTCCGACTGGGCGGCGGTCTACTACGGTTCCAGACCACGAGACTCGCTCCTTGTCGGAAACGATGGAAGTGCAGCGACAGGCGGTTTCCGCACATATGACCTCTTTGACCGCAATCTGACCGAAACCGCTCGGCGAACGCCCGGCCGGACCAAGGTAGTGGGCGTCTTGTACAATATCAGCGGCAGCGATCTTTTGGTTTCAATTACCACCACCGAATCGATCATCCGTCTGTATGACGTTGATGGACTCAAAGAGATCCCTGGTGCGCAGAAGAAGGTGCTCGGCGACTGGTCGTGTCTGTGTACATGGCGGAGTTCGCGGGGTGCAGATTACGTCTATCTGTTCGGGAAGAAGCAGGCAATTCAGCTTCTGGTCAGAGAGAACCGGAAGGGGCTGGAAATTCTTGAGGTTAGTGAGCCTGTATTCACTGCTGTATCTGCACGTTAGGACTGATAAGTATCTGCAGGTCCAAGCTTTCCCGCTGCCCGTAGAACCAAGTTCTTGCGCTGTTTCCCCCGACGGGATTGTCTATTTCGCCGCAGAAAAGAAGAAAATCTACACTTTCCAGGCGGCAGAGTCGACTGTTGCTCCCGAGATCAAGACCCTTGGAGAAGTCGGTAACGATATCTCTGGTTTGGCGGTCTACGTCTCTCGCAAGTCACATTACCTTTTCGTGGCGCAGACCGACGTTGTAGACGTCTACTCACCCAGCCTGGAGCTCAAAGGGTCCCTTTCTGTGACTGGAGCCGAAGACATCGAGATTGCAGGAACGGCCATCTACCAGAGTAGCTCGGGCCAGTACCCCTACGGACTGATCAGCTATGCAATCGAATCTGATTCTGGCAAGGCCTTCGGCGCCAGCTCCCTTGAGCCAGTTCTCACCGAACTGCGCCTTGAGCCAAACACCCGCTATACACCGCGCTCAGCACATTCTCCGCAGTCTGGATCACCGCTAAACGGTTTCCGAAACCGGGATGGCAGCCTTTCCTGCTTTGCTGGCTTCACGGGCCGCAAATGCAACCGGGTTGCCTGCCCAAATGACTGCTCGGGACACGGGTCCTGTGTGGGACCCAATGACTGCCAGTGCCGCGATACGTGGGCTGGTCCCGATTGCTCCTGGATCGGTGTAGAGCCAAAGTACGAAACCGATGCCAACGGCGGAGATGGTGATGACCCGGCTATCTGGATCTCTCCTGCAAGCCCGAACCTGTCGACTATCATCACGACCACCAAGTCCGAGGTGGGCGCTGGGCTTGCTGTTTTTGATCTCAAAGGGAACCTTCTGCAGACTATAACCGCTGGCGAGCCGAATAACGTGGATATTATCTACGGCTTCCAGCTTGGCAATCGGACCGTCGATTTGGCTTACGCCGCATGCCGAGAGGACGACACACTATGGTGGTTCCCCCCTCCCCCGCCGCCCGCGATGAATCCATCTCTTGAAAACCACTCACTAACTCTTTACAGCCTCTTCGAGGTCACCTCCGACGGCCTTTTGGCCGAGGTCCCTGGCGGAATCCAACCGGTCCCCAAAGACTACACTGTCTATGGCTCGTGTGCGTACCACTCACCTTCCAGCGGAAAGCAGTACCTCTTCGTGAACGAAAAATCCGGGCAATACCTGCAATTCGAACTCAACTCGAGCACCAACGGAACCCTATCCACCACGCTCGTGCGCACATTCACTGGCGGCACCGGCGGCCAGCCCGAGGGGTGCGTCCCCGACGAAGAAAACGGCTACATCTTCCTCGGCGAAGAGCCCTACGGCCTGTGGCGGTACGACGCCGAGCCGACGGGCTCGAGCAACGGGACTCTCGTCGCGAAGGCAGGGGATGGAACGCTTTTTGCGGACGTCGAGGGCGTGACCCTCCTCCCTGGGAAAACCGCCGATAAGGGTTTCATCATTGTATCCTGCCAGGGTGTCAGTGCGTACTCGGTTTACCGGCGGGCAGAACCGCACGAGTACGTCATGACGTTTACGATTGGGGAGTCGACTGACGGACTGATTGATGGTGTGACGAATACGGATGGGGTTGCCGGGGTGCCGAATCGGCTGGGTGCGGATTTTCCGCACGGGTTGCTGGTGGTGCATGATGATGCGAATCAGTTGGCTGGGGGCGGGACGGCGGAGTTGGCGTCGTTCAAGTTGGTTAGTTTGGAGGATGTGTTGGGAAGTACGGAAGGCGGGGTGCTACTGGAGGAGGTTGATGCGGAATGGGATCCGAGGACTACCATGTGAGGGATGAAGGCTCATCTTATGTAGGGTCCGTCGAAGGTTAAGCTTCCAGGGGTAAGGAGGGTCAGTGCCGCTTCTTGGCCTTATTTACGTACATGTAACTTCTGTATAGCTTGGATGTATAGTATTCGGATCGGTGAATAGGAGCCTGAAGTGATTGAAAGAGGTCGTTTAAGCTGTTATATATTTTTATCATCTTTAGATTCCTAAGTTGACGGCGGACTAGTCTATGCGATACATGAAGGTACATTTGGTCGGGTTAGGTTCCCGTGTTGTTTGCAGACTAGCATGCCACGCCGGGTGCTTAAACCCCAGATTCTTGTTTAACAGGATGTATGTACTATGTAGGTAGGCATATTAGAAATCTCTTCATTTATTCAAATACTTCTCTCTGCATATCTGCTTACTAGAGCTTAGGATGGCCTATCAATTCTGAACGCTGAGGAGTATTCCATAGCACACGCTGTGTAAGTTTAGGAGTTGGCATGCTGGAGATCCCGCAATGGGAGAGCTTGATATTGTGGGATTCCCCACTGTGTCTGAGGCGTTTGTGGAAGCGTACGGCGGCTTAGGCTGTCGTACTGATAGCGCAGGTCCGGATGGCTATATTAAATTTTCCGAGCGGATAAAAGACTCTGTTCTTCGGTTGAATGACCTGAGGACACTGGTGACCTCAGCGGCGAAGACAGGCAAGTTGTACGAAGATTCCTGACGTGTCTCGATGAAAGTGGAGATGGAGAACGTCTTGACAAACCAGTAGTGCAAAAGTATGAGAGCTGAAGGCCATGCATATATCTAACGCTCTATCGAGGTGGCCTTATTCGTCGGTGGGTTTGTTCAGATCTCAACGCATCTAGTAATGGTATATTCTTCTGCTCCTGGAGGCTCGAGTCGAACAGGGCTTCCGAATAGAAGTGAAAGCGGGTGTACTGGTGCACAATTCCATTCCGAACACAATCAATCAATTCAATTGAGTCAAACTAATCCATCTGACTTGCAATACGAGCTTCAACGTCCCCTCCGTGTTCGATCCAGTATAGGAAGTACTTGGCCTGTACAATAAACGGCATCCGGATACGAGATTGCCACATGATGGCGCATCTTCTCCGCATTTTGCACTTCGATTTTGCTCTGGTAGATTCAACATGGGTTTATCTTCAAGTGAGACATACTTTCTTCATCGCCAGCGCGGCCCGAATGTCCGTCTGAAGCACGAAGACAGGACGAGACAGAGAAACTTATAAATAGCATGATACTTCCAGCCCTCTCAACATCATCAACAAAAGCTGAATATCCCTCCCGAGTTCTATAGCAATCAACCACCCCATCAACCACGACAATCAATCGTGCATTCGTCGCAATGAAGTTCACCGCAATCCTCGCTGTCGCCTTTGCAGGCCTTGCCATCGCATCTCCAGTTGCCGGTCCGACTCTTGAAAAACGTACGGTCTCCCCCACCTTTCCTCAGCTTTATATATATACATCCGGGCCGTATTTTACGATGACAATGATGCTAAGAGAGTACAGGGTCCTGTAAGAGCGACTGCTCGAGTCTGGCTTCCAGATCTTGCAACTCGAGCTGTGGCGGCAATGGGTCGTGCTTTAATGCTTGCTACCCTGCGAAGTACAATGCATGCGTGGCGGACTACTGCTAGTCACCCTGAGCCTTGCCAGAGCCAAACCGTGAGACTTGGGTCTCGAGGTGGAGGATATGGCAGAGGTATCTGACATGGGCTAGAGTCTATATCCATGATATTATGCAGTCTTGACGGTTGAAGGTGGGGGTTTTCGGACCGGGGGAAGCGAGAAGCAGTGGTTTATAGGTACCCGGCTCCTGACACAGACTTCTGCATTGTTGGCTTGCCACTATACTGTGTTCGAACAGGTCGAATATACTTTGAACCAGTGCAAGAAACCCCTGTAGACCAAGCATCTGCTTCCTGATAGACTACCGGATGAGAGAGAATTAGGAGCTCGACTGAGTGAGCAGGCCATGCAAAAGAGAGTGTAGTCTGAATGGTGGCCACCAAGAAATAGGAACTAAACCCCAATATAAAAAGTCAACAATGCCCAGAATGTCAAGACGGACCAAATAACTAATCAGGAGATGGATGGCAGCAACTACAAAGGCGCGTTCCCAACTGCCTACCGTTCAATTCGCTCTACGTTGTCTCTATGTGTTGCGATGTCGCTGATGGGAGCTATGTTGACCAAGCCCCAAAAGCACTATGTTCTGGCCTCGAGGTCGCAACTGATGCTCAGGCGCTCGATCCATATTGATATGTCAAGATCATGTAATAGCCAATATGGCCGGCGGTGCTCGAGTGAACGATAAGTTCCAAGTCACTCAAGGACTTTAAAATACAAAGTGCTAGCCAGATTCGATTAGGGATGGACAATTAGAAATGTGGAGAATCAGTTCCCCAATGAAGTGATTTCAAGTCGCAAGACAAATATAGTGTACAAACTAGCAATGTCTATCTGAAAGAGGGAGTGACACGAGTCGCTACCTTGCGAATTCTTACAGCGGGTCCTCCAGCCTTATTTCGATCTGCTGTGCGCGATTTTCCACGACTTGTAATGATCCGCCAGTGTCTCCTCCAGAGGTCGGTAGATAATTTTCAGATCATTCAAGCTCGGACGGTTGTCGATGTCAAAAGGAATTCCGAGATTGAGCCTCAACCACTTCTGACTTAAGCCGAGCACTGGTCCAGATATGCGCACCAGGGAATTCGGAAGTTTATGTGTGGGGATCCGAGATGATTGAGTGATCGACCGTAGCAAACGAGCAATTTCCTGGAAACCATGTGTCGTACTATCCGCCAGGATATAGCGTCCATGTGTTTCCGGAGTTTCGGCAGCTCGAATGTGAGCTGTTGCGACCTCTCGCACGTCGGCAATTGCGAAACAGAGGTCCGGCACTCCTAGGAACAATTGGCCGCGGAGAAGCTGGTCAAGTAAAGAGAGGCTCCCGGACTCGGATGTCGGAGATAAAGACGGGCCCAGGACGAGCCCAGGGTTGATCGTCACCAACCTCGAGCGAGCGGGCTGTGGCTGGGAGTTATACAACATCCAGGCCTCCTTCTCCGCGACCACCTTCGAATAAGGATATGCATTGTGTTTCACCGAGCTTGTTGTGTTGAAATACTCCGCAGAAAGGGTCTTATGCTTCATTTGTAGCACATCGGCATTGTCGCCAAAGATCGCTGCCACAGACGACGTCAAGACAACGGTATCGACCGTCTCACATTTCTGGACTGCATCTAGCACATGCTGGGTCCCTTTCAGGGCTGGCTCGACCACCTCTTTTTGGCCATCGTGGATGGAGCTTTCAATAAAGAAGGGCGAAGCAATATGATAGACCACAGAACAACCTTTCATTGGAGCGTCAAACGAGCCCGGTGCAAGCAAGTCGGCTTCAAACAACGTCAACTTCCCAGGCCATCGCTCCTGCATGTCCAGGAGATGCTGAATCTTCTTCCGGTTCTTGGTGCTGCGAACAGTGCCGTGTACCTGGTGGCCAGTCTCAAGGAGTTGCTGGACAACATGGCTGGCGATAAATCCGCTAGCACCCGTCACGAGAGATATAGAGTCTGTCATGATGTCGCTAGTAAAGCCTAAATAGCACACTTGGGCTGTGGGAGTGGGATTGGAGGGTTATAGCATCTCTTTTCTAGCTTTGACTTTAACTCCCAATTCGGACCCACTGATATCGTTGGTTCGGTACATAGCTTATTGGCCATGCGGACGAATGGCAAAAGTCCTACATCTTCTACTGTGGCGCAACTGAAGTGGGACCGCTCGGGGTTATCAGTTCTCCCGATTTAGTTCCATGGTACGGTAGTATGGTACACATAGTCAACCAAGCGAAAGTGGTGGCAATCGAGAACCTTCAATGCAGCAAGTGCTATTATAGCGAATTTGAAGAATGTAAGTATTCAAAGCGGCGATGAAAGATGTGGAACAAGGTAAGCATTGTAGACGTTTATGAAATGGCCCTTACCAGTCCAATAGTACATGCTATTTCTTGCACACGCATCAATCATGTTTGGGCCATGGACCAGGAGCCGGCCGATGACGGATATAACTAGTTATATTCTCTTTCCAGAAGGTGAGGTCTTCGTTCGAACTCACAGCAGGGTTGGTCTAACCCGGATACAGTCGTCGTAGAATTGGATGAAAGGCTAGTGTCTACCATGTACCAACTGCTGGTATTTCCGGAATAGAGTAGTAAAAAGCGCTTCCATAGCTACTGTTTGATGATCAGGGGTTTCTCATCATCACAGATAACTTGACTGGTAGAGATATTCATGTGATAATTTGAGTCGATGATTGTCGATTGCTCTAAGAGTCTTACCTCGGCTAGGTACCCTGATGATCCTGCCCACAGATGTCCTGCCAATCGATTGGATCGGCCGGGTCAGACAAAGAAATTGATCGCAACAAGGTTGGCCATAGCTCAGTCTGTGTTCATGGATCACATCTACTGTGGGACCAGGAGGCCGCGGGACAACTAACTATCCGACATTTCTGGAAGCCGTACTGTACATTTGACTTGCCCCAATCAATAGTATGATGTGAGAGGTCAATATACATGAAAAGCCGGCCTGCATGTTGGGGTCACTGAACTTTTGTCGAACGCTGTGGAGTCCACCGGGTGAATTGTTCGACCGATTATCCCAAGACGATTTTCGTCTACCCATATCTCCACCAGATGCATCTACTGTGTAGAAGCCCGCCAAGAAAGCTTCCCTAGAGCTAAGTTAACTAGATCAGTCTTTCAGGGCATGTAATATCCTAGGTACGGGTACAGGCAACAACCGCATCAGAAATCATCGTTCCGGGTCGGATAGGCTTCGTAGAGCTTCCGCACCGAGGTATATGCAACTCTTCTCTGACTCCACCCTCGGAAGGGTTTACCAAGAGCCTGCCTCCTGTAAGCATAGGGGTCTGATATTTTTTTGTCCGATTCACTCTGGTTAAGGCAGTAGTGACCATCAACCCCTATTTCCCAACTCTCATACCACGACTCAGACGGAAAAGCAATCCCAATTCCCCGGCCTGACCTAACAGAGGTCTCTTTCAACATGGGATCTGGGGTCAAAGAGCCACTCCGACTACCATGCGGCTTAGTTCTACCCAATCGCCTAGTAAAGGTAAGGCGAAATGTAGCCATCTTACCCCTTGCCGAACTCAACTAATGGCCTTTGCCTAGGCTGCTATGGCCGAGGGGCTGGCAGATAAGGGGCACTTGCCAGGTTCACGGATTTCTCGTGTTTACGGGGAATGGGCGAAGGGCGGATGGGGTGCCCTTCTGACGGGTATGAGCATACTGAAGAACACTCGAGTACGGTTTGGGCGTCGAAACTGATCATGCCAAAATGTAATGTACAGGTCGACATACGTCATCTAGGAGGCTATGGTGATATGGCTACATGTGAATATCATCTCGATGATCGCCAGTCTCTGGAACGTTGGAAAGAATACGCAGATGCCTGCAAGCAACACGGTACGCCCGCGATCGCTCAGATATGCCATCCCGGTCGCCAGTCTCCGAGAGGTGCAGGGGAACGGGGCCTTTTCGAGAAAGCCATTGCGCCAAGTGCAGTGCCCCTTCATGTCGGAAATGGGCTGGCCGCAACCATCGTCAGGGACATCGTTTTCGGGACTCCGAAAGCTATGTCCCATGCGGATATCGATCATGTCATCACTCGGTTTGTAAATTGTGCCCGTGTTTTGGCGGAGTGTGGGTTTGACGGTGTCGAAATACACGCGGCGCACGGTTACCTTCTGTGTAAGTTGCATCTCTTGATCTCTCAAGTCAAATGCCTTTCCCAGTTCGTGTCGTGACTAAACGTGAATCCAGCCCAATTCCTCTCGCCACGGGTAAGCAACACTCTATATAGTCAGCCATGGGAACACTGTTGGGCTAATATGCGAGAGTAACCTGCAGAGCAACATTCGTCAAGACGACTATGGTGGTAACGCTGAACGGCGAGCCCGTGTGGTCCTCGAAATTATCCGCCGCATACGGAGCACGGTTCCATCGAGCTTCTGCATCGGGATCAAGCTGAACTCCGCAGACCATGATGCATCAGACTTTGAAGACACCATGACTCAAATTCAGCTCATTTCCGAGGCCGGTGTAGATTTTCTTGAAATATCTGGCGGGACATACGAAGACCCAACGGTACGTATATATGAGGCCCCTCTGTTTCCTAGAGCCAGCTGGTTGCCCTTAACACTTCTATCCGCGGAGCTTTATATTGGAGTCCCGTAAGTCGAATTTATATAGAGAGGTGCTAACGATGCTTACCACACCCAGATGATGGGCCGTGGGCTGCGAGATGAACCAAGCAACGCCAGGAGCTGGAACACGGTAAATCGAGAAGCCTTCTTCTTAGATTTTGCGACACAAGCAAGGAAGCGGTTTCCGAACCTGATTCTTTTACTTACGGGAGGATTTCGTACCCGAAAAGGAATTGAGGCTGCGCTGAAGGACGGCGTTTGCGACCTTGTCGGCATCGGCCGGCCAGCAGTTCTCCGCCCTGACTTCCCACGACTCATAATGAATGACATATATTCCGATGATGAAGCCAGAGTGGTTTTTGCTAAAGTTCCCATCCCGTTTTTGGCGGGTCTGTTCCAAATCAGGATGTTGGGTGGAGGCGCAGAAACAGTATGTTACATATTGAACACCCCTTGTCCTCCACGCATTGCTCTGACAGATCCTCCTAGCAATACTTCCGTGGACAAATTCACCGCATAGCCGCCGGACGTATGGCACAGGCACCGTAGTTGTTAGCTTTGGATTCGGAAGTGAGCAAGAGTGACCGAGGAGGGCAATATGATGGGCGACTTCTGTCATCCTACACGTTAATTGTTGTGTTCCTGTGCAGACTAGATCGTCTCTCAAGGGGATGGTACTATAATGCAATTTCAATACTAAGGCTCCTCGTTCAAATTTGCACCACTCACACCCGGTGCCTTACCATCAGATCGGCTGTACGGCAGCATCCCCGCTGTCCGAAAGGTCACTCAGTTCTGGCAACACGTTTCACAATCAGGGACCTTTCCTTGGCTAGTGAGTAAAACGAAATAGTGTCTCATGTGAATCTCTGACATAAGTACCCAGACCTCAATCTCAATATTCAAACAGTGTGATGTACCCCAGTTCCATTGTTCATATTATGACCACAAAAGAGCCAGAGCATCGCATATGAGAGCCAAAGAAGCCCTAGAAGAACTCTTGGTATCAATTCGGGACCTTAATGCCATTTTCATGTACTTATGATTAGAAATTTCGTTCTTTTGAAAACAAAGTATCACATATTATAGTTCGTACATAATATAATCGCAGGTCTAAAATTTTAAGCCCCCCAACCAAAAAAAAAAAAGACCAGAGACTCATTCAACCCTGAAGGCAATATGAGCTGGGTGTAAACTGTACTCAAGGCCCTGGTGGTCTATTCAGCCACCTTGATAACTACCTTCCCAATGCCACCCCGACCGCTGTAAACGATCTGGCACGCTTTTTGGACAGCCTGAATATCCCTCAAGCTAGCAATCGTCCCCACAACCGTCCTCAGCTTGCCGGACTCAACGAGATCTCTCAACTCATCCAGATCTTTGCCACTCGATTCAAGAAACATGTATGAGTAGGTAACACCATAGCGACGCGCCCGAAACTTACGAACGCTATCCATGACGTTCAGAGCGAGCTTGATTGGCAGCGGGAGGACCGGCCGATGGGGTAACTGCATTAAAGATGAGGCCTGAAGCTGATCGCCTGACGGGACAGTTGAAACCGAGATAATGCAACCCGTCTTGGGTCGCATCAAGCTCAAGTATTCCATTGCGTTTGCAACGGTATCAAAAAGAAAATCTACTGTACCAGGCTGGATTGCATCCCTTGGATCTACTTTTGTGTAATCGATGACTAAAAATCGGTCAGTTTGTTCCTGCGGATAGTTCTGTGCTTCCCGGTGGGGGCGCGCTCACTCTCATCAACGGTGTCGTCTCCCAGAAGCTCTTTGACCTTGGGTATCTTCGACGTTGATACTGTTGTGATCACCTTGCCGGCTTTGAAGGCATGCTTGGCCAACTGGCAGGCAAATAACCCCGTTCCACCCACTATCGCTTGGTTAATAAAAGACAATAGCCAGAGGATTTGACAAACATACAACCAGCGGGAATCAACACTGTTTTCCCAGTAAGGTCACCGTCGTAGCGTCGCAGTGCTTGCAGGGCTGTCATTGCCGCCAATGGGATAGAAGCAGCATCTGTGAATGAGAGAGAAGGGGGCTTCAGAGCAACATATTTCCCTGGGCACTTCACGAACTCGCTGCATGAGCCTAATTAGAATGTATTAGCAACAGTGGCAAACCAAGGGGGAGGTTAAGAACACCCGCATACCTCGAGAGGCTTCTGGCAGCCGAGTGTATACCTCGTCGCCAGCCTTCAGATGGCTCACACTGCTGCCGACCTCTACTACAGTACCGGCACAGTCATAGCCGATCTTGTAAGGAAACCTGGTGAAAAACGATCAGCTTTATTGTTATCATAATAACTGGGGGTATAGTCTCTTACTCATCCTTGGTCCCCTTTTTCAGAATCCCGCTCGCCTTTTTGACATCGATGGGATTAATGCTGGCGGCATGGACCCTGATGATCACATCGTTGCTGTCCTGGAGTACTGGCTTGGGCAGTTCCGAAAGCTGGTACCCAGAGGGTGCAGAGTAGACCGGAGTATTGAGAGAGAGCATCTTATCTTGAAGGCTGCCAATGCCTCTGGACAACAGGAGGGAATGAATGAATGAATAAATAAATGACTTCATGGAAGGCAAGATTAGGTCATCAAAGTCTGGAACTGGAAGCCGAGCCCTCCATTTGTGGCCTGTGGTCCATGCGAGAGTGGTACCAACCTCGGAGCAACAAACTATCCGTCCTTTGTCGAACACTGACTAAACAGTCTCCGTACCCTACCGAGCCCTATGTGCGTCAAAGATTGCCTGGTGTTTGTCGTGATAGAAATCGTCCATGGACTTCTCGGCGCAACTATTGGGCCGTGTGGACAATGATTATGGCACACTCCATATACAGACAACGTGCAAGGCCATCGGGGTCTCAAGCAACAAGCTTTCCTTCGTCTTGAGTTCGAGGATAGAAAACCCACGCCTCCTCCCACAACCCGGAACGTAAATGGTCATCTTTTCTTTCTCGAGCCCGATTTCAAGCCATGATCCAGGATTCGCTCATATTCTACTGCAAGTTGCGCATCCTGAGGTGGGTAACCAGGCTTCTTGCTTGGCTGGACCGGAGAAGACATCCTGCTCTGTCACTTAACCCGAGCTCCCGGGTACCCGTTGCCTCAACGCTGTCCAATTCTCGCGGTAGTTTCGATGTTTTTTTCTATTACCCCCCGGGCTACAACCCAGTATCTGTGAAGGAAGCACGTTATCCCGTCGTCATAATCCTCCATGGAGGAGCTTGGTGTCTCGGACATGCCCGTCATGATGAACGTTTCATCGCTACCCTTGCGGCGCGAGGTGCTGTCGTTGCAGCGGTCAATTATCGCCTTGCACCTGAGCATCCCTATCCCACTCCCCTCTCGGACTGTCTAGATGCTATACTTTACATCTGGAAAAGCGCCACGAGCATGGGACTAGATAAACACCGCACGTTTATCGCGGGGTTCAGTGTAGGCGGCCAGATGGCGTTTACGTTGCTGTTCATGCTGTGGAAAGCTCTTCGCGAGAACGATGCGCGGATAGATCCGGCAATACTGGGCACTGTGAAGGGTATAACTGCCTTTTATCCGCCAATGGATCTGACCAAAACCCGCCCTGAGCGGGCTGCTTCCAACCCGGACTTTGTTGCGCTGAAAAACAAGCCCGCTTCCTCATCCAAACTCGTCGGGGACATTTTTGACCAGGCTTACTTTTGGAACCTACCTGAAATGCCCGATAAAAGTCAAATGTACCTTTCTCCAGGGCTCGCTCCGCCAGAGGTGATCCAGGCGGCTTTGCCGGAGCGGATATTCATCAAACCTGCTGGCTTGGATCCCTTAATGGCAGAAGGTAATGCCGCGGCTGTGCGACTGCAAAGCTTGGGAAAGCGGGTCTACTGCGAGATTACTGAAGGCGTACCACACTATTGGGACCATCTGGCGAAGACACATCATGAGAAAAGACTCCGAGAAACGGTTTACAAAAAGGCAGTCGACGAGATAGAGGATGTACTGGATATGAAAAGGAACGCATAGTCACCTTTCGACTGTTGGATCAGAAGCAAGGTTATGTTCTTCGTGGCAGTGTAGATAGCCAGGACCAGAGCAAAGGAAATGTGAATGAAATTGACATTAATCTTGGCGTGTGGGCTCAGAATCACCCACGGTGAGCCCGCATTCATTGGATCTCAAACGAGGGTTTCTCTATACAACGACCGACTTAGCATTAATCGGAAGTTTTGCCCCTTCAGCTGTCGTCTTACTGTTTGGCAGCATCGTCTTAACCTATCGGTTCAGTTTACCATGATATCTATTTACCTTCAAAGACATACTTCCACCGAATCCGAAGACGGTAAATAGCATACTAGCAGGCTGGACGCAGCTCGAAAAGATGAACATTGGTAGAAGCAGTTGTGACAAGATAAGTAGTGTTCATCTATCAGCCAGACCGAACAATTAGAACATACAGAAATGCATGAATGTATCGATTGTAAATTTTTGAATAAGCACACAAAACCCTTATTGGAAAATCCTTTTCTCTGACTCACGGTTTGGTCATCCCCTTATCGAGAAGCTGCAGCACAATGTAGATAACTATACGGCATGTTAGAGAGGAATGTAGGGGATTCATTGGAATATGATAAGGTGAGTGGGAGAGAGGAGAAAGGCAGAATCTGAATGAAGAAAACAGCAGGGGAAGATGCGGTATATATAAGGAAATGAGTGAGAGTTACGTATCCACTACCTGTATCATAACCCGTGCAGAACCTCGACAGCAGCCAAGGATTTGTGTACATGGCGTTAAACCGACCTTAGAAGATGCCAGAGCAATGACGACTAGCTTCCCCGCCGCCTTCGTCGTCAGACAGGAGCAGTGGACAGAATAAGAGACCACAGGGGAAACGGGGAATAACCAAGATCAATATAAGGAATATTGAAAGACATGGCCAGAAGATCTGGAGAGACACAAGCAATAACAAAGCAGAATCAAACGGGATCTACTCACGAGCAGCAGCAATAACAGCACGTCCAGCGCCGGCCTTCGCGCTTCCGCCGCCCAGGGTCAGGACAAAGCGCAGCCAGCCGAAAGTCAGCCTTTGGCCTTCACGGTCGAAGTCTGGCACTAGGGTGCTGGCAGCCTTGAGCTTGCGCAGCTTACCGGCGTACGGTGGATAGCGGATGGCGAGGATGGACTCGAGCCAGCCTGGGCTGCTGGTGATGGGGCGGCGGTGCACCCAGACGTCGAAGCTGGCGCGACCACGGTATGCGCCATAGCCACTTTCCCCCACACCCCCAAATGGTAGAGTAGGGATATGCAGGGCGGCGTCATTACAAGAGACACCGCCGGAGCGGGTGGAGGAGATAACTAGAGTATGTTCGTTAGATCAAGGTTATACTAGGGATACTAGAGGGGTAAGAGAGCAGGGGTTAGCATATACTCTTAGCAACATCATCCTCGGAGCCGAAGGGGTAGAGGCCAAGTGGTGTGCTCTGCACGCTATTGGCGAGGTTGATGGCCTCGTCTAGGTTGTTGACTGGCAGAATTGGGATGAAAGGTCCGAAGCTCTCTTGTGAGCATAGTGAGTCCTCCACGGAGTCCACCTGAATGACTGTAGGTTCGATAAAGAGCTCCTTTTCATCGAGAGTACCACCAAGCAGGATCTTGCCCTTGCTATTCTGAAGCATAACCTTAAGGCGCTGAAAATGGCTCTCGTTGATAATGCGCGCGTAGTCCGGAGACGCCTTCGCGCCTTTAGGGTAGAACTCCCTATAAGCCTTCTCGAATTCTTCTATTAACCGAGGCAGAAGTGACTTGTCAACCAGTATATAGTTCTGAGAAGTGCAAAGCTGACCGGCGTTTACTGTTTTGCCCCATAGCATACGGCGCGCAACTAGGCGTGGGTCAGCCGTCTTCGCAACTATGGCCGGGTTGATTCCGCCTAGTTCGAGGACAACAGGGGTCAAATGAGGTGCCGCGGCCTTTGAGATAATGCGGCCAACATTAGTGCCACCAGTGAAGAAGATCTTGTCCCAGTGTTGGGATAAGAGGGCCTGAGTCTCGGGCACACCTCCCTGGACAATGGAGTAGCACGTAGGGTCAAGAGACGCCTCGCAGATCTTCTGTATGACGACGGCAGAATGCGGGGCGTTCTCAGACGGCTTGATGACAACAGTATTTCCCGCAGCGATCGCACCAATAACAGGACCTAATGTCAGCTGAAAGGGGAAATTGAAGGTACTAGAGACGATAGAGCGCGTCAGATTCTTCGTCTCGTCATCCTGCGTTGGAAGAGCCAAACCTACCCGATCACCAATACGCAGCCGAGGGGATCCTTCCGAATTTTGGGCTTCATCAACTTGAAAGAGAGGTCAATATCCGGGGCCTTCTCATCTTTCATCCATTTGTGTAGGTTGCGAGTAGTGAAAACGATGTCATTGAGCAGCCAGCCACTCTCGCCGACTTCAGTCTCGAAACGCGGCTTATTTAGATCCTGAGCACAGGCCTTGACTATGTTCTCCTCGCGGTCCTTGATGCTAGGGCGACCTCAATTATTAGTCCGTGCCATCACAAAAGCAACCTTCTTTTTTTTATTATCAAATAGTATACTCACGCCCAGTAGAGCTTACGGAGCTGAACGAGACGGAACTCGATCTCGCGGGTCTTGTGGTCTAAAAACGACTTGCGAGTACTATGAATGCTTGCAGATATGGCTTCTGGCGAGGTAAATTGAAGATCTGGAATCCGGGCGTCCATGATGGTGGCTGAAAGGGCAAGAGAAGCGCAATGTAGAAGTTGTGATGCTCAGGTCCGCTTGTGATGAGACTTGCTGGGGGCTTCTCGAGGATGCCTTTCCCGATCTGCTGGTACCCGTCGGCTTCTTATCAGAACCTAATGTGAGCAGACCCAATTGTTTGGTCTGGAGGGCAGCCTCGCATGCAAAGACAGGCCCATGAGAGATGTAATAGACGATCACATGGGTCTTGTTGACAGCCGCGCTAGCATCTGGAGAGCTCGTAGAGCGACTGTTCTACAACGAGGCTTAGAAGGCATTCGGCTCAATCATTGTACCGAGAGGGACTTTCGGAAGGCAATGGAACCAGCAAGCGGATCGATTGGAGACGACTATCTACTGAACTAGAGGAGAGGCTCTATACAACGTCCCCTGGTCTGATGGGGCGCTAGGCCTAGACGTGCAGCGGAGGTGGTCTCCACCGCACCGACAAGGCAGGATGACCAAGCTCCTTCTGCCGAGGTAAGCCCAGGCCTGGCCACGTTGGAGGAAGCCAGGTTCAAGTATGGCGAGATGCCGCATGGGGGCAAGCCGGATAGTTTGTTCACCCGCCTCCCGTCCTGTCGCCACTTACATGTTCCTCGCACTAGTGGTTGGATGCAACGTTTAATTTGTGGGTCTCCCATAGTTCCACCCGATCTGTTGACCTTAATTCCAGTGACGAACCCTGAACACTCGCGTCACTTCCGCTTGTGCAGATACTGCTAAACTGACATCGCGCCGTACGCCCCTGCCGTTGCAAACCATCACACATGAGGGAACGGCGAACATGACTAAGCGCATTCTGCACGTCGTCACCGACGTTGCACAATACGACGACAACCCATCACACCCAGCTGGCTTGTAGTCACCTTAATAGTAACTAATATACCCCCTCTTACCTAAAGTGTGTTGGATAATCTTAGATTCTCCGATCCTCGATGTTTCCTAAACCAAATGAATTACTACTGAAGGCAGCCTAGTGAAAATATCGAGCAATATATGCTATGTAGGATTGAGCACGAGCACCCTCCAGAAGACCGTTGTCCCCCTATTCTCATCCTTAGCATCCTTCTTTCTCAGCAGAGAACTGCATGATACAAGTCCGCATGCTCGTCACCTGATTAAAAGAAATGTCGAAATATTGTCTTCAAAGCTTGATAGCATCAAACGCCCGTAATGGCGTAGGCATATTCAAGATCATCTGTGCATCCTTGAGGACCTCGATTCGCAGGATGGTGGAAACGCCCAATTCGTTGAGAAGGTTACTCAATGGTCCTTCGGCCCGAGAGAGCTTGACATTCCTAGGGAAAAGGTATTGCGTTGCCAAGAGTGGGTTCGTCTGGACTGCAACCTGATACCATTTTCCATCGATTTTGTTGACTGCGTTGTTATTCACGATCGAAGATTGCGAAGGGATAGTCTTTAGGGCCGGGAGGGGTACTTCCAACGTCAAATCGGGTGTCCCATCAGTTGCGGTAATGCCGGCTTTGATCTGATGATCGTCCATTTCCAAACTGATGTTGGCGAGCCATTTGGGTAATTGGTATCCGTATACACCTCGTATGCGAGCGATGTCGGTATTGACAGGTAGCGCCAATACATATCCGTAGAAGGTTCGGTTCCACATAGAACTGAGGAGTTGGGTTGTACTGTAGCTATGTTTACCCGGTTGACGAATAATAATGGCAATCGAAACCTCATCGTACGGATCATTGTCACAGACCAAATACGAGTAAAATGTCAATGCCACCAGCCCGTAGCCCGGTAACGCGGCAAGGGGCTCCAAGGGAGGGGGGAGCTTAGACTGCAAGCGGTTGAGGGGCGCAAGAAAGAGGAGTTGGATGCTCCTGGCACGGTAATAGAAGTTAGGAGCATATACCGGACCGACCCTCGAATTCACCAGGGTCTTTGGGGCTTTGTGGAAGAAGTCGAGGTCCTGCCCGACGTCCGGATCGCGGGCTACCTCATCCAGGTCTGGGTTCATGCGGTAACGGTCGTAGTAACCGCCTTTAGGTACATCAACTTTTTGACCTCCAAACTCGACCTGGACAGTTGAATATTTTGACAGCCTACTCAATCAGTAGGGGAGCCGTTTGTCAGCGCAACGTCAAGATGAGAGGTAGAACAGAGCGGCACATACGGGGCGGGGATCTTCGGTGACGCAGCTGGCGAGCGGTCTGCACATGAAGACATGGCGCTGGCGCTATGAGAGGACGCAGAATAATGGAACTGCGCCGGTGGATGCGGGAGAAATTATGATGGGAACTGATGTTGGTCTCGGCAGAGATGTCGACCGGCTCAGGATACGGTGGTATGTAGACCTATAATAATGACCTTAAGTACATCGCGGCGATACGCTGTTAAGATGAGAACATAAACTTGAGGACCGAGGGACGACAAGAGTGTGGGTCTACTTCCATGGCTCGCCCAAAGATCACTCCCGCGGAGCAACCATCTTTCCGACAGACTTAGGGAGGAAAGACCCTGGAATAACCCGGCAGATTGGCTGAAGTGGCGTCAGGACAGTCGGGGAGGTAAGTGCCGCAATATCCGTGACCTGTCTAGCATTTGTGTCTACTTACAAGGGAGGACTAGTTGGATGATGGGCGTTCCGGAAATTGTTTGGTTCGCTCCGGACATACCAAGCTCCTACACATAGACAATTCAGAAGAAGGCACGACGTGTAGACGGTGCGGGCGAACAAACTGTCCGATCTCACATCGCAAACAAGATCTTAACATGTTTTCACTTGGGCTCATAGAATATTCTGCTGATACACTACCAGTATTACCGTAGGTAGAACTCCACCAAACTTCAGTTCCGACAAAATCCTAGACATGACACTAGACGACGGCCGAAGAAGACGTCGTCCGATGTCGAAAGGCCACCATTTGGCAAATCGCGATAGTTTATATATAATCTGACCAAAAAGACGCGAAATTCGGGTATTGCGTAGCAGATTGTTGTGGCCCACCACAGTTTAGAATAGCCTTCAGGTAGGATTAAGGCAAAGTAGTGTCGGGGTGGAGGAGAGTTGACGGGAGAAGAGTCAAGATAGTAAATCAAACAATGACATGTGCTTGAAATCAAAGGCAGAGTAAATAAACCATCAATAAAGTTCCTACGAGCCTGATGTAGCCCATTGCTCGAAGCGATTAGGTATATAGGCGGTTCACCGGTATATATCTTCTCTACGCCATCCTGGCGCGCCCCTATCTGAGCAGCCATATATGCCTTTTGACGATCATATTGATTTTTAATGCGTATATAACTCTTTACTTATAGTTTGCTGGTACATACGACCACAGGGTGTGGAAAACAGGGCTTCCCGTCCGCTCAGCCGTACTTAAGCCACACGCCGGCAGGTTAGTAGTTGGGTGGGTGACCACCAGCGAATCCCTGCTGTTGTATGTTTCTCTTTCGGATTTTTTTTTTCTTATCTCTGATGTTCGGAGTGGTAGAAGGGCAGGGACTGGAAGAGCTAGTCTGCGCTAGTTTTTGCTGGGAAGACATTGTAAGCGAGAAAGTAAAGACTTGCGATCCCGACACACAAATTCTAATATACTCGTTGCCATCTTCGGCTTTGTGAGCGCGTTCCTGAAGGCATGGTATGCTGTCCTTGGTTTCTTCTGGGGAGAGCAATGGAATGTCAAGCTTACAGAGGAATGGGAGACCCCGGACAGCTCAGGTTCTGACCCTGTATATTTCACACTCATCCTTCTCATGCTTGGTAGTGCAGATTCCTATGTGGAACCATATCATCTGGACTATTCAGCCAACTTGATCCCCCATTCCGTGCGAATCCGCCGCAACCACTGATCAACCGGTAGAATCTCCTCGCCAACCTTTACATTGCCCTCCCCGATTCTCTGGCGCTCATCGGGATCATAGGCTGGAATGTGCAGCATCTCATGATCTTTATTACAAACATTCAGCTTGAGGGTACCATTCCGCATATTGTCCAAGCACTGCTGGTCAAACTCCACGTAATTACAGACTTTGCAGACGTAAAGGTTGTTTGCGAACGTCCAGGAGGTGCCGCAGCCACCGTCGCAGATGTCTCTCAAAGGCCCCTCGAGCTTGCTCTCCGTTGTGCCAGATGCAGAGGCATCTCCAGGGTTTTCAGTGGCATCTTGGGGTGCGATTAAGGACCAAGCGGCGAGAGCGTCGGCATCCTGGCCTGCGAACATAAGGTGAATCGCCAGACCATTGTATCCTTGCCAGTCATTGAGTGGGTCATCATCTGAAAGAAGGTCAAGGTTCAGCTTGATGTAGCTGCGTAGGGCGTTCTTGGTCCCCTGTTCATCACCTTGCAGGGCGTAGTATCGAGCAAGAAGTCGCGCCGGATGCGTGCCATAATCAAGGTTTCCCGTGCTCTTGAATGTCGCGACATTCTCTAGGTGCTCCATGTAAGTTGTGGCAGCGTCTGGGTGTTGTCGAGCTTGCTCGAAACAAGCGATAGCGAGCTGTGATCGAGCTAGCTCCTGTCTGTCTGCAATAAGCGAGTCGTCGGTTCCATCTATCTGCAGAATCCGTAACCATTGATTGACAGCCAATTCCACCCGTTCGTGGTGTTTGGCGCTGTTCTTGTAGCACAAAAGGGCAATCCCGTGCATCAGATCGATTTGGCAGATTTGTGCACTCCACTCTTCTGTGGGCTTGGAAGCCTTTCTTGCCTCCGCGACTCGTGCCTTGGCAGCATTAATGGCTGCCTCGTAGCTTTCGAGGATGATGTTGAACTCTTGGTCGGTGCGAACGGATGCAAAGAGAGCTTCATGATATTCATCCCGATAGTAATGCGCGTGGAAATTCTGAGTTTGCCGATCGAAGCCAGTGCGCTCGTCTGTAGAATTTTTCAGTGACTGGAGAAACTCGAGCAAGCGCTGGTAGTTGCCCTGCTTATGCAGCAGCGTCATGAGGGCAAGAGCCGTGTCATAGTCGTCGGGAATTTCTTGTAGTAGCTTCTCGTATATTGCAAGGGTGATTTCGCTTCGGCCAACCTCCTTGTTCCACACTGCTAGGTCACGGTTCATCTCCGCTAGCTCGTATTTCAGCTCTTCAGCATTACCTATCACTCCAGTCTCTATGCCTTTCTTCGTAGCCTCCAAGATTTCGATCGCGGTAGTAAAGTCCTTTCGACTGGCATAGCAATCTGCAAGTCCCCACTGTGAGAACCAGTTGTCCTGAGTGAGTGCCGATGTGAGTTTGAATTGCTCAATAGCCTCATCGTACTTGCCAAAGTCTCTCAGAGTACGTGCTAGGTTACGGTTCTCCTCGTAGCCCAGAGTATCTAGTTCAATCCGTGCTTGGGCCCATTTTGCTGCATCTAATATTTGGGAGGCTTGAACTTGCTCAGTGTCCGGGTCTCTAGTTACTCTTTCGATCTTCGGGTCTTTACGATTCTCGATCTGAAACAGAGTCAGTCATTGATCGTTTTTCGCGGACGTGGGTTAGAGAATACCTTGGTGATGTACCCACGCACAGCATTGAACATAAATGCAACGTCGACCAAGCCGGACTGGAGCCAGCTGCGGGCGAGGACTCTGCCAATATGCTCCAGGAGATCTGCATCGAGCTCGGATTTGGAACTCAAACTCTTGACCCACTTGCTCTGCTCCTGGGAGATGTTTTTGGTGACGGCGGAGTCCTGCAGCCATTTCAACGTGACTTCGGCATATTCGTCGTCATAGATCCATAGGGCCCGTAGCCAGAGACTGCCCACATTCCACCAGCGGCCGATGACCCCTTCATCTGTAAAAATTTCCACCAACTGCGGGCCTAGAGCGATTTTGTGACGCGGCTGTATTAAGGAAGGGTCCGCTTGCTTGAGATGCCAGCCGAGATTGGCCACCGCATAGTCAAGCAATGCATCCAGATCTGGCGATGCCTTGGAACAAATGACCTCCAGACACGCCGACAGGATCATCAGGTGTGCCGCCTCAGTGTCCACCCTGATCTGAGCGGTCTTACCCTTCATTTTGCGCTGGAAAAATTCATCAAATCCAAATTTGTTGAACAGGTTCGTGTCGCAGACGGACTCGAGGAATCGTCGCACGATTCTTACTTCAGCCTCACTGACATCGCCGATGGTATCTAAATCCTGGTCGTCTCTCGTGCCTTCAGAATCAGATTTGGTACGCAAGAAGTCGTCTATCGAATCGGAAACAAGATAGACGTATGCTCCCGTAATCCGAAGCAGTGAAGAATATTGATCTCTTATTTTCTCCGCGAGAGGTCGGAGAGAAGGCTCGCGAGACTTGAGGAATAGCACAGCTTCCAGCTCTTCGGGGGTGAGTGGACGGGCGGCAAACAAAACCCATGTAAGCAGATGGTTGAGATCGGAGATATCCTCGTCGCTGAGCGTCTCGTTGAGCATGTCTATCTTTCTCACGATGGTGTCCGATCGATTCTCTCCCGATCGGGCCAGAATGTCGCGGATCTCGCTGGGGCGTTGTTTGCCGCTGATTTCATCTAGAAGAAGTCCAACGTTGACAAAATCCCCCTCGGTCTCGTTCGTCAAGGTGTCCAAGATCTCGCTACGCAGAGCTCTCACTTGGTCTGACGATCCACCGAGAATTTCCATCTTGTTCATCCGGTCGTTGACGAACTTGATCATATCGTCACGGTTCTTGGACGCCACGTCGATAACCGAAATTCCGTCCGCAAGTTGAGTCTTGATCTTGTCCATGGTCTCCGTCCGTCCACTCAGAAGAATACGAAGAGTGAACCGAGACCACTCTGAAGCCGTGGTCTGCCATTCCTGTAGAACCTGCACAAATTCTTTCAGATGCTGCTTGTCCATGTGATTGATTCCATCCAACAAGAGAAAGAATGTCGAGTCATTCTTATAGGCCTTGCCAAAGAGCGTTTCGCAAAGGCTCCCAATCTGGTTAATACCGGCAGTTTGGACTGAGCTTAACTCCTTGCGATACACCATATCCACTTTGGCAAGTTGCCAGGAAAGCACTTCCAGGGCCTTGATCAGAGATGGGTCTTTCATCTCGGGTTGATCGAACATATAGTAGGCGATGGAGGTAGATGTCATGTCCTCTGACGCTTCGGAGTACACTTCTTGCAAGTGCTTGATGATAGCCGCAAAAAGGAATGACTTGCCGTAGCCCTCATCCCCTGCAACCCCCAGAATTGAAAACCGCGACCGTCTGGCATCTGTCCACGTCGTGAACAAAGGCTCGCGTTGAAGCCATTCGCCGCTCCCTTGAACTTGGTCATTGAGGCGACGTTTGTAAATCGCCTGGATACCCTTGTACGTCTCGCTGGGGTTGTCGAGACTTGCATCAATGTTGCTCAAGAGCCGTTGCACCACACTTTCAGCGTCTCTCTTCTTCTCCAAGGTGAGGAGCTTGTCCACCGAGGCAGTGACCTTCTTGGTTCCATCTCGGGTTTCGACGATCACTCTTTCGCTAGTCTTCTGTGACTCGAATCCCAAAGTTGCTCGCATCTGAGACTCGCGTTCAACCAGCAAAGCCAGTCGAGCCAACTGGCCGCTGACACCTTCATCACTATCGAACGCAAAAACCTTGAGCGCAGTGAGGATCTTGTTCCCCTTGAGAACCTTGATCGACAATGCACATATATCGACAAAACACACCAACTCCTCGTTAATAATCTTCCGGAGAGCAATGTCAACAGCATCTGCCGGCAAGCGCATATAGATCTTGCAGCGCTCTAATACATCGGAGATCCGCCGAAAAAGCTCAGCGAGACTGCTGAAAATGCGCTTGTATTTAGCCCCGGTAGCAATAAGATACGAAATTGCATTGAAGCAAAGGCTACTTGGTGCGAAGACCTAGAATGCCGGTTTCAGTAGCAAGTAGTGACCTCTCTCTCCACCTAGGAGTATGCTCACCATGCTAGCACCTTGGGCGGCGATACCCCCAAGCACCGTGATAAATGTCAGTGTCTTGCCTATGACCTCCTTGGCAACCTTGAATTTGTTGTTTTTCTCGTCGTCTTCATCTTGCTTAGACCGGATCTGTTCAAGAACCTCGTCAACGGTGAATTTAGGAGACGTGGTGAGATCGACTTTGGTGATCTGCGCAAATGCCCCACAAGCCCTGTTCCATGCTTCCTGGATGTTATAATCATCCTCAATTTCAACGGCGGCCATAATGACGGGTTATTGATTGTCTCTTGGCCGCTGGCACTCTATATGACAGGACTCGTTGTTCTGCTGGTTGAAACGCCTTACAAAAGGAAATGATTTCCGCAGCGGGTATTCCTCGTGTTTATATGCTTAGCACCGAGCTGAAAAAACACCACTGCCAAGAGAAAAGCGGCTGAGAGCTTCTGCCCGAGGTCAAAAACGTGGCGTCGTTGGGCGAATGGTGATTGGGCATGGTCTTCCTTTGGATCAGAACAGCCTCAGCTGTGCGTCCAATTCGACGGGAGATATGGTTAGTGGATGGGGTGGTTGATTACTAGTGAATCCTGGCTGTTGTGTGTTATTGCTTATAAACATATATTTCTTGATTTTGATGGGATTAGTGCCTTGCTGTTCTTCAGATTACTCCACCCTGAATAGGGCTTCATCTGACCGTGATCCAGAGCCTGTCTAAAACCCACCCACCGCCCCGCAGGCTGACATGCCCCAAGATATCGGATTTACAATGGATCGTGCCGATAGCGCCGCGTCATGGGTAGCAAGTGAGGAGGGTAAAATTAGGAGTGCCTTACGCAAACTGGCAAACCGAAACATTTCACAGAAACACGTAGCAGTCAAACGCAGAATAATGGCAACATTTTCCCTCCACTTCACCACCTTTATCGTTAATCCAACTCTAGGTTTTATGACTTTCAGATAAGAAAGTCTGGTAGTCGATGTGAGAGAAGTACTGACCCGGTGCTAGTAGCGAGACTGTCACCAGATTTCGCGCAGTCCGCGCCTGCATATGTGACATGGACGGGCTTCTGATCAACCCGGAAGATATAAGTACTCAGTCCACGAAATCACTCCTTGAAAAATATGGAAGACCAACCCTTAGTTAAGCCTTAACTGGTAACTAAGCATGATCCGTTTGGACGCGCCGACCCGTTCCGGCAGTGGAGACAGCTTTCACCTTTCAGTTTGGGGACTCAGCCTCGCTCATATAAATAAAGATCGAGATGCGGCTTTTTCGCGATAAATGGTAGTGCTAGCATGTGTTTCGGAAATCTTTCTTCCTGGTTCCCTGTTTGCCCACCGGCGCGAACAATCTCGTCGTACATGACCATATTTGCTAGCCAGCGGGGTGCCAGTAAAGGTCATGAAGCTACTTGGGGGTGGTTGAGATAGTTGCCAGAACAAGCTATTGCATCACCCAACACTACTAGTGATGAGCTATTTTTAATTCCGGGCGAGTGCGGATGCACATCCAGTCGATTCCGATGGTCTGTGAGCGGATTAAGACCCCCGCCCGGCGCCCCCCTGCAACCTCCCCATGTTCATCCAATCTGAAAGGCATAAGGCAGACACAAGGCTAAGCCATGACTCGCCAGGCATATGGCATGTGCCCCTAGAAAATCTAATTTAAGGCCAATCTCCTCCGCTCATCATGTCAATATTCCAACCCTTTTCATCCTGCCGCACTTTGTTCTAGACAGCAATACCCAAGCCTTCTCTTCCATACAACAACAATGAAGTACTCTGCTATCGATCCAAAGACTTACGGGGTGACTCTTCCTCCCCCTTCCCCCTGTCGGGATAACCCGGGCCATGAGGATCACGAGCAATTCAAGACCGCCAGTAACCAAACAGACCCTTCTTCAACCGACCATGCGCCTGGATCAGAGCCCGAAAACACCGTAGAAGCCTCAAATGACAGCTCCTATGGTGCGAGATCGTCATCCCAAAGAACGGCCTCAAATACAACTCCAACAGCGCCATCCTCGGCAAACGAGCCAGGCAGTCGAGAAGCTCACAGCGCGAGGAAGTGAAAGAGCGTTGGAGGCAGGAACTCGCCCGTATCCTTGGTCGCAAAGAAGGTACTATCGACTCTGACGATGAACGCCAGTACTGGGTCGCACGTGAGCAGCAGCATGCCGCAGAACGAGCACGTCGGAATGCACTTTCACCAGAGGAAAGACGGCAAGAAGATATCCAGCAAGAGGCTAAAGCATTTAAAAAGCACATAAAGCCACAATTCGAACCTGCCGGGCTGAATTATGTGCAAATTTTGTCGCACTATCCTACATTCGTGCTTCAGACTACACCGCCCTCAAGCCGTGGAGCAAAATGCCGAATTGACAGTTGCACAGTCACAATCGACCCCGGTGAGTATAGAATTGCTGTGACCCCAGGAAGCCATAACTATCACCAAAGCCCAGGTAAGCTTGAACTGGTCTAGGAATGCCGTCTCAGGCCATACCCTTCCTCCCTGACACGGTATTGATTGCCACCTAGATTACTATCATGTTAAATGCTTTGAAGAACTACTGGATCTGTCATCGCCTCACTATCTAGCACGGTTCGAATGTGATATTATCAAATATATCCCCGACATTGGGGCACAATACATCCTGAAGGAGTATCTTCGGAGGTGGAAGGTTCGGATTGGCCTTCTCGGTGATGATCAGCGGGTTGTTTCTGATCCAGCATCCAACCCTATCGACTCGGAGGGGGCCCCGTCAAACACCACCCAAGGGGGTGAAGCCACTATCACAGACCAGTCGGACAATAGCGGCCAAGACAACGCTATGGCACCCTGGCTATCACCGAAAAACCAGCCCACGAGAAATGAAGAGGAGGACGAGTGGCATCGAGCCGACGATATCTGGGCAGAGATAAGAGAGCATAGGACACAGCGTTTGCAAGTGGATCCAGGCACGTCCTTATTGTTTCTGAGCTTTCTTCGTCTTCCAAGCATCGATCTCATTTCCTAATGGGCGATGAATTAACTAACAACCATCAAATGATAGACATCCTGAGAGTATCATTAGGAGAGGATGATACCGCCGTTAACGCCGTTAAATGGGACATCACAGACTATGTGGTTCGAGAAGACCACCCAGACTACGATGAACGCCACTTACTCAGCACAGCACTATCTGTCTGGGATATAGTTCGTGTAAGTGAGCCTTTACTAAACTTTTCTTACGGTCATTCCACGCGAGAATACTGATGACTCTTCTTTTCCCAACCACGTAGCGGGTCGCAACGAAAGATATCGGGAGACTAAACGAGAATGGTCTCAAGTTTCGCGAAATTTTAGGCGAAGAGACGATTGACAAGATCCAAAGATATGCTAAGGCGTGGATGCCGAACATCCAGTGTGTATTTTATTCGTGAGAGAGTAGCTGTTGCGATTGTCGGCATTATACCATACACATCTCCCTTCCTTTTACATCGAAAACTTCAGAGTGATACTTTGATGATCAAACGGCCTACTTATTGTTCCCATGATGTAAAATGAAGGATATGTACATGCCTACGTACTCGATACTTTGCCCGTGTCTTACAACGCTCACCAACTCGCAGCCCTTCAATTCGTCTTCGCACGCCAGGAGGCCGGATCCATGGCGCCTGAAGTCTAGAACAATAAAACATTAGCCTTTACGATAAGTCTTCTCGACAAAGAACGAAAGGTGTATGGACGAAAGAAACGAAAGAACCTTACGAAAGATGCTCGTCGATCTCACCACACTGCACAGTTGTACACTGCCGTCTGGCCAGTTCAAACTCTGAACCATTTCGACACCGTGGCAGAGCCGGCAAGGACTCATAACACAAGTTGGTGACGAACTCAAGGATACATCTTAATATCGCATGCGTTGTCTTTAAGTCTTCATCTCGTGTTCAGCCACAAGGCAGAAATCGCCTGATTGAAAATCCCAGCCAATTACAATATATCGAGCTCTTGGGGGGCTGAGTTCAATTTCTCGGTCACCGTCCGAAATACACCAAGGGTGATCACAGCACAGCCCAGATGAATATGACCCCCAACAGGCCATTTCCGTGCCCTATAGAGTTACACTCGAATCGACTGTATCTTTTGAGAAATTATAGGTCGATAGTAATTTATCATCTAATACTTAATCTAGAATAGAACTTGGGTCTAAAAATAAATACCTAACAGATCGTTAATTCCCTTCTTTGTAATAGTTATGGTTATCCTTTTCGAAAAGGTATCTAAGAAAACTATTCAGGTACTTTTCGTATATTGGTGTTAAGAGTTCTCGTCTCCGACAATGTCGCGCGCACGATGACCATCACACTAAACGCTGGGCCAGCATCCAGCTTCGCAGGCAAGGTTAGATCGAAGCTTTCGACAGATCCACACTCGCAGCGAGCCACTTAAGTGAGGCTTCAAAATTCCCTAGCAGCGGAAATGACGCACGCGAGAAGCGCCATGTAGGGATGTAGAAACAGCCGATTTGTAAGTGCAGCGGTCGCAGCCTATTCCCGTTCAAATTCCCATTCTGCGTAGCGGATGTGGGAGCAGTGGTGACTGCGGACGGGCTAGATAGGATTGACTTTAGAGGCGAAGGAAGTGAACGTAGCAGCAGGGGATGAGGAGTGCCGTAGCCCCGTCCGGCACACCTCGTTGGTCCATTTTGGTACGTGGGCAGGGTAGTCTGAGACTGGCGTGGAGTTCATTCAGTTCAGTAATAATATGAGAATGTGGTGGTTTGAGACAGGGGAGAGAATGTCTGCCAGCGACTGGGTGGCTAGGACCTGGTCGATGGTTGGGGTGATTTTCGATAACTAGGTGAATCAGAGCTATAGCCCTATGAAAATTAGGTAGTACGCTATTTGTAGCCTATCAACTGCGTTACATTGATATTCGTCCACGAAATAGAAGGATTGTTGAGATATTCAAAATTCAAATGTGCTGTTTAGTATGGGAGTACAGGTTCATCGTTCGCCCGTTGAAAATGTTAGTTAACTCTGGTGTGGTCAACCTCCAAATTCGAGACCACAAGACCGTGCTGTCCTGTCCAAGATCCTCGGCCTGGGGGACCAAGACCGCACCATACAGAGGCCTAAGTACACTATCAGTGGGCTGTCCCTATAGAACAGCCTAGGCCACAAATTTGTTGTACAAGATCGCTTGATTATACCTTTATGAACATCAAAGGCTAACCTTAAATGATCCTTAGTTTACAAAGTTCAAAGAGCCTATTTTGGAGCATTGCTGAACGCAGCGTCGAATCCTAATTCCCAGACGCACTTTGGCATAGACAATATGCTTGCAACTGAAATTTAACTATAATGTAACGGCTAATTAAGGTTCGGATGAGGTGATAGAAGTTTAAATATAATTACGTTGTCTCCACGCCAGATCGTCCCGCATCCGGTCGCGTTAGTCAACTGAATAAACTGTTGTGTGATCTCTCACAAAAAGCGTCACTTGTGCGCTTGCTTAGGGAGGCGATAGAATTATGTGCGATGTTTGAGAACTGGCAAGGCGCTTCATCAAAGTTGTGAATCCAATGTTGTACGAACGACTAGTCCCCTGCTCAATGCAAGTCGCACAGTTTGTAATACTTCGTTATAGACACACCTGATGGTTTTGAGTGTTACCTTCGACTTAATAATCGTGAACGGTGGATTACGCCATATGTATACTTAGGAAGATCAAAAATAATGTCATTGTAGTTCTAGGCTCTTCTAATGACTGAGAGATTCATTGCTCATACGTGTGCAAATATATCACTGTGCCATCGTATATAGCTGCAGTGACTGATTTTCACCTAAACTTCTCAGTATGTTGATGGTTGTGGCTCGTGTAACATTACTGAATGCATCTTCGTTCAAGCTATATGATGAATCGTAAGGCATAATGTAGTAACCATGACGAAACTAAACAGCAGATACATGTTATTGGATGTCAGAGACGTCGGAGTACAAATCTCTCGTTGGGGCAGGCCTAAGGTATAAATATGACTAGGAATCCTATGTCCTCTGGAACATATCCTACATTACAAGAAATCATCAAAGTTCAATCTTTATTTTGGATATCCCAGAGACTTTTGTTCCAACCCTAATTCCACATCATGGTTAAGAGGGGCCCTGCAGCTGGAGGTAACGGTGGCAAGCCATTCGAGATCTACCGTGATAAGCCTGTGGAACAACTGGACGTATGGTACGGCTTAGGGAGTGGTGATGGTTTTGACAAATTTACTGTCCTAAGGGGCATCAAAGTCAGATGGGCTGGGGAGGAATTATCCGCCGGATTTTGCCCAAAGGAAGAAAACCAGAGAGTACTACATACCAGCTTTGACTTCGAACGCTATGGAAATGATCCTCTTGATTGGATGGACATATATGGTTCAAGCGGCCGTGCTGATTCACTAAGATTGGTGACTCAGGACGAGATGGACTACTTCGAGGCTGGAGGGATCGGCGGTGACAAATGTATGCAACCTGCTCATGGCAGAAAGCTATATGGGTTCTATGGACGGGCTGAGGGGGATATTGATCAGCTTGGGGCTATCTTTAGTGATTAAAGTAGTGAGTTATTCCGATGTCATCAGTTCATATGTATTTCATATGGATCTCTAACAACGAAGACAGATATCCGTTTCATCAATCTATCATTCAAGGGCTCAACTCTCCTAATGTTACTAGCAGTTTAGTTGATAGCTGCAGTTCAACATGCACTCAACGCTACTTTCTACAAAATTTGATTCTGAGATTTGGAATGCACATGAAGTAAAGCGTACCTACTATTTCTCCAAGGATACAGACATAGAGGAAGAAAAAAAAAGAAAGCTTTATACAAACGCGAGACGAATGTCTCAAGTGAAGAGAAAATAATTGAAAGCAGGCCCGGCGGACCTCCAGTGTAGCCCTTATATATCGATTAAACTCTATAGAAACCAAAGTGAGGGGTTTACCCCATTATATTAATGAAGTTTGTCATGAAGATCCGACCGGTAGGACACTTCTTGACATTAGTATCCCGCGGGGCGGGGGTTTCTGACTGGCCCATATGTGAACGCGTCTATGAGGCGGATCGATCTCATATGGAAACTACACGATGATGCAGGATTCCCTGTGGCCCAAGTGTATATCAATCGCGGGCTGAAAGTTGTACGTAGTCGCCGTTAGATTGGTCGTCCGTCTGGTTACTTCGGCTATCCCTATCATTAGGTTTAAGTCAAACAAGCTAGCTGAACATGAATTCGCTTAGGTCATTCATAACGAAAACGTTTCAGCCGAGCCTCAGGCGGAAGAGGGTGATGATAAGTACAGTGTTGATTCGTGCTAACAAACCTGGAGTGACCCAAGGCCGGCGCCTTATGCCAACTCTCTTCTCTATGTTGTTGAGGGCAGGTATTCAAGGCTGAATCTATGTCATGTATCACAGTGTTGCCACAAGACTTTGAACGAACTCTTTCACAAGGGATTTAGCGACGTCTACCCCAGTGCAAGTGACTGGTATTATAGGCATGATAACTTGCAATATACGTCTGCTTCTCTACAAGGCAAAAGACCGGATACTTCAACATAATTACATCTCAAACTCATTATGTATATCTTGAGGGGCCCTAATCCCGAGTAATCATAAAGGTTAAAAGATATAATAAACATGATTCAGCTTGGTTCACGGTAGTTAATGCAGATACAATCTTAAGCCATAACTCTCCCAGTCTTTGCCTGTATAGCCTCCATGTACTTGTCGCCAGTGTGCTTCATTGACAATAGTCAGGTATCAGAAAGACGGCTCTTTATCTAAGCTTCTTTATCCATATCTGATTCATTCCCATCCTCATCTTCGGTCGACTCATCCGATCTCGCTTCTGCCTCTGCATTGTCAAGCTGATGGGCCTTGAGTGCTTTCTCGGCGAGGGAACTCTCGATCCATGTCTCGACGTCCGCTACAGCGCCGTGCGGTGAATCCGGGTATCGCAGTAAATATCCCTGAACTTCAGCAGGAGAAAAGGTGGAAGGTGGAATCTTCTCGGCAAATGCTTCGGCGAGTTCTCGAAGTTCGTCTGTCATGGACCCTTTGGCAGACAATAGGTCACTCCGTGAGTAGTGGGGGCTCCCTTTTGTTTCGGCCTCGACTGAGATCTGTGAATTAGCTATTTCGGCGACTGATGCGATCTCCCGGAAGATATTCCGAAACATGGCGGTATTGAGCTCTCGACTGGAGAGCTGAAACTCAAGCCGGTAGTCCACCCGTCCTGGTCGAATAAGCGCTGGGTCGAGATATTCGTGGTGATTGGTAGTCATGACCAGCACACGGCCCTCCTGAGCCGCGACGCCATCAATAATGTTAAGTAAAGACGACAGAGAGATCCCGCTCTTCCCCTTTCGACGGTGTGCACCTGATGTGCGGCTACTAGTCACTTCATTTGCGTCAATATCTTCCAACAGGACCAGACACCTTCTCGGGAGTGAGAGAAACAGTTGCGTCAGGTTGTCTTCTGTAAGTTGCTGCGAGTTGAGGTTTATCATGTACACGTTCAAGCCCAGAAATCCTGCTGCGGCAAACGCGAGACTTGATTTCCCGGTGCCTGGAGGGCCGTGGAACAGATAACCCCGGCGGTAGGGGATGCCGCGGTCGCTGTACCAACGCATCGTGCGGGGGTGTAAGTAGTGTTGAATGTCTTCAATGAACCTCATCTTGACAGATTCACACAGGATGATTGTGGACAACGGTCGCGCGGGACCTTTTCCAAGTAAATTCACCGTCGTACGCCTGCTTGACGCCACGGTAGATGACTGTTCTCCCCTTTTCCTTCTGAGAGAATGCCATCCGGGCTTCCTCCATCAGCTCCTTCAGGATGGATGGATCCCTCCCAAAACAGGAGATGCGTAGCTTCTCCGTCCTCATAAACACGGCTTGCCTATGTTCCTCCATTTCCCGGGTGAGTGCGAGGCATCGACCTCGATATCGGAACCAGTGTGTGCCTGGTGAGGGAGCCCAGAGCAATGGGCGAGTGTTGGCCAGCGAGGCCTTGTACTCAGCGTCATCTTCTACCTCGATCGGGTCATCCTCAGCCCCATCGTTGTCTTTGTTGTCATCACTGTAGGCACCCTCCTGCCCGCTCGTAAGCGATGTTATAGCCATCAAGCGGTTTTTGTCTGCATCGAACTTCTGCTTCATGAGCCAGTAGAGGAGATAATTGTAGGCTTCATCGTATGAATGAACTTCGACACTGGAAAAGAGTAGTTCCAGTGGGATTTGGCCATGATCCAGGAGTGTCTTGGCTACCCAAGAGCCCAGGGCGAGTGAGCAGACATAGAAGACCTTTTCAACAGTCCCATTCATAGTGATTAAATAGTTTTGTTTGACATGAAACTGAGGTCACTGATCCTTAAATAGTTTTTGAAAGAGATATCTTAGGATCGTGTCTCGGACGGGAACACTGGCCAATGGGACAGAGATGGCTGCCTACCGCAGATCGTGGCCATATGTGACGCTAGAGCTCGCCGGAGGCCGCCCAAGTCCATGGGTACCCGCCAAGAACCGCCAAGAACAGCCTATTGAGCACCACGGTGGCTGTGTTGAGCATCATAGTAGCTGAAGCTTGCGGCAGGGATTGGAAACGGATATATATATAAGGCACCCCGTTCCTGCCAAGATAACCGTTAAGGGACACTATTCAGAGCGAACTGATGGATTGATTGTGACTATCTCTTGGCCTAAGAGGAGCGAGGCTCCATACAAATCTCTTTGGAGGTGGGCTCCTGCCTGACGGGGCGCTAGGCCTAATCGGACAGGCGAGGTGCTCCGCACAGACAATAACTAAGACGTGAGAATCCAGCTAGTCTCACTTCAACGGGCGGGCTAAGAAATTGAAACCCAACTTAGAAGAAGTTCGCTCGGAATTCACTGTCGGGTGATGTACTCCATGTTGAAGGACTGAGCCGAACCACGCTGAGATCTAGAACCCTAGGGGGTCGTTTGGTTGATATTTTTAGGAAGTGTCATACGTCCAATCAGCTATCATCAACTGGTTTGCTGCCTGAAAGGGTTTACCCACTGCGCAGGCGAAGCACATGTCAACGGACCATCGTGATTCTCGCAAGTGGCGTTGTAGAGGTATGAGTACTTAGAATAGATAAGCCGCATAAAGGTAGAGGTGTACAACATCGTGTCTCGCGCAATATTGTTTACCTACAAATTATCCGCGTCATGATCGTCTTTTTATTGGTAGAAGTTGATTGTCCATACATCCATCTCTGTACGATCCAATATTGTTTTTGGTATAGGCCAACTAAGTGGGTTTCCAGCGAAAACTGTCTGAGCTTCTCATTGTAAATCTCATGCGAAGAGCAACGAGCGTTTCAGTACTGATATCAAGCACGTAGCGTACATTTGCTTAGCAGGTGCATAACAGACAGTCACAGTATCCTAGCCAAATTCGGCACCGGCCCCACGACAGGGGTACAGCAAAGGCAAATCCTGGAGAAGACAAGCTTTTTTTGAGACCACCAGACGCCTCCTGGCTCAGCTAATTAATGAGAGTCTCTCGCATGCCACAGTTGAGCATGTTGGGCCGACACAAACTTGTCTGAATTTACACAGTCCTTCTTTATTCGGTGCGGCTAAGAAGTATCCTCATATCCAGGTGAATCTGGATAGGACGATATATCTGGAGCGTCACGAAGCGGGTGTGGATTCCATTGTGCAGCCATGTAGCTTGCGTCCACCGGTCACCTTGGTAGATGCCGAAAAGAAGGTCGAGGAGTGGAGTCCCGGAGTTATATTCTCCTTTATTCGTCCTTGGTTCGCGGACATCACGAGTGATGATACACTGTCGAAAATATCGCAAGAGCTACAAAATTCCGCCGAAAATCAAGGAAACTTGTCGTATTCCCCAAAATACAGAATGGTAAACTGACCAGGTACAACAGAGAAGTGGATGGAAATCAGTGTAGAACAGAAAGCGCCGCTGACGTTTGACAACCCGGCAATTCCATGGGAGAGAACACTGGTATTTGGACATCGGACACATCCGGTATGGACTCAACCAGAAAATCAGTTTTTCAAACTCCTACAGTAACCTAATGGCTGGGATGATAGTTTCACCGTCTATGCTTTGCGCAGCCTCCTCCAAAAGCAGTCACGCCCGGCGATATACGCGACATGATCACACCAGCGATCGCTTTTATTTCAATCCCAAGACGTGATCTGCACCTAGTCGGGCCATTTGAGAAATGGTTACAGCCCCTTTTAGATAAACTGGAGGTTCCATCTACTACACGTAACGATCGAGTGGTGGTTCCATGTCTCGCCCAGCAACTTCCGGCTGTTATTCCACGCTTCCCCAACGCAAGGATCGTTCGGACTATCGCACATCAAGCCTATGCGCAAGCTTCAATGCGAACAATTAGTCTCGACCCACAACTCAAATTTGGCTATCACCTCAAGTTTCCACTGACCTGTCAAATTACATCAGTGGTCCGGACAATCACTCCCTGGACTGGAAGTGGTCCAGCATTGTCTGACATCTTAGCTAGACTCCTTCCAGCAGATCTATGGCTCTATCGAGATATAGCTGTAGCCTATGGCAGCCAGGAGGATTTTAATGACGCTCGGCATTTGTCGTGCATTCTCCGAAAGGATGTTGAGCAGCGAGCAATGGCCATGGGCCAGGGATTGGTGATTGCTGCCGCGATACACCAGAAACCCCAAGGAATAGATCGTACCTACGCAGAGGTGCTATTTGGACTCAAAGAGAGCCGCCAAAAGCTCCAGTGGCTGAAAAGGCAGGTCGAGCCCACATATGGTCACTGAATCATTACTTACAACCAGTACTAGTTACGTGTCATGCCTATTCCAATTGGTCTTTCCTCCTTTAGTTCACCATGGTATTGGCATGGAAGTACACGGTCAAAACACAGTTGTCCGGATCTGTCGTGCGATACGACGGATTAGAGGCTTTGCAGTCCGCGACTTTGGAGGTATCAGATTGCACACTCCAACTTTCAATAAAAAAGGAATAGATCTGAGGTCTGTTCTTGGCGACGCTTCCATATTGACGGACAGTCGCCAGGAAGTTTGGTCAAAGGTGCACCACGCCATGGTTCAGAACCACTTTGGAGATCTCATACAATTGTATCGATGAACCTTGAGAAATACGGTGGTTGGAGCATTGTGCGAAACTGTATGTCCAAGGTACTCCAACAGATAACGGGTGCCATTGAGAATGATGTTTACGAATACTTTACGCACGAGACGATGCCTTACAAATGCTTTTTAAGAATGAGGACGCAAGAAAAAAAATGTAAGTTCGGGACCCCAAGGACTTGACAAGCAAATTATGAATTGACCTATCTAGTATGTGGAAAGGCCGATACCGAATGTTCTACGGGCGGTTTGCGAAGGGTGATATTGCGTTGTAGGGTACTAGTATCAAATTTACCGATTTATAAATGCTGTCGGCCTCAAAATAGCTTCTCATTTGACGACTATCTGATTGGGGAGTTTCTTGGGTCGCCTGGGAGCCGAGCTTTGGGATAAGCATCTGGAATCCCGCATTGAGAAAGAGAACCTGAAGCATGTACCAGTGTCATTATGAAACCCTGTGAGAGATCCCGACTGCAATGGCAACCTGTTGCCACTCATTTTCCATGCTACCCGGGAGATACATATGTTCTAATGTGACAATGTCCGAAAAGTTCATGAATTTAGTACGCTTTCCGCTCTTTTAGAGTCATGGCTAGAGGTCATTATACTCATTGTGCTAAGTTAAGACAGAGGCAAAACATCAGCACTAGGAATCAAAGCCGCCAGGTTTACGTCCAGTTTCCATGCTTGTGGTGCTGTTTCGTGGGAATTTAAGGCATCTATAACTATTGCAAGGCTTCTAGAAAAGATCATCGCGCAAAATTTTTTTGGCGCTGGGTGGGACTGACTATTGTCTAAGATATATTTAACATAGAGAGAATTCTAAATCAATGTATAATTCTCTCCAGCCGGATTTGTACATGACATTAAATAGTAACCATATTAGTAGAAAGGATTTGATCAGTAGAGAGACTGCTCGTGGAGATAATAGATACTTTCTGTTACTTTATATACAATAGAGTAGGAATCCGGATAGAAGGTGTAAGCCTGCAAAGATCATTAAGAGGAAATATATAGAAGACTAGGTTGCTAGATAGTTATAGACTTCGGATTCGACCTGGTTCAGTGCCTTCAAGTTTACTTATGGGTGGTTGTACTCCCGATACCCATGATAATAGTACCGACACCTACCTCGGAGGTCTCGCTGAGCCGGCGTCAAACTTGTTAGGATATGCTACAGCCTTTGAGGGCCTCTTCTCCTTTCTATATATTATCTATAAAATAGTGAAAGAGTACATACGACCACAGGGTGTGGAAAACAGGGCTTCCCGTCCGCTCAGCCGTACTTAAGCCACACGCCGGCAGGTTAGTAGTTGGGTGGGTGACCACCAGCGAATCCCTGCTGTTGTATGTTTTTATATGGTTTCATTTTACCCTTGTATATATAGTATATATTGAAAGAGGTTTTATAGGTTGTGGGACTGTCATATATAATAAGAGGATATTTGTTACATATGTCCATATGATTATTACATCCAATTTTTTAGTTTATATTTACTATGAATAACCGGATAACTGAGTAAAATAGACCGTCTCTAAGGTAGGACCTGTGTAATTCTACAACTCAACATTTCATCTGTTCAGTTTAAGTTCGGCGCCGGCCACACCGGATTGCCGGATCAGTACGTCCCATTGCGTCAATGCGGTGGAATGCGGGTGATGCGGCCGCAATCTCCACGTGGGACTCATCTTGGTTGATTACTCAGAGAAAGCCAAGTCTATCTCCATGCAGATCGGTCTGTATTCCCCACCAAGGGTAGCTAAATGGGCCACAACAATACTAAACTCTGCAACATCTTTAGATCCTTCCTGTCTTCCACTACTTAAGCTTTTACCCGAGGACAAATGCCCGGCACTGCGTCGTGAGGCGGCCGATCGCTGCCTCCCATCTTTCGATCCGTAACACTGAAGCCTTGCCTTCTGTCGTGTAATAGCGTCAACCCACTCAACATGATGACAAACGTAGGCCTGCTGCTATGGCCTTGAAGGTTCTAGGAGCTCACAAATGATCTACATCGAAAGTATGGCAATTTCTTTCTGCTGATTAGCCGCGAGTTTAAGCTAAGCGATAAGGGATCTGCTCTGATCCAACTGAACTTGGAGATATAACCCGCCGCTCAGTGGGACCTTGGAAACCTGGCCACCATTGGCACGGGAGCCTTTCTGTAGTTACCTCAATGACCAAAGAAGAGTGTATGGCAGAAATTGATTTTGAGTTGAAGTGGTCATGTTAAGGTTTGACGGGGGAGATACATAAGGTCGCGGTGTAGTGGCTAAATTATACCCGTGGACCAAATTACATTTAAAGATGCCCTGACATTCTCCTATGAAGCTTTGCTGATGATGGCAATTACTTAGCACCCCTACATGTAAGGTTTCACCTGTTGCAAACTCCAGTCCCAGAACTTCTCTCCGAGGGTTGAGTCCACCAAGTCCTTCCGGACTTTTTCAAGCTTTCCGAAAGGCGAAACTAACGAGAACAAGTTAGCGGGTCAAGATATATCTAGAAGACATGGATATGCATGGGTGTCGCACCCCATCCTCCGTTCTGCTCCTCCGTAATAGTGTCACTGAGACCTGCGAACAATTCGGTATAGGCACCATTGATCGGCTCCGATGCGATGAGTTTCTACAATTAGATTTAGTACAGTATAGGGGCAAAAATGCATGACAGCGGATTGGGAACTTACAAACATCATGAGCTCCATTTTGGACATATTTTGCTGGAGATTCGTCACGAAATTCCCGGGGTTAAGAGACTGAGCTTGCAGTTAGGACCGATGAAGCCTGCCCGAGTATATAAAGTGGGATGTACTCACCAAGCTAATAATGCCCGTACCCTTAGTCCTTCGTGCAAACTCCGCCGAATGAACCACAGAAGCCGCCTTGCTCCGAGAGTACTTCATCCAAGCCCTCTCCTCTCTGTGGTAGTCCATATTGGTCAGGTCGATAGCAGGATTCGGCGCAGCATCCGCAGCACTCGAGGAAACCCAGATGACGCGGACCGAGTTTTGGGGTGCTGACTTTGCCGCAGTCTCGAGGGCCGGGCGAAGAAAGTGGGTAAGCAAGAAGTGGCCGATATTGTTCACCCCGTACTGGAGCTCATAGCCCTGCTTTGTTTGAGAGCCTGCGGGCGGGATCATAACACCAGCATTGTTCCACAGGACATCCAAACGATCCTCCTTTGCCAGGAACTCATCAGCTGTCCGCTTGATAGTGGTCAAATCATCGAGTTGAAGGTTGAGAAACAGCAGTTCGCCCTTGGAGGATGGATGGGCTGCCTTTATCTCCTCGATAGCCTCCTTAGTCTTCGACTCGGACCGGGCAGCAAGGTAAACCTTGCCATTATGCTGGTACAAAATGTCGGTGAGGAGTCTACCGAGTCCCCCGGAGGCGCCTGTTACAAGAAACACCTGTTCTAGACATCAGCCAACTGATCGGGAAGGGAAAGCGTCTTGACGCGGATGCGCACCTTGCCACTCTGGTCGGGCAAGTTCTTCTCAGTTAATGTTGGCTTGTTAGGCAGAACAGTGCTGCATCTCATTGAAAGGTTTAGACTCATCGTGTCAGTAGTGGGTGAAGAGGTGAGAGACATCAATGAGAAAATGCTCGGTTGTGGTGGGAGGGGAACGGATCAGATAGCTCTTTTATATGCATCTGGAAAGCTCACCTGCTAATCAACCTTGGATTGCCAAACCTTCATTGGAGATACAGTTCTTGCGGCGTCTCCGCCTGCCGCTAAATGCGGCCGCGCTCCCCGCTGACGCTAGGCAGACGAAAGCGGGAAATAGGATTGGGAACGACCCACCAGCCAGCCCCAAGCATGATGCCTTAGGAGAGAACCAAACCAAGTCGGAGAAGCGGTCATCCCTGGCGGCCACCAAACAAAACACATTGGCTTTCCGCGTCGCGCAATGCGCAGGCGCGGGGCGGACGCTTATCACTTTAATTCTTAATTTGCGCGGTCGTATCTCCGCTGACTATGGCATGTTCTACTCGATTTTGTCCTTTGATCTGTGCCATTCGCTCATCCAACTCATACAGAATAGATAGGCCTGGCTGGGGTTTCCATTACCCACGGTCGAAAACTGATCTATCAGAATCTTTCTCCTTCTCTCATCCACAATCCATCCGACTGAGGACTAAAGCGGAAACAATCAAAGAATTTGCAAAATGACCGCTGCCACTGCAGAGTCTCAAAGCCATAGTGGCATTCCCATGGACGGGAAAGGAGGAAGGGAGTGTCCTGACAGGAGGGGAGGCAGCTGAGCGTCCAGTGAGCTGGTACATATTCTTGCTTCGTCATGTTGGTATAAACAGTTCACCTGCCCCTCACACCGTGAATTACAACTGCTTGCCTTTTGAACCTCCTCAACACTATTCAACACCGCCGTCACAGAATTTCCCTTGCAGAAGCAGCCTCCATACTCCATAATGATCTAAACGCTCAACCCCATCAATGCCAGAATTTCTGAAATAGATCTTATGTCCCTCGACCATGTGGGACAGATTGTGACCTTGCGAGGCCCTGAATGGTAGACAGAAGATTTCTATCTACTGGCGTTAGATAGCCAACAGTATTGTACTGGATCTGGAGTACGAATGTAGAAATTCAATTTGTCTTAGGTGTTCCCTCCGCGACGATAGATTTCACCGAGAGCAAGGTACTCTGACGCCAACTTCCACCGTCCACTCAACCTCCCCATGCAAGCCTCTATATCAGCTAGTCGGCCTTTGGCTTCCTCGTCACCGCCCTCACGATAGACCCATTGGAATGTCATCATGTAGCATTACAACGCATCCAGCACGAACGGGCTTATTTTCCCCATTTGATCGTTACGTAGCAAATTAGATATAATATCCATGACGTTCGTGGTTGTTCTGTCGGCCTGGTCGCTGATATTCCGCACTACCAGCGTGGCCTGGATCTGGGCGGCGAGGTCGTCCGGTCCTTTAGCGTTGCCAGATGTAGTATAACCTAGTTCATTGCTAAGTTTTTCTGGGCAGCAATAATTATCGAGTAACAGAAAGAGGGCCGACCACGTTAGGCACTGAGGAGCAAGTAGTCGGAGATATCCGTCCGTGGAGGAGGAGTCCATCTCTTCGGTAAGAATAGAGCTGAAGGTGCTCAGCTCCTCGGTAAGGCTAACAACGGCGGTAATTTGGTCTGCAAGCCCTGCCTGCGAATTGCTGCGATATAGGGTGGCACGGCTAATGAACAAGGCTGACTGACAGAGGCGAGAGAAAGGCGAGATAGGGGTGAAAAAGGGTGTTGTAACTGGATAATTGGCTACATCACCCAGATCCTAACGGAGACAATATCAGTCGAGATATGATATACTAGATAAGGAGCAGGAGTGTACTCACCCATGCATCATCATCCACAGGGAGGACATCTGTATCCGCAGGATCTGGGAGGCAGAACCTCCTCCGGCTGCCGAGGGAGATAGTGCGATCCAAGATGTATATGGCCCACCACACTCGTCTTCTCTCCTCCAGTTCTGTCCAGGTCGTCCGTTGTAAATAGTCAGTGGGTTTCTCCTACGCCTTCTTTGACCATTCATAGACATACAACGGGACCCATAATTTTTATCGTATCTTTACCGGGTGAAATACCAAGAAGCTCAGCGAGTCGGGCGCATGCTCCTACGGTCATCCACGCTGCAGGATAGATGGAGTGACTGTATTCGTACACGGCTATCAGAGTCATGGCCTGTAGGTAGACAAATGACACCGCTCCACTGGCTTCCAAGGCCGCCAAGAATCTTTTAGCAGACGAATATATTGCACCAGTTATCTCACTGCCAGGTGGGGGAGGAAGGGTGTTTAGCTTCATTGCGAGAAAAAGCAGCGCGATGTCCGGTCCACCGTCCTTCAATGAAATGCCGAGGTCTAGTCGCTTTTTCGAAATGATCGGCATCCAGGGATGGATTGTATCGAAGTAAAGCGAAGTTGTTCCCAATATGAAATTTTGCTGGTTGAGAATGCTGAGTATATCCTGGATATTGATCAGCAAGATTCCAGGGCAAATGGCAGGAACAAAGTAGCGGTAGTTTGCTACCCACCATCGGAATGCCGGCAGCTGGCCTTGGGAGTTGCATATTGGACCATTTATAGCAGTCTATATCCAAAAACAAAGCTGACGGAAAGCTGGTGGGTTCTCGCTCGGGTGCAATAGATTCACTGACAAGGCTATTTGTGCCCGAAACGCCGGTTGTAGCAGACAGAGAGGCTGGCTCGGAGACGCTACTAAGTTTTTCTTCCAGTTCGGTCAACCTTGCTTGAAGGGCTGCGAGGTCTGCCGCAGTCGGAGGCGGCTTTGGTGTATCAGCATAGTCGCAGGTGCGGCTGGTGCGGAGGCACAGGCTGCACTGGGGCAACAGTTTGTCGCATCGTTTTTGTCTTTTACAAGCGACACATGCTTGAGGGGCTATAATCTGAGAGCGCTCCATGAACGTCAATACTGGACAATAATCCCATTTGGGAAAGATAAGGGGGAAAAAATTACTAGCCTCCAGGCCCTACGATGTCGTAATGGAGACCTAGTCGTGTTTTGAAGGGGCAATGTGCAAGATTGGGGAAGATGCGGACGATGCTGGCAAACTCTGCCGAAAGAGGTTTAGCGCAATCTCAGGTAAAATGATTTTCCATTACAACCAGTAGGTTGGTTGGTTAGTCGGTTTCATTAATTGTGGGCCCTTGCATAGGCTGTTGAGCTCTATAGTTCCATATGCTCAGCCAATTTTATTCACACATAGGCAGTCACATACCGAAGCATATCTATCTATTTTTACTTAGCGGATGATGCTTACTTTGGATTGCATCAGTATTCTTTAGAGCTATCTAATGAAGCATGATGGGTTATTCGACCCTGACTTCGCTAAGATCCTTTCACCCCCAACAAGGTACCAACATCGTGGCCGCTCACCCAAAGCTCAATGGACCTGTAGACAATGTGGAGAGAGTCATTTGACCAATGAGCTTCGGATTATGTCGTCACAGCTTGCCCGTTGAGTTTCCTCGGCGTCCGCGTTGCGCTTGAAAGCTTAAACTTCATCTTCTGGGGAGTTGGGCCGCAGTTCTGCCTCAATGATCCCGAGACCATCAGGTTGACGAGTCCAGAACCCATTAATTTGCAACCCTGCCGAGCCAAACAAGTCAATCCACATCGATTGGGTCCGCTCAATCCCCGGACAAAGGGCCATGACAACCATATCCATCATGGTATGACGGGGTGCTGGGTGAAGCTCAGATACTATAAAATCTTCGATTAGAAGCTTGGAGTAGCCCTCCTTCATCGCTGCTTTCGTGTGGTCAAGGATGATGCGACAGTTGTCATCAGACCAGTCGTGCAGGATATATTTGAAGTAGTACACACGAGAGTCTGTACCAAACGCATTAGTATCATCAAAATATGAATAAAGCATGGGAAAGTGCATCCATCGCATACCTTTAACTGGTTGAGGCTCGAAAAAGTCATGTTTGACCCTCTTCACCTCTGAGTCTAGGCTTTCCAAGCCATCGATGACTTCCGGCAGATCCTCCAATACCAACTGGCCGGGAACATCGGGGAACCGCTGCTTGAAGCCTAGTAGCTCATGGCCGTGGCCACCACCAACATCAACAAGGAATGGCCCATCCTCCAGTCCTTCTAAGAGTCGTTCCTGTACGGGGTACCATTCAGCCCAGTGAGAAAGACTAGCACGGTTAACCTCCATAAAGGAGTTGAAACGTTCCATGGACACTGGGTTACTTGCGAACCAGTCCCAGCAGGAATGCGGAAAATGATAGGCATATTGTAACGGTCCGTCAAGGGGGTTTCCAGGGTTTTGATAATTCGTGTGCTTCAAAAACATGGGTGTTTTCTGAATAACGGGCAGACAATCGAGAAACCTGGACGACCAAATCAGTAACCATCAACGTAGGGTATAGGCTGCGCACTTAACGCACATGAAATCCATCAATGCGGTCATTCCTCTCTTAGCAAACTCCCTGGCGAATGGTGTAGAAGTGTATTCTCCAGGGCCATGGGACTTTGCGAAGCCATGAGAAACCAAGATACGCATAATTCGTTCTGTCGGACGTTAATACATAGACAATGACCAGGTCGAGAGTATGTCATACCAACAAGAACTTTAGCAGCATTTTTGGGAGCAGCCAACTCCTTCCAAGTCACGGGATGCGTTGCTTCGTTCAATACAACGAATATCTCCATATCACCGGCTACCTTCACCGCCATAGGCACCGTCGGCTTTAGTTGATGTTAGTTAAGACCACCTCAGGTAGGATTAATAAAGTAACCGAACCGAAAAGAACAGCTTGTAAAACAGGTCATTTGGTTTTTCCAAAAGCAATGTTAGATCCTTAGTCTTTTCGAGTGCTTCAAATCTGGAGGCCTCCTTCCCAGAGGTCTTATACTCAGAGAGGGACGACGCAACGCTCCCTAGGAGTGAATCAATTTCAGACGCAGTCATGGTATTATTGTCTTTCGAGAATGTAGAACTTGAAGTTTGTTGATAATCAATAGCACCAAGGCTGAGTTCAATTGAGAAACATCCAATGTCACAGTATAAGATGAATCAGATTCATCGGCTCGTCAACCTCATCTCTATATACCATCCCAATTTCGAAGATTAGATCTACATTCTCAGGGAAGGAGTCTTTAGAATAGAGCTTAGTACGTTTGCTAGCTATGCATTGCTCCTAATGTAGTTCTAGGCATCTTATGGGATCCGACCAGCGCTGCTGCTTTGGGGTTCTCGCGTGAACGCGTAAACAGTGATTAGTGCCTAATCCTGTTTATCAAATTCATCCAGACGAATTGAGTATATACTATCACTATACTGCCTAGAATCATTTAATGCTTCACAAAAAACTCCTGTACTTGACTTTTTTCGAGATTAGTTCTGGAAATGAATACAAGGCTAGCATGAGGCTACTCAGTGAGCTGCATCCCACAGTGCTGGCATGCACAAGCATGAGAATTGAGGACTTTAATTTTAGGAGTATTCATATACATTGAGTTTGACCACGCCAGATGAGTAGGAAGGCTGATCAGACGAGAATACTTCTTGCACTACGTAGTTGTGGGCTCAACCTAGTCTATCAGGCCAGGCTTGTCGCTTTCTTGATGAGGTAAGCTGCTAATTAAGATTTCAGATGACAAGATCAAGCATGCAGAATGATGTAGGGCCCAGCCGGTAATATTATTGACAGCCGCTGAAGCCACATCAACATAAGGTTAAACCAACATTGTTGTTACGAAGCCGGATCCGCGTGTTCCAGAGAAGTAATCGACATAGACGCACTTCGCTGACTGATTTATCTATATTTTGACCCAGATTCACTCTATTAGTCAGCTCTTACCTCGTTTCTCAGATCATTTGCTAAAATTGTACATAGCGGACTGAATCTGTTCGTGCTGCTCAGAATCTAATATGGAGGCAGATGTCACGTGCACTGGCTGATGTTGACCCCGGCCCGAACCGATCCAGACCCGCAGTGAACGTGCCTGCCCCACGTCGCTGCTCCCACCTTATTGTCTCACCCAAACTGAACCAGGAAGCAGTTGATGATAGGAATACAAGACGATGGGGATTCAATGGAAGGCGAGCTAAAACCCTGGAAGCGACACAGTGCGTTCTTCTTCCCTTCTACAACTAACACAAAGCAACATCACAGAGAGGTGTGAGCCACACTGACAATACCCTCACGGCTAGGAGTGGGCTTCGAAGGCCATTAGTCGATGGATGATGGTTTTGAATACAATAAATGTAATGACCCGGAGAAAGAACAATGGTCAATAAGTCATGAGGGCGTCAATGCCTCATGTATTTGGCAATATGCAGAATTGAATGTCGATCACTTCAAAGCGAGGTCATAAGAAAGACGCTGGACATCGCACGTAGCGCTAGTAGCGCAAGTAACCTATTCAAGTTGTCACTTCTTCCTCCTGCTTGAAAGTGCTAGAAGCTAACGAACCTTCCAACACACCAACGGGGATTTTATCTTTCATCAGCAGCATACCAGATCTGGCAGGTTGCATCTGTTGGATCAATTTACCTCCTTACTTGGGCTTGGCGAGGCATGAGCACATCCTGTTCTAGAGATATGGTGACTAGACTGATAATTTGCCCATGTCAATAGAAAATTAACGCAGCTGCACATCTATATATGTGGTGATCAACCGTTGACAGATCCAGCAATTTGCAGTCATAGGATACTTGATAGACCCTTCTTACCGTGAATTGACGTGTGATACACCATTCCAACAAGAGTCATAGCAAAGCTTCTATACATTGACGTTGAGCTGATCTCCCCAGTACATTTCTTTCTTCTCATTTACGACACACTGTTAGTGCCATTTGGAGACATGCTCGTCATCTCTTCTTTTCTCTCTGTGATATGCAGACTGTATTGGGTACAACCATTCACCGGTAACTAGTTTCTAGATTTTTATAAGAGAGCCTGTCATTTCTCTTGGTTATTTATTCTACATCCGATCGGATTACCACAATGAACTTCATAACACCGGTGACTGGTGGCTATAAAACCTGCGCTTCATATACTGCAAGGCTGTTCCAGTGATTCCAGCTTGTTTTCCTTTTAAGATGCATACATCTTCTAAGTCCAGTATCCTAAAGCAGTTTATTGATGCTGTCAAATGCTTCTTAGACGAGGCAACTGATTCTGAACTAGAATTATTAGCCTCCCGTCTGCAGCCGTACAGGATCGAGGGTCACTCAAGAAACTCCACTGCAGACGCCACGATCCACCCCATCTTAATCCTTGATAGCATGGAACTCCCGTGAGCTTACCTGAGAGGACATATGTCAATGATTCAATAGCTCACTACATGGCTATCAGCGGCCGGCTTGTACCAGCGTCTCTAATTTTCGTTTCCGACACTGAGCAAACCACACACACCGTACCAGATAGGGTATCTAGATACATTGATGGATATGATCACGTTCTGCCCCGGGAAGGCAGCTCGTCCGGGGTGCACCATAATATTTCGGACGATCCTAGTGAGCGACTTGGCCATCTACAAGGTTTTATGTCTAGTGTGGATGAAAGCGGCATGGGAGTCTCAAGCGGAATAAACGTGAGTCTAATCCTTTACCAATCGAATTTCAGCCCCTACTAAGCAAAGAGGTTTTAGGTACTGGCTGGTGAATATAACGTGCCTTTTTCAACGAGCAGTGACATCTGTGCCACTATAAATTCGGGCACCCCTTTACTCCAACAAAGCGGTAAGCTATGGGCGTGCACTCATACAAATGCAGGTTAATGACAGCGTACAATATCCACAGACTCCCGGCCTAATGACTCCCCAAATGCTATAGGTTCCCTTTCTTATAGTGGCTATGGCCTCCTAGACCTTGCGGGTGGTCTCCCTTTTCAGTCAACCATCACTCCTCCCGACAGTTGCTCTCTGACAGATGATATAGTGCCTGCCGCTGCAGTTGTGACTGAGCCTAATTCTGGTCCCTTCCTTGACACCAACGGTATTTTATCAACGCATAGCCTGTTTGGGAATAAGCCCTTCCTTACACCGATATCGGACTCCCAAAATTCGACCCAGGAGGTCTCCTATCCTGCAACTGACGTGTACCTTCGTTCTCTGCCGTCCCGTGTGTACTCCATTGTACTATCCGCAGTCCGGGATTGCATCCGTCCTGACTACAGAGAATACATGGTGGAAAATCTACCGCGATGGGCGAATATGGGGCTGTGGCACCAAGAAAAGCGCCTGGCTCCTGCTGGTAGCACCGCTAGCTACGACGGTTTGATTCGCCTTTACTATTACGTGTGCCAACTTGATCAGCAGATGGCGGATGACGATATCCGTAAACGCGCGAGGTTAGTTCTCCTCCATCTTCAGTATGAAGAGCTGTCCAGCAACGAGATATCCAGTGAAGGCTTGAACGGCCATTCCGCCCCGACTGGTCCTGGGCGGGGCCATGCATCGGTAGCAGTGGACAGGCTCCTGTCCAACATATATCCTGAGTGGAACACATGCCACGCAAAGCATAAAACGCTGCTTCGGACCACTTTCCATAACCGTAAACGGTATGGGAAGCGGTGGTCAGTCTTAGTCAACTGTCTTGGACCTGGTATTCTGTTTCTCTGTTCTTCCAGGTTGGTAGGGATTGTGTATGTCTTTTTTATCTACAGCTCCCATGATCATGCTAACCCTAGAGCCACAGAACAAATACTAGAATTACTATGGAGAACCTTAAGATAATAGGAGACGCAGTTTCAAACATCCGTAGGGATGTACAAAGTGCCCTGCATGTCATCAACCCAATCTCCAGAGACTTGGTTTTTGATAGTTGGTTTGGTCGTCATGCAGTGGAGGACATTATTCGTGACCTTCAGAGTATGGAGGATATGTGAGATAAGGCCGGGCCGGACATGGTTTGACTGGGTAGTCAGTACATGTACGATGTGAGACAGTTTTTTTTGGCGAAGTTATAGATGTAGTAAATCATAGCTTATACTCAAATGGCTGTACCTGCATGAATATCCTTGCAATTTGGATGCCATGTAGCGACCAAAAAGGCATTCAATCTGTATGCTGCAGCAAGAATAACACTATGGAATAGTTATGACATAATTAGGGTTAATGTTGTGGGACACTAGTTGGAGCAAACTGATGTCTTGATTATGGCTATCTCCTGACCTAAGAGGAGCGAGGCTCCATACAACTCTCTATGGAGGTGGGCTCCTGCCTGGCGGGGCGCTAGGCCTAATTAGGTAGGCGAGGTGCTCCGCACCGACAGTTAATAAGCGCATGGTTTGGTGTGACGAGTTCCTTGAGATACATCAATGAAACCCATCGCCGTCAAGCTGCATATAACAACCCGGAAACACTGAGTTTTTGCCTTGGACAGGTGAATCTGATCGCGTCAGTCTTCTACGGCCTGCTGACCCTTGTTTGGCTCTCCTACATTGGTACACCTCATCTTGCAACTCCAGGACATATGGATCTTTTCGAGCAGTGATATCACGTAATGTAGTCCGTATAAGCCGCTAAATAGCTGTTCGTTTTGTTCATGGGGCCTCATATTACTATAAACCCGCTGTACAGCGTGTAATAAAGTCAGCACAGCCCCTCTTCCAAAGGTCAACAACACGCCACTTGAACGTCCCAGGTGATACACTTGAACTTAACTTTCCTTTGACCCATTTTATCAATTTTCAGCACGATGTCCACTGAGACGTATATCCCAGGAACAAGCAGGCCTGCCGTCTTCAAACTCCCAGATCCAGGGAGCTTGGGCCTGGACCAGGAGCCTCCTATCGCGTCCGGCCGCCTGGTCTATAACACCGATGATGCTTCCACTCTCGAGCGGTTCAAGATCCGAGAGCTGAGCGAAGGGTGGCCAATGCACCGTGATTCGTGTGAATGGACTGACTTGCGGGCGATATTTGATCCCAGGGCGTTTCTCAACATTTCCTGGCTTCAGCTGTATCGCGATGATGCTATCAACAAATGGGCCAACGGCTGGAAGAACGGCGAGTACATTATGCATCGGGTTCTGGGTCACGCAGTTGAGATCAAAGGCGACCGCGCTATCAACAAGATGAAGGTCACCATCTCATGGAGGTTTTCGGACGAAGACGGGGTGGAGTGGGATTGCGATTGGTGAATATGCGATTCTTCAATGCATTCGCTCGAGGACCGCGCTAACCTCGACAGTGACGTTCGCTTCGTGCTTTTCTTTGGGAAGCAACCTGGAGGATGGAAGATCCTTTGCAACCATCCCATTTACGAAAAGGATAAAATCGTGCCAGTCAATCCGGCTCGTATTCCCAAGATCGATCCTGACGCTGTGGCAAAAGAGCCCAAGGGATACCGATATCTCGCCTATTGCATGCGCCGCCTGGGATACACTGTCAAGACAAATCTACCCCAGCTCTATGGCCGTGAACGGGACCTGGTGTATCAGGAGATGGTTGACTGGTTGAATGGTAAAGAGATTGATTTCTCCGCAGATGAGTTTTAGCGCAGGCATACTGTACAGCGTCGGCCTTTGGGTCTCATTTGGGTGAACTAGGGAACATTGTTGTTTTGTCTTGGTGAAATACACCAAGGCTGTGTATGATAACTTTGGATCTATGTCATTTTACGATCTGCTTCCGTGGAATTTTGACTTCACATTTGCTGTAGTGTCTCTAAGGCAACAATGTTGACGGCTCTTACTAAAAGTCCACTGATTTCTGTACCCCTATACTTCTTGCTATGATAAGGTTGATCAACCTTTTACGAATGTTCAGGATGTTAGACACGAATGGCGCATGGATGGCCCACTCTTTGAAGCTGTCACCATTCCTTGACATAACCGACTCTGTCTAGAGTAACCCAATACTTGGCGAGTTCTCTTGTCTTGTGAGTTCTAGATAAAGATCAACCCGCTCATACTACAGGATTAGGAGTAGAATAATCTCTTTGTGGCAATATATTCTCGATGCTTTGCATACATTCATTGAAAACTGGAGTACTGAGTAACAAGCGAGAATATATCATCTACCAGGAGGACAGCATAACTTCTTGAAAGTCACCCTTGCGTAGTGCGACGTACACCTTGCTGATTTGAGAACCGATATTTTCCTTCTTCTTGCTCCGTCCTGAATCGTATGTTGGATGGTCGACAATGCCCTTGTGCATTGACACCCCAAGTCTTTCCCGGACGAATGTGTAGAAATTGCGGGACGACTGGCAGAGATAAGTCGCAGTGGTTTGTTCTTTCAGAAATCTCTCTCGGGCTGTCGCATAGCTAGAAGCCAAAGTCTTGGTTACTCGAGTCCTCCACTGATGAACAGTGCTGGCGTCCATACAGCGACTGTCGTCGACTCCCAAACAATCCAGGAGCACCCCAAGGGAATTATTCGTGGCTGACAGACTTCGATCTGTCAAGTCTTTCGTATTAGCTTTAGCCCAGTGGTTCATGATCTCAGTCCATACTGCATTCTGGACAGTTGGTAGGCCATCCCCCATAACGGGCAAGAATAGCTCAGCTGTGATGTTATTAACCTTGGGTTGCGCATTCTTCAGAAACTCCCGATGAAGCGCTCGAAGGTCCAACGCTTGGCAAAGCACATATAGGTACGTTGCTGCCATTAGCGACAAGATTTCCACGGTCTCTGCAGCATATCGACAACTGACAAAGGCTAGCGAGTTCAAGCTCTGATTGTGCATCTCCGCTGACTGAACATGATTGCTAACCGGGTGGTTTAGATAGGCAAGTTCGGACATATACGACGCCATGTTGATGTCCACGCCTTTGAATGCAAATGACAGACTCGGCTCGTCAACGCTGAGATTTGGGGGAAGGCCCTTGCTTATGCCCGGATTGATTATCTCTGAGCATTGAGCGAAGAACAGCCTGCCCAACATTTGCATTGCCGTCATGATCTTCTCCATTGCAGATGTAATCGCTGTCGCCTGGAAGTTGCCGCCATGATGGATTCGTCCCGTGACAGGGTCCACAAGGGGATTATCGGTTGTTGAATTGAGCTCACAGGTAACCTGCTTTATAGCCAAATCTATGTTCTCGATTTGCGGGCCAATCCACTGCGCGGATGTTCTCAAAGCATATCGGTCCTGTGCCAACCCTTCATGAGGCGTTGGCACTATTGCGGAGCCTAGAACGGTTGCCAATTGAGAGCCTGCTAGGATATTAAATATATTACCTGCAGCTTCGCGTTGTCCATAGTGGGGTCGAGCTTCCGCAATGAATGGGTGGTAGTTGTGCGCTGTACCAAGCAAGGCCTCGGTGCCTATGGCAGTGAGGGCCTGGGACAACAATACTAGTTGGTTGGCTTCGAATAAGACTAGGCCTGCAGCACCAGCACTGAAAGCAGTCCCGTTGATAAGCCCAAGCCCCTCTTTGGGACCAAGCATAAGTGGTACCAGTCCCATCTCTTTCAATGCTTGATCAGCTGGGATGGTTTCATTGCTGGCTCCCTTGTGTATATAGATATCGGGATTCCCTTCCAAGGCACCAGCAATATACGCGAGGGGGGTTAGATCCCCGGATGCAGATATGCTGCCACGAAGTGGTACTATCGGAGTCATCCTATGGGCAAGGAGAGTGAGAATGTACTCGATGATGGTCACCCGGACCGCCGAATGGCCCCGTAGCAATGAGTTGCATCGAGTAAGCATAGCAGCCCGCACAATTGGGATGGGCATGCCATGGCTTCTTGCCCCATGCATATCAAAGGCCTTATCACTCAGACCGCGATCGCTTGGAAGTAGAACAGCCGCGTTGTGATGTTGGACCAGGGCCTTCTGAAGATTCTCATGCCGGTTTGTACGAGTGTCGGCACTACCTCCAAATCCGGTATTCACACCATATATTACCTCATTCTTGGAGAGCTTCTGATTGAGATGATCCACACTCCACGCCATTTGGCTGTGAACTTCCTTGCTATCCGTGATGGTTGCCAGCGCATCATGACTAGAAAAGAAATTAGTCATATAGAATCTGGGCAGAAACATGTTGGCATACTAAGCCGCAGCGATAAGCGAGCTCAAATTAAGAGACTGTCCATCGATGATGTCACTTTTATTTCCTTCTCTGAGGTCGCGTAAACTAAGAAAGGATGACAAAACAAACGATGTCAGAGAGCACTTGGGCTTTCCGGGACAAACTTGGTCTGCGTATGCAGAGGTGCCAGGGCCTCTTCCCACTCTTCTGCACTGGTCTTCCATGACTTTGGAAGGTGCTCTTACCGATAATGAAGCCCCAAAAAGAATAGACAGGTCAGCAATAAGCGAAGTCTTTAGTAGTATATGTAAAATCGCTCTCTGTTAACGCTATAAATTACCACTACATCCAGAATCATACCATTTATGTCATACCAAGGAGATCAAATGCTCCGTGAAGCACTGAGATGCAAGATTGCCAACACGGTATCGGGTTTGACAGGTTTACAGCAGACCGTTATGCAATCTTTCGCCACAACAGGAAGTCCTCTTAAGAAGTCATTCTTCATGGGAGCCTGAAGTCCATGAATTTTTGCATAGACTTGCTTTTCTAACGTCATTATGACCGAGACTGCTTTGGTATTGGCTGGTAAGAGCCAGGCAGTTTACTCTATGCAATTGACGATTAGATCAGGTAGTATAATACAGATGATATCAACTTACCTCTTTCAATGAACCTACAGTGAGCCTATCATAAATTACAGCTCTTGGATTATGTCTCTGGTGACGATTATCTCTGCCTAAGGTTTCGTAGAAGAGTATCAACGAAGTCCTGATGATCGAGGTCGCCACCGCTGCCATACCACATATGGAGAGTTCTTGAAACACGATTAGCTGGTTATTCTCTGTAAACCGCGCCTTCTGCTAATTAGTTGTATATTTCACTGCAGATGTTGAGATATTTCCTGATTCCCAAGGAAAGCTATATTAAGCCCGAGTCTCTCGATCCTCGTGGAGGTCTTAGTATTAAGTGGCCACATTCCTCAGAGCGATATCTGTTTGACTTAGCATCTCTTTATATCCATCCCAAAAAGAATCTCAGCTATCTCACATCATGTCAATCCCCAGAGAGTGCACTGTGTTGGTAGTGGGTGGCGGACCCGCTGGGTCGTATGCTGCTTCTGTCCTTGCCCGCGAAGGCATTGACACAGTCGTCTTGGAGGCAGATACATTCCCAAGGTAAGAACAAGAAAAGCCGATGGGAGCGTGACTGGTAGGGAGTGGTGGTGCTAAGGCAGGTGATAGATATCATATCGGCGAAAGCTTGCTACCATCCATGAGGTATTTCCTTGATCATATTGGCCTATACTCCAAGTTTGACGGTCACGGGTTTGTGAAAAAGGTACAAGCAACGAGATTGAATTTGCACATCACGAATACAAAACACTGACATGCTGGTTTCGATATACAGAAAGGGGCCGCATTCAAATTCTTGTCAACTTTGCCCAGCGATGAGTGTAGGTGGTGACTATTGACGAAATACTTATTCATACTCACCCAGACTAGATACCGATTTTATCGCGTCAGGTGGAGCTGGTCATCATGCGTGGAACGTTGTTCGTTCGGAAGCTGACAACATTCTATTCGAGCATGCTGGCGACAGCGGTGCAAAGGTGTTCGACCGTGTTAAAGTGGACACGATTCAATTCGTACGCCAGGACACCAAAGAGGATTCAGTGGGTGATGACGAAGCTCAAATCAATCGTCCAGTCTCTGCGACCTGGTCCCGCAGGGATGGCAGCACCGGAGATGTTCAATTCGACTATCTTGTTGATGCATCTGGGCGGGCAGGCTTGCTTGCGACCCGATATATGAAAAATCGTCATTACAACCAAGGCCTCAAGAGTACGGCCACCTGGGGCTATTGGAATGGTGCTGGCAAATACGGCGAGGGAATCCATCGCGAAGGAGACCCTTATTTTGAGGCAATTAAAGGTAATCATAGGACGTCTTCCGCCAGGAGTATGCCGCTGAAGAGACGACAGATGGAAGCGGGTGGGCGTGGTTTATCCCGTTGCACAACAACACGACATCAGTCGGAGTCGTCATAAGGCAAGATCGTCTTGCCTCTAGGAAGCTAGCGAAGTCTAGTGCAGAATTCTACCAACAAGCCGTGGAGGACACTCCCGGAATCGCCCGACTCCTCCAGAGTGCGCATCTCACGTCTGAACTCAAGTCGGCATCTGACTGGTCGTATCACGCCTCCGCCTATGCCGGGCCATACTTCCGCATCTGCGGTGATGCTGGCTGCTTCATTGACCCGCTTTTTTCCTCTGGTGTGCATCTTGCAATTGCCAGCGGTCTCTCGGCAGCCGTGACAATCTGTGCTGCACGAAAAGGAGACTGTAGCGAGGTGGAGGCAGGTGACTGGCACACGCGGAAGGTCGCTGAAGGATATACTCGATTCTTGCTGATAGTTACCAGTGCTCTGAGCCAGATTTATGGAACTGAGGAGCATGTGCTCAATGAGCTCGGCGAGACTGACTTCAGCCGAGCTTTCGAGCATTTCAAACCGAGTAAGTCATTCAATATACCATTAACCATTGTGATCGCTGTCAAGTAATCGAAGACAAATGCAGTTATTCAAGGTCATGTCGATCTTGAAGGCAAATTAAACCGGGAAGAGGTTGATAGAGCTGTGGAATTTTGCCTTCATGTACTGCAAAAAGCAGACCAGCTCGGTGGACCAGCTCTGGAGTCCGCAAGAGAATTGGGAATAGTTTCCAAAGGCTTTGCCGGAGGCGTTGGCAAAGAGAAAGTCGGCGGTGAAACGCTGAAGAAGATTGTTCACATGGCCCGTGGTGGTAACAGTGTCGACGAGTTCAGGATGGACGTGGTCAACGGAATGGCCCCGAACATAAGCCGCGGAAGTCTCGGTCTTGTCAAGGTCGACACATCTTAACTCTTGTGATTGAGGAGACGGATGGGAGTTGTGTTGATCTAGATTGGAAGATCATGATAATGAGTAGCTAGCTCTAGTCTCTTCTACGATGTGGCTATCTACCTCACATTATTGCTGCACACTATAGTAGGGTATCATGAGGTTCTATCTCTTGTATTGTTTTTCGGTCTCGTATAAAGGTACCAGAATGTGTCTGAAGTCTCACGGATCTTGCCCAGTTTAGCAATGACAAATACAGTTCTACTCCTAGGCAAGATATTGATACACAATAGCCAGGGTCTAGGATTGGGTTGATTAATGCCTCATCTAGGGTTGGGGTATAAATTCGACCATTTCCTTTTATGTACTGGCAGCCTTGGACGATGTCTGCAATCATGGCTCAAAATTAGGAATTAGAGCTGGAGAAAGTTGCAGAAGAGCACTGCGCAGGAAGGCATGGTAGGGACTTGTCGTCTGGGTACTGTCATCATTGATGTGATGTCGCCATTCTCGATTTGCCCACAGCGTCTAGAAGCCTTTCCATGTGAAATACAAAGACGGCAAGAGATTTGTGGATGAACAGAGTTGCCAAACACCGCGTGATGCTTGGTGAAAATCCGATTTACCTAGAAGTGGAATCAACTCCAACCTCATGTCTTTTCATATCCCTCAGCTTTTAAAGCATCATCGCACACGCGTGTCACTCCCAGAAGATACTCCTCGTTTAGTCGCCGACTAACTAGTTGGATTGCGACAGGAGCATCCAGTAAGCGTTCCGGCGAATCTACCGTCGTTTCAGCACTAAAAACAATCAAGCCAAAGGTTTTTCAGCTTACATTCATTCCAAACCTTTGCCTCGACCATGTTTCGGCCATCATACTGGGGTCTTGTGACATCAATGGCCGTCACTTTGGTCACCGGAACAGTTGTTGCGCAGTAATCGAGAACGTTCCAGAGACTGGTATAGGTATCGTATGAAAACTCATACTTCTCGCAAGCTGGCCAAGGGGAACATGGCATGAGTAGAGCGTCCATCTCCCGTCCTGTCCCGGTCCTTTTCCTTGTCGCCGCCCACGCCTGCAGCATCCGCCAGGCGTATTCAGTCCGCTTGACCTGGGCTTCCCAAAGACTGGATACTGTGCTGCAACTTTTGGGATCACCACTAACTATATCCTGAAGCATTTTCATTCCACGTGGCCATGGCTGTTGCGTCTTGGAAAGCTTTTGGTTCACTGTCATCGCGGCAGCAGAGCGGTAGAGGGCTGGTTTCAAGTCATCAACATAGAGAGGGTCATCACTGTGCACTCAGCATTAGATTTAGAACAGAAACGGCGGTCCAAAAGTATCCTTACATGTGGAAAGATATGACCGAATGTCCGGCTGCCTCCAATGCGGTCTTCGTTTGAAGCAAAGCCCGGGTGACAGGAGGTAAAGGCTTGACAATACCATCGTCCAGCAAAAGACCTAGTTTCCCCAGCGGTCAGCTGCGAAGACTTCATGTAGGCTTTCTTCACTTACCAAAGCAGAGTATCTCGGGGATAGCCGGAATTCGGTACGGAATAGGGAGACAGTCAGGGTCGATGTTCATCCACGGCTCAGATGTCAAAGCTGCTCTACTCCACATTTCAACGGCGGCGAGTGACCTTGCCATGGGTCCCACGGAATTCCGTATTGCTTCCTGTCCTTCCATACCGTCTCGAAGGCCAGACGTGGGGAAGCGGCCAGCGGATGGCTTGAGAGAGTACAGGCCGCAGAAGGACGCTGGGATTCGGATGGAGCCCCCTACATCTGTCCCAACCCCGAGAGGAGACCCCTTGAGAGCCAGCAAGGCGCTTTCGCCTCCTGAGGAGCCACCACTGGACAATGATCGGTTGTATGGGTTTGTGGTGTAGCCGAAAATATCATTATATGTCTGAAACCTTGTTAGCTTTATGCTGTATCATCTTGTGATAGGGAGTCGGTAACCTCGCCTGCCATCAACGCGGTTGGGACGTTGGTTTTGCAAAACAAGACCGCACCTTTCTCCCGCATGATCTTTGTTAGAGCAGATTCATCTTCTTCGGTGGGCTTATTTGCGTACGCGGTATAGCCAATCGTCGCATCCGTGCCCTTGACCTGAAAGCAATCTTTCAGAGAGACAGGAAGGCCATGTAAAGGACCACAGGGAACACCTGTCGTTGCGTATTCGGTGTCGAGGTGTCGAGCCACCTCCAGTGCTTCGTCGAAGAAGATCTCACTCAGGCAGTTGACCAGTTGGTGTGCAATGGACGCCCTTTTGCAGAATGCCAACGTGACCTAGTCTGTCAGCAATCTCGAACTACCAATAGCTAACTACTTAGTGCTCTAGTTATATTGGCTATAAATGACCTCGTAAGAGCTAAATTCCCGTTCGATTATCTTTTGCACCAACATGACAGCGTCCGCCTCAGTGATTTCAATCTCCCTAGGTGTCAGAATGCCACACTCGACTGGAACTTCCAGAACATTGAGCCGTCCGTCCGGAATCTGGCCGGCTTGCAGTCGCCATTCTTTGGGTATGGAATTGTCACGATACTCTCGCTTGGCCTGGGCGATTTCCTCCCATAATAGAGCCATTGTGAGCGACGTTCTGGCAACCATATGTCCTCCGAGACAGATAGGACTGTCTTGACATGGAGAAAAGGCAAATTTTGTTTCACCCGCAATTGCGACATTCCACCCGATCATATCAACTCATGCGGAGAAAGGAGTTACTAGCGCACTCAACTGGTTCGCCGATGAGATCGGGTTACCCGATGGTCATCTCCACGACGCTAGCCATAGGGACGGACCAAGCTATACTTCGAATGACTTATCTCGGCTCGTTGCTCACAGTCCCAACTTAAGGCTTCCTTTGATATCTAATTGTTGTATTCGATTCCGCCTAATGACCAGCACAGGCAGAATGTCCCCAGAAGTCCAGGTCAGCCGCATCGAGAAGAGCAACACTAAAGAACAGGATGATGCTTCCAGCGCGCAAATGGCCGAGATGACTACAATCGATGCGCGCACTCTTTTCGAGCGAAAAGCAGTCCTGATCAACACGTGAGTCACCCCTGCAGATCGACTTCATGACCGCACTCTGTATTGACTAGCGTAGGGAAATCGATAAGACGGGGTTCGGCAAGTATCAGTGGTGTATCTGGATGCTATGCAGCTTGGGCTACTTTGGCGATTTGGCCTGGGCCCAGGGTGTCGGGCTGATGGCCACGGCGGTGTTGTAAGTAGACCAGCTTCCTAATCGAATAGGTGTCACTGACATGCAATAGCCAGGAGATGGGCGTTTCAGCCGGGAAACAGGGCCTGATATTCACTTGCTCCAACGCAGGGCTTGCGTGAGTACCATCTTTCCGATCTCTGACGGGCTCCAAGCTGACTCGACGTAGAATCGGCGCTTTCGGGTTCGGAATTCTCACTGATATTATCGTTCGAAAGTGGGCTTTTCAGATTACATGCCTCATCACTTCCATCTTTGGCATGCTCCTGGTAGGCCATCTCGATATATGTACTATCAGCCTCTCCTAACTCATCTACAGGCGGCGAGTAAGTACAACTACGGAGCTATCTGCGGGGTCTATTTCCTCTCATGCATCGGGTTGGGTGGGAACGTCCCCATTGATGCGACAATTGCATTGGAATTCCTGCCTCAGAACCGCCGCTATCTTGTAGCTTTGCTGGGAATGTGGCAGCCCATTGGAGTTGTTGTTGCGTCCGCTATTGCCTATGGAACGGCGGCCAAGTACCGATGCGACGTCAAACTCCCGGCTTGCACTGCTGTGAGTCCAGGACAGGCCTGCTGTACAGTTTCCAGCAATATGGGTTGGCGGTACATGGTAATCATCATTGGCTGCATGACTCTGACCATCTTCTTTGCCCGTTACTTTGTCTTTCGGTTCTACGAATCCCCCAAGTTTCTTCTGAGCAAGGGTCGCGAGCAAGATGCCATTGACGTCCTGCACAAGATTGCCAAGTTCAATGGTGCCGATGCACCATCCCTAAGTGTCGATGACTTTCGTCGGATTGAGCACGAATTTCGCACCGAGACGAGAACGCACAGTACCCCCCGCAAGACAAAAGGCGTCGTCGTGAAAATCACCAGACAGCTATCCTCCCTACGCGGCTTATTTCTCAGCCGACTCCAGTGCTTCAGCTTTGTTCTGCTTGGAATTGCGTATATGGTCAGTAATTACATCATATGGCAGTACATCCTCATCTACTAAGCGTCACAGGGTAATTATTGGTCGTTCAACCTGGCCGGCTATTTCCTTCCCATCGTTCTACTGAACAACAATGTTGATAGCGGTGCCGACAATGTCCGTGACACGTACCGCCAATACGTGTATATTTACTTGCCCGGAATTCTGGGAGCAATCGTGGCTCTCTTCTCCATTCAGATGCCCTTGCTCGGCCGGAAGTGGTCACTTGTCGTTTCGGCGGCTCTCCAGGGTTTGTCGATGGCTATGTATACCCAGGTCAAAAACACTGCAGGCTACGTCGGCCTGAATGCGCTTGAGTACATCATGCAGAGTGTCTGTTACTTCTCTACCTAAATCATTTGATGACGTCGAATACTAACAGGGCCGTCTAGTATTTCAACGCGGTTCTATACTCCGCTTCGCCTGAGATGTTCGACACGAACTATCGTGCCAGTGCGAGCGGCATGCTCTCCTGCCTTGGCCGCATTGCAGGAATTGTCGCTCCTTTTGCAGGTCAAAAGTACATTGCTGAGGGCAGATCCGGTGTCCTCTGGCTTGGTGCTGGTGGGATCTGGGTATCTGCTCTTTTGTTGTGTTTTCTTCCTATTGAAATGCGGAATCGTCAGATGTATTAGCGGACTTTCGTGTATATCCAGGTCTTATTTTGTATCTATCCTTGATTTTGGGTGCTATGTATTTATTGTTTCTCGTACTTTGCAGCCAGTGAATCAATACATGCCAATGAAGGGTATTGCTTATACTGTTGCGCGCCCCAGCTAGCAAAAAACTCGTAGCGAACGCAATTTCAGGCATGTGGTCTCCAGAAACGAACCACGTCTACAGCTTCTGTCTTCTATCCCTAGGGGAAACGCATCGGCTCCTCCATTCCTTCTGCGGCAGGTCTCTGGCCAGCCCCTCATCTCGGCTAGTATAATCAATTGGCAAGGCGGACCATATTCGGCAAACCCGATAGTCACCTTTGTCGTTATCATTAATCCTCATTGAAGGATTTGGAACGAGAGGGGCCGCCGTCTCCATCGGCATTACCGATGGACCATCGCGACACTGCAATTAGCCCCGAAGAGCGGGGAAGAAGGGGAGGAATCTCTCGTTGTGTCTGAAGGGTTGGAAACATAAAACCAACGTGCTTGATCATGGCAGGACCACTAAACCTGTGTCTGTATACCAATCCAGAACCTAATACTGCCTTATCCGCGATTCCCCATGACTCCCGCATCAAACCAAGACGGCGCAACGCCGCCTCCCCCTGGAATCTCCGAGGAAAACGGCTACCACATCGGGGAGCCCCAATTCCGCGAAGCAACCAAAGCAGCCCTCCAAGTCGAACGACACGACTACGTCGACCTGGCGCCGACGCAGCGCAAGCGCGCCCAACCCATGGAAGGCTTCGACAACATCTACACCGACATCGTCGACTACATCGTGCGCTGCACGCACCGCATCTGGGACGAGCGCGACATAGGCCTCATCTACACGCACTACACGCACAACTGCGTGCTGTACGGCACAATGGGCACCATCTACGACCGCGAATCCGTCGTGCGCGATACCATTCAGCGGCTGGTGTCGCTGCCCGAGCGCCGCGGCATGGCGACGCAGGTGCTGTGGAACGGCGACGACAAGCAGGGTTTCTACACGTCGCATCTTGTTACCGGTGCTGGGCGCCACACGCAGGACGGGCATTTTGGTCTGGCCACGGGTAAGAGTTTCGTATCGCGCACCATCGCGGACTGTATGGTTTACCGGAATCGGATCTACCGCGAGTGGGTGGTCGCGGATACCATGGCCATCGTTAAGCAGCTGGGTCTGGATCCTCACCCGTTTGCGTATGATGCAGCGAAGGCGCTTTTTGACCGCGGGCTGGAGTCGATTGATATTGGTGAGAACAGGCGGCTGATCGGGCAGCGCGGCCCGGAGTGGAAGGTCCATATTTCGATTGCGAATAATGCGCTGGAGGCGCAGACTCTCGAGTGGCTGCATGATATGTGGAATTGTCGCATGTTTGGCCGCATTGAGAAGCACTACGCCCCGAATGCGCAGTACCATGGCCCTAAAATGGTGGAACTGTATGGTCCTGCTGCGGTCTTGCATCAGCATCTGGGTCTGCTTGGTTCGATCCCGGATGCGGTGTACATGCCTCAACATATCTGCTCCAATCTATGTGAGGAGGGCGGTGTCAAGGTGGCTGTTCGCTGGGTCATGGAGGGTCATCACTTGGGGTACGGGATTCTAAGTGAGCTGGGGAAGCCCACTGGTCTGCGGCTGCAGGTCATGGGTGCAACGCACTACCACTACAAAGATGGTCGCGTTATGAACGAGTGGAACGTATATGACGAGCTGTCTCTGCTGACTCAGATTAAGTTGGGGCAGATGGCGGAAAAGGCGAGGCAACAGAAGTAGCCGTATATCGGTTCTTGTATGTTATAGCAATTGAAGCAAGATAATCGAAGTCGACTCCTTGATTTTGTTCGTTGGTATTACATCTCACTACACATCACAGTCGGTCCAGCACACTTGGCCAAATCATCGGCTCTAACCCTGCCTGCTGCCACATCTCCCAGAGATCTTCCCCTAGATTGCTTTGAAGTTGTGCTGGTGGCTGCGGCGTAGTACCTACCCGTCGCACCACTGGGACCATTGTCTCTTGGTGGCTGCATGTGGCCCGACAGGATCAGGTTTGTCATTCCGCGTAGAAGTGGGACGTAGCGGCGTGCAGGATGGCCTACTGGAGGACTTGCGATTTCAAGAGTGTCGGCGGCAACAGCTACAAGTCGAAAGAGGAGAGAGCTACTGGCGTCTCCACGGAATACCTCCCCCGGTTGTTGGACAAGAGGATGGAGACTCACTACCCGTTGCGTCAGTTGTTTTTGCCGTGCCAGGAGAGTTATACTTACGGTCCACCAGGTTGTTCAACCAGCTGTTGACAAGAAAGAAGGCGGCGTAAGCAATGACGACGTAATAATGGTCCATTGCGAACGACATGACCTCGACCGTCCTGGGATCAGGTTCGAGCGGACTCGCGATAGCTGTCTCCTGTCTTAATCCTTGGGACGACAAAGGCGGCCGCGAAAGATGAGAAAGGATTTGGCTGGCCCACTCAACCGCCCATGTGAATGCTTCTCCTGTTCGCTGCATCTGATCTGCCACGTCCAGAAAGGCGCAGGCATAAGACAACCGATACCATCGCAATGACGTGAAAGGGAAGTGATGATTGAAACTGTCCTCCATTGACCGACTGCCGAGACGCGAGATGAAATCCCGTTCGATCAAGAGGACGTCTCCATCGAGAGCTTGGACGCTCTCGACGGTCGTCGGCCGACAGCCGGTGAAGTGCGCGACGTAGCCGACTCGGAACAAAGATGCGATTCGGATGTCTGTGCTTTGAGCATATCTGCATGCAAGGAAATTCGGAAGGACAGCATTCAGTGGGTCAGGATTTAGTGACGGTGGACGACGTGCAGAGAGGGCAAGGCTAGGTAACTGAGCATTGTGTGGCATACACGTTTTCTGACCAAGGGTGTGCCTACTAGTGATCACTCTCCACCAGATACAACATTGTTCGGAACCGCCGCATATCATCTGGTGCCACTGTTTGGAGGTGCATGAAAGGCTGGCTGCACGTCCGGTCCAACGCCAACGATGTGGCCCATCGGATTGCTAAACCGAGAGACTGCCATGCACCATCCTCCGAAAAGCGTGATCGATACCGTTCCGGCTCAGCGGCGAAATCGAACGGCATCCAATGCGCACACAACATGAGGGCTTGGACGGTCTCCAGCTTTTGGTCGTCATGGCTGGGGCGCAACGTAACGCGCATTACCTCGGTGTCAAGTAAGCGAATGAGGTCCAAATACCGTGGATGAAGCCAGCACGAGGTGCTATATTGGGTTAGGACACCATCAAGGCGTTTCATGTAGAGCAGTCGACGACTACTCACTTGGAAGAAGCACTCCAGAAGCGAGCTCCGATGCAGAGGATTGCTAGGAATAGTATCATGTTGTTTGACCGAACCCGGTCGATATCGGCATCCAGACCCACGTCGAGAAAGGGCGCATTTGGGTGACAGCGGGTGAAGTACCTGCTCCAATGAGCTGGGAAACAGTACTGGGGCCTGACGACTTACAGCTTGAATATCACATATGCCTCTCCTTCAGTCAAGATAGAACGCTTGATAGGGTCGAGATTCTCTACTTCGACCGGATCATCTGTCTGGAGACTGCCCAGTGCTTTCAATGGGCCATCGGTGTTGACTGCTTTTCTAATCGAGACAATCTGGTAAGCCCCAGGAAAGGGTTTGCGCACTCAGAACATTGACGACTCACGGAGAGAGGACGCCATCTCTGTAGTTCGTGTGAGAAAGACTCGGCTCCAGGCAATGCAGGGACGACGTAGCTGCCTGAGACCGTGGAGTATTCGGGTAGTCGTTGGGGCCATTCTGACCAGGAACGAGTTGCTTCTCGATATCGACGATTCTAGACTAGCTGTTACAAGGAGTCCAATTTAAGCGAGTACGACGGAGAGTCCGAACCGGGATTTGAGCAGATCGAGCTGCCTCTCTAGGTCGCTCCCGGGGTGGAAATCCGGTCCTTCGCCAACGCGCACATCCGCAATCGTTGACAGTATACTTCCGCCTTCCAATGCTGCCGGCGACAGATCGACCGTAGCCGAAGAGATGCCGGGGAGAATGGCGTCCACGGTCTCTCTGTCCTCGCCAGGGGAGGCGGACCGCGGCGATCTCACGCGGATGTATGGGTTGTGGCGGAAGTCTTTAATTTCTTCCTGAAAGCTGCACTGGACCCTGCGAGCAATGCATGGGCGGCACTTGATTTCAGAGGTGAATCCTCCGCACTTCTGCTTCCTAGCGATGTCGTTAGAATGGAGAAACGAGTAGCTGGCGGAAGGCATCGGCAATCCCGTCGGCAGTCCCGACATCCACCCTGGAGGTTGAGACTCACCTATGTCTGCATTCGGCACATGCATGGCTCGTCCGGCCAGCTGGGGGGATTTGAGAGCGGGAACTTGTGCTCGGGTAAGGGGGAGGCATCCTAGGCGTAAGAGGTGTGTTCCGAAGTAGGCGTTGAGAAGGTGAGGGTAGTTGTAGAAGGAATGCTACCAGCACCACGAGTATCTCCAGCTATTTGCCCCCATTCCATTGATATGACTATGACTATCTTCCCCACTTCAATGCGGAGATTAATGTACTAACAGCATCGTATCTTACTCCAGAACGGGCAAGTGGGTTTATCGGGATAAGCCGACACAATTCCGTGGATAGTACTATCCATGGCGCTAGATCTTAAGCGAGGTTCAACTGGGATATAGATTGTTCTATCGTACAAACTGATCCGCAAAGTTCGCACCCAAGCCTACCTCCTCATAGTGCTTCCTTGCGGCCTGTAGCTTGCTGAACACGTCCTCAATTCCCAGGGCAACTCCATCGACATCCACATAGATATAAGCCCCCGTCACATGGAACAACGTAACCATCTCGGTCACTCCCTCCGGCACATGAAGCGTGTGGATGTCCCCCGGAGGCTCGAACGCATACCCGCCTTCCTCCGCCCACCAGTCATGTTCCAAATAGTGCCACCGGCCACGGAGGACCGTCGCATGCACAGGACCGGTGTGTCGATGGCGGGACAGAATGCCACTCTTCCTCACGCGGAGGATGTTGACGAAGTAGCCCTGCGAGACATTGAAGCAGAGCGGCCGGAACCAGACGTCTTGGGCTTGGGGCACCCAGAGACGTCCGTCGCATTCCAGGTCAAGAGCCCCCGTGACAACTAGGTCGTCAGGGACATTCGGAAGCTTGGCCCCACGGTAGGGTGCGGTTGAATGATCTCCTTTATCCATCTGACTGACGGTGAGCTCTTTAAGCATCGATTCTCCTGGTTGGGTTTCATACCTGGTTTTCGATAGTGTGGAAGAAAGTGATGGCCGGTGTCTGCGCATGACCGTCTAGCGAGGTTGTTGGGCCAGGCAGAGATATATAACAAGTTATATCTTACGGTGTGTCTAGGTACACTTCAAGATACCGATTGCCGACTTCCCGCATTAGATGATGACTTGAATTTCTCTATAGAATCTGGGCCCTGTCCAAATTTGCGCGGGCCCCCTATGCCTGATCCCATGTGCAGGGAATATCCACTCCTTCGGCGCAGCCGACGGCTTCTCCGTCCATATCGGGCAGGAATGTCAATACGGTCATCATAGATATGGCCTCTGAAGATGTTTTTATGTTATTACCGGAGCCAATATCTCCAGAGTCAGGACAGATACTAACTTCTATCTGTGTGCTCGCAAAATGACGCCCGACAAGTTCGTTGCTGACTCGCACATTCTCCATCGGTCCTTCTCCGAGGAACCAGCCAAGGTTGTCGCCGGTCATGGAATTTACCTCGTGTTAGAGAATGGGAAGCAGGTCATCGATGCCACCTGTGGCCCATCCGTGTCCTGTCTAGGCCATTCCCAGCCGGAAATCACCGATGCCATTACAGACCACCTGAAGACGAATATCGCCTACGTTTATTCAGGCTCACCGTATACGAATGAGGCGACAGAGGAACTAGCGCGGATGCTTTTGTCACACCGACCCGGTGGCTTGTCCAAAGCCATCTTCATCAATTCGGGAAGCGAGGCAACCGATGCTGCGCTCAAGTTGGCCGTGCAGTACTGGCAAGAGCAAGGCCAGCCGCAGCGGACGCATTTTATTGCACGCAAGCAGAGCTATCATGGGAACACGATTGGTGCGCTCTGCGTGTCTGGCCATGAATCCCGGAGAGCATTCTATAGAGATTTCATGTCCACCAATGTCTCCTTTCTGGACCCCTGTTATGCCTATCGGATGAAGGGTAACAACGAGTCGGATGGAGAGTTTGCCCAACGGCTTGCTAGGCAGTTCGAAGATGAGATCCTGCGTGTTGGGCCTGACCGGGTCGCTGGTTTTATCGCAGAAACTGTCAGCGGCACCACTCTGGGATGCTTACCTGCGGTGCCTGGTTATTTCAAAGCCGTTCAAGAAATATGCGATAGGTATGGTATTTTGTTAATTCTCGACGAGGTATGCACATTTTTGCTTGAAATGGGCCATTCGCGACAACCATTGACTTCTGGGACCAACATACAGATCATCTGCGGTATGGGTAAGACCGGCACGATGCATGCATGGGAGCAGGAGGGTATTCGCGGACCGGATATCCAGACCATCGGCAAGGCCCTGGGAGCTGGGTTCGTCCCGCTTTCCGGTGTTTTGCTGCACCAGAAGATCTTCGATGTGCTGGCCGCTGGTTCGGGGGGATTGGCACACGGACATACATTCCAGGTACTTCATCATTCTGCAAGACAATCCTGTTGAGGGTCGAAGTTGATCCACTGTGTACCTCAGGCTCATCCCCTTGCTTGCGCGGCTGCTATCGCGGCACAAAAGATCATACAACGTGATGGTTTGATCGAGCGAACTGCATTTATGGGAGGGAAACTTGAAGCACTGCTGCGAGAACAAATAGGCCCTCTTCCCCTCGTCGGTGACATCCGTGGCCGAGGGTTGTTCTGGGCCATCGAATTTGTCCAGGACAAACGCCTCAAGACAACATTCCCACCGGAAGCCAACTTCTGCAATCAGGTCGTAAAGCATAGCTTGGCTTTGGGACTGAATATTCTGGGTAACCTTGGCCATACAGGCAAATATCAGGTTGACCATGTGCTGGTCTGTCCTCCTTACATCGTGACGGACAGTGAGCTCGACCAAATCGTATCACTTTTCAAGACGGCGATTATCAAGGCAAGTCGGGGTTTTCTAGATGCAATGAAGGTACAGAGTCAGGTTGAGGTAGCTGAGATCAGCGTCATCAGCCAGTGATTATGTGCCATCCTTATATATATAGACTGAATGACTTGTTGCACATTCCCACGGTGTATAGTTCGTAGATGCATCTAGATCACCTCGACGGACGCTAACGTCAAGCGAGATTGCACCGCCTCCTTTGAGTCACCACAAGTCAACCTGGGAACTCGACAACAACCCTCTCGAACTCGACATGTTATGAATCTTCTGAACATGATGCTGGATAACCTCACAGAAGAGTTGCTCCATGATCAGCCCGAGGATATCTCCACAATGGCGCTGGATGACATCTATCGCCAACTACATCACCTCGACATCTTGGAGCGATCCTTGACCCGTCAACCAAAACCCCAAGACACAGATGAAGGCGAGGGAAAAGACGAGGAAAATGCCAGCCCAGTAGAAGATTACCCCGAATCAAGTCGGACAAAACAAATCCTGCACGACCTGCACGCGCAGCAAGCCGCACTGCGAGACCAGGCAATGGCCCTCTCCCGGCCGAGTATCCGAGCACTCACCCTGCTCGATCTGCCCAACGATCTCCTCTCCAAGGTGTTGGACGACTTTCGAGATTCAAGGACAGACCGCGGCTGGATCAAGCGGTATCATACGAGGTCTTCTGACGACCAAATCCGCCACCGCACCATCCAGAACGCCCGTCTGGTCTGCCGAGTCTTCAACGACCTCGCATCGCCGCTTCTCTGTCCGATTCTGCGCGTCAACCTGGACCAGGAGTCTCTTGACCGGGTAACGCAGCTATCCCGCTCCCCTATGGTGGCGGCCGGGATTCGCGCCGTCCTCGTCGATGTGCGGTACTATCCGGAAGAGCTGGTGGTCGATCTGGCCAGGTTCAAGGAATTCCGTCGCGAACAGTTATACGAGATCTACAGGTACTGCGACTGGGAAGTTGAAGGAGCTGCGCTGGCAGCTTCCGATCGCGAAGTAGTCACGGAAGGACCACCGGATACGTATGAACAGGCGATGCACTGCTACTGGGATATCAGGCAGTCGTGGAACGCTTACGTCGATGATGGCAGCAGTGATTGTGATCAGGACGCGGGGCCGTCTGAGAAGATAGTGGTCTACCAGGACATCCTCACGCATACCCACGAGATCTTCCGCCAAAGGCACCAGGAGCAGCTGCAGCTGCTTGTGTCCCAGACCTACGTGCGCACTCTTGCGGCGTGCATCGCCATGATGCCCAACATCATCTCTCTCGCGTTCACGGACCAAGATCGCCCAGCCGTACATTATAAGCTAAAACTAGAGATCCTGTGTGACAACACGCTCCTCACAGAATTTATGACGACAAGCCTCCAGTGGACCCAGATAGAGGGCCTCCCAAATTGTCGACTCGTCCCAGCCCGTCTCCTCTGCGATCTACCCATCTCCTTCCACCAGGCCGGCGTCACCCTGCGCGATCTCTTTATCGGTCCGTTTCCCCTTCTACGTGATTACTCGCTCCTTGCGCCAGACGCCCAGGATGATCCCACTGTATGGACCGATCTCCGCGCCGCCTTCCGCTCCCTCCAGCGAGCCAGTTTCGGCGAGCAGCTCAACCACCAAAAAAATCCGACACAGCCATCTCGTTCCCGACGAGAAACGCTATGTCGACGAGTATATTGGCGCGCTGCTGTCGAGCCCAGATCTCGAAGATGTCTACCTCCACATGTACGCATTCGGCCTGAATGACGGCGGGTCTACGCGCCAAGAATTGTACGATATCAGCTCCGTCCTCGCTGCCACACGCTGGCCGCGCATCTGCCGCATCTCGATGACGGCGCTCTCCCTGACGCAGGAGGCCCTCGATTCCTTCTGCGCGGGTCTCGGCCACAAGAACATGAACTACCTCCATGCCTCATTCAACCTTATCACCGGCAGCTGGGCACCCGCCCTGGACGTCCTCCGCGCCAAACTCCGTCCGCAGTCTACAGTCTACTTCAGCTCCCCGACGGGAGGTGAGTTTGAAGCCCTTGGCGCCCGCAAACGAGTGGGTATGTCCGAGTTGCTGTTCAATCGGGACTTCAAACTCCCCGAGACGCCAACTCTGGTGAAGCAGGCGGCAGCTTACCTCGCTGGTGCTGACATGGTCAACCCGCTCCGCCAAAGCTGACCGCGCTCAGTAACTTGATTCTAATCCAGTTAGATATTATATCTCATAAAATTAATTTGTATATAAATTATACACCTATACGTCTGCATAAAAATTCCTCTGTGCATCAATGAAAAGGACATGGTTCATGGAGTGTGGCATATGGCATCCGGTTGATGCCTGACTGAACTTTTCCCTAGGGAATAGCCATCCGTCTGGGACTACAACAAGCAAAGATATTCTCGGATGGCCAGCTGGTACCGCACGATTGGATCCTGCTTACACCGCTCTATTGTTCGCAAATCTTTGTTGCGGATGTTGTGCACAGCCTTGCAGACGCATGCAATGATTTAACACACATGAACTGATACACCCCTGCTCGATGGCCCGATTAGGTAGGAAACCTGGTCCCTCGAGCTTCATCTACCTATCCAACCACCCAATCTGACTCGCACAGAAGTACGTGGCTCGATTCGATCCGTGAATCGACTCTCCATGCATCTGGCACAGTCACAGCGCTGGAGAAAGAAACAAAAACACGTCAGATAGATGAAAGGTAGGGTATGAGGCCACTGCCGCATAAATAGGCGATACCGCCCAGCGGTCTACTTCAATTCAGAGCGATCCAGAAAGCAGAGTCCACACCACAGCCTCGTGTGTCCAAATTCCTCTTTTCTTGTTTTGGCCATCAAAGTCGGCGTATTTAGTCTTCACAAAATGGGATCCCACACCGGAGACACGGACGTGATCCAGCAGTTCATGAAAGAATACAGGAGAGATTTCGGCCGCTATGAGAGCCTCGCGCAGAAAGCTTCCGAAATCTGCGCCAAGGCAGTCCACAACGGTGGCGTTCTATGCAGGACAGCCTTCCAGGCCAAGTGTCCCGACACACTGGAAGCGAAATTGCAGCAGAAAGCGCCCCTCTTTCCTCATCGGACCGTGCAGGAAATCAAAGACCAGATGGTCGATCTGGCCCGCGTGTGTGTTGCGGTGTATGTCCCTCGCCAGCAGGCGCAAGCCGGTCGACTCATCAAACCATGTTTCAACATCATCGGAGGGGTCAACTGCCCAGAAGAGCCACACAAGAAAGCAGACGAGGATGGGATGCCCCGGGGGTTTCCGTGCAGTGCGGACCATTATTATGTCCATCTTAAGCCCGAGGACGGGCCTGCAGGGTTGATTGAGATCCAAGTTGTCTCCATGTTACGCCACGCCTGCGCAGTGGTCGGCCATGACATGGAGAGGGATGCAAGCGAGGTGGAGCACCAGATTCTGGCCGGACTCAATGGCGCTATCGCTCTGAGCGAGGGCCTCCTAAATCAACTGCACGAGCGTCGTACGTCCGGCCGACCGTTCGAGTCAGTGTATCATCTGGCATCATACCTGTTCCAGCGGATGCAGATCCGGCCTGGCGCCGCACTTGATGATCTAGGAGACGTCGAGTTACTCTGGCAGGTGCTGAAGATCATGGACATGAACGACCGATCCCAGCTCCGGGATTTGCTCGACGAGGCCCGCCTTCCTCTGCGTTCAGCCACTAGGGGAAAACAGGGCAGAATGACCATCTCTATCTATCTCTCGGAACAGATCATCCGCTCGCCCCGGGGGAGGAGTGAGATCGTGGCCCAGTTCGAGGCCCAAGGTGGAAATGAACCGCGATCTAGGCTGCAGGTGGTCATCAATGCCTTCGCCCTCCTCAGCCACCTGCTACCTTTTCCCGCCTGGGTTACTCCGGTCATGAGTCTAGACGGTGGGACCTTGGACGGGCGGAGACACATCCTGGCCTGGCTCCAATGGCTGGACTCAGAGGATCCGAAAAACTTTTACGAGTACGGGATGCCGATGCAGCATCCAGAGACTATTGATCGGCTATGGGGCTGCCTGGAGCGACACGAGGAAACCCATGAACAGAGCCCTGTTAGGTTTGCCTTCAGTCTGTCCAAGCTGGGCGTCGTGAAGAACGGGCGGTCCGTGGACTGGGAAGGCCTCACCTCTGCCGTTAGGAATTTGATCGCTTGTGAAGAGATATAGTTCTATAGCGTGTCCATTATGGGCTGGGATCGCTGGCCTTTCCAGACCTCGCCCGGCATTTGGGGGGATGTACAGAGCATGATTTTTATTTTCTGTGCGGAGTATGGATCAGACAATTCTTTTCTTTTCCTGTCCTCGCCCTAAACAAAAGCACCAGTCCGACGTCATTTATACCAGTCAGCATTAACCCCATTGAGACTCGAGCCTTCGAGGGTCGAGCGCACTAGTGTAATTCTTCAAGTCCGTTGTTGATCAATAGAGCGAAGAAAGATGAAACACCCCCTGGGTAGATGCCTGCCACACATCCGCGAGGAAGCGGTCTCGTAGCAAAAGCAAATACAGGGAGATTCTCGCTTCGGCGAGGGCAAGGGCCGACGAATGCTTCTAGCCTTCAGCCACCACTCAGCAAGAGTCCAAACTTGTCGTAGGGAAAGTCCGTACTTTTAAATCTTCAGGGGCTAAGGGGCCGGGAGCCAGTTCCCCGGCGCTCGCTTCTTCCTGGCATCGGGGGTACTATTCCGGTCCAAGTAGCGGTGGTAATGCCAGGGTCATCTGGCTAGGACCCCCGGCGCTTGTGAAGGGGCTATCTTCCTAGCCAAACTCTCAGCAATCTTATTCTTGGGTACTGGCCAGCATCCCTGACAAATAGCGTAGGAGACAACTGTAGGATGCACCACGTCGGATGGCTATTCTTCCCATGAAGAGCAACGGATGTCAATTAGATAGAGGCGACCCGGAAATCTGGTCGGACGCATGGTTCACGCTGGAAAATATGCACGGTGGACGGTACACAGGCAGCCGGACAGACTTCCGGTTTGCGGAATATTGATAGCTGGGTCCGGTCCGCAGAACTGGCGGCGTCCCGTGGAAAAAGCAAGTTATTTGTTTAATTTCCGCCTTCTTCAGTCCATCTCGTGGTCGATGAGCCTAAAGACTGAGGGTGCAGAAGATACCCATCCTTGTACGAGTAGTAATTGATAAGTGCCTCTCTCAGAATGACCGGATGACTAGCTAGCTCGGAGTGCTGGGAGGATTTAAGGAGCGTCGTCTCCCTCGCTCCTCGATCTTTTTCTCGTTGTCTCCGTCTCTGCATTGATATACATACATATTAAGCAGCACCGGTCCTCGTCAGCGGTCATGAGCGCGATCAAACAACGCGGGTCTCAACCCTCGCTTGGTACGTGTAAACCAAATCTCTTGATACACCAGAGCTAACGAGCTAGAAAGCTCCGCTAGGCTACGGCGCCCAGGTCGCCGCCGCACTGGATGACCTGGAAAATGACCTCCCTGCGTACGGCGCGCATGAACTCGACCGCTTACAACGGGCTCGCCATCTCATCGAGCAAACGGGGCTTCGTGGGGATAGGAAGAGGGCGGAGATCATCAAGTTGATGCGATTCACCTACCAGAAAAGCATTGATGATGAGTGGGCGGACTACAGGACGAAGATGCTCGGAGAGCGGTTTGTTTGTCATGGTCCTTCCTGGTGGAAAGAATTTGGCTAACTGTGTCCAGTGTGTGCGTCCTCCAGAATTTCGACGTCGATTCTCCCCCGTCTGGTTGAGCAGTGTCTATGGTGTCTGTTGTGATGGAGAGACGAAGTTATACCGTTTCCATGTCGATGCTGTGCTATCAAAAGTTATTGCTTCTTGTTAGAGCTTTCGGTTTCTGTCAAGCATAGAGATGGACTATATAGGCCCCCACGAACGTTCACACTTTTGGTGGCCTAGCGTTCATTTCTGACTGACAGATTCACTAGAATATTAAACCCCTGTCTGATATGTTCTAATATGTTTGAATACTGCTCTTTAATACTAGTATACTAGTAAGATATATACTCGCAGTTCTGTACCTGTAGCAGTGCTAGGAGTGTGGACAATCGTCTGGAATGGAGATTAGCTACAACAACGCATACAGCAGTGATGGTACCTATAAAAAACATCAACCAGGAAGCGGTTGTCCGCAGATAGTATTAACTTGTCTATAATTATCTCTCTGCTGCCTCAACCGCGGTTTTTTCAGTTCGGTGGGCTTTTCAGGGAGTTGTTTAAAGCGGGTTTCGAGATTCAATTTCCTCCAACTCGTCCTTGCAATTCATTGATATTAACACACGACGCTCAGAATTAGGGCTATCAACAGATCCATGTGGATACTTTGTACCGATGCAAATGTCACTTATTTCCAGTCCAGCTCACTCCCCCATGTAAAACATATATCTGGCGCCGAAACTCCAATGTCCAGGTTGGCTCCATTGCCGTTGTTCAGGCAACGATCTCCAATTCCGAGATTCTGTCCTTTGCGTAAACGTCCTTCCACTGGTCCCACAAGCTTTCCAGCTCCCGTACGTACTCGGCATGGAGACGATCAATATATTCATCGTCGATCTTGTCCCTGTCTTGCTGCCGAACAACTTGAATAGGGCGACCAACGACAATATTCAGCGGACGACGGTACGGCATCAAACCCACGTCGTAATTGAAGATCCCCCGAGCATGGAACAAAGGCACAGTAAACCCCATAAACCGCTTCACCAGCATCTGGAGTTTGTATATGAGGGGATGTTCATCGGAGCGGACTTGCTCGTAAAGGTCGTTTTCACCGAATGCCAGCACGGGCACAAGGTCCGCTCCGGTGCGGATCGCGAGCTTGATGAAACCCTTCCGTCTTTTGAGGACCAGACGCAAGGTATGCGGCAGCGCGTCCAGCGACTCTCGAGCGCCTCCAATCACGATTGTGATGGCCCGTCCCATGCCCTCTCCGTCCGCGCCTCCTTTGGTGAGGAGATTCTCGCACGCTTCCCGCGACACGCTCGCAACGCCCATGGCCATCGCATATTCTCTATAGAATGGTATCCGGAAATTCGCATCAAGGGTCAGTAGGGTGTTGGTGATGCCGGGGAAGAGCTTGGAGAACCCCAGGGCGTCAGTGGCGAAGGCGGCGAATGCGCCGTGCGAGATGATCCCGTGTGGATGATATCCGAAGATGTATTTGCGCGTCGGGAGGAGTGGCTCGGATCGATGCAACTTTGCTGGGAAGTAGGCGGTATAGAGCTTCCAGATGGGAAGTGAACGCAGAAAATCGCTGCGGCCTTTGAGCGTCCCCGACGTCGGGGCGGTCGAAAAAAGGGTGATGTAAACGAGATAGGGGAACAAGAGGGGCCATGTCAAGGGGATGGCGCATGTGAAGAAAAAGAAGGCCAGAAAGATCGCAATGGTCAATGTATGGCAGAGAACGATCAAGGTCTGAAGGCGACGCTCAAGGCCGATGTTTAGGGGCGCCCAACGGATGCTTGGATGCTGGTTAGGTACTGCATGCCGGGAACGACGACCGTGGATGGGGACTCACTCACCCTTGTCTTTTTCGGTCTTTCTTATGAGACGCATGGGGACCGGCGTGATTTGCCAATGGATAGTTATTCCGCGGCATTGTAGTTTATGGCGATCGAATTCTTTGGCCCTCCCTCTCGAATATCACTCCAAAGCTATTGTCGTAATGGTGATGGCACCTCAGAAACATGTCCTTCTCGCCTTCGCTTCTCGTTGGATCGGGTTTCGTCCAAGCCTCCCACGTTGGGCGCGTTCGGACGGGTTGACTCGCTGGGCCGGCTATTTGTCGCCTATCGATGGGTTGAAGAGAGGGACATGCGACAGGTCGACCGGTGTCTTTGGCGGTTAGTCCGGAACATGCACATCCACGTAAGTGTGGGAATGGGGTTGCCTACTGCCTTGGATCGGGTGACGATTGTGTCATATGAGCCCAGTGGCCTTGAACAAGTTGGTTTGACGATATACAAGTAGCATGCCAATATGAACAGGAGGGGAAGTACTGGAGAGGTCCGCGGCGCAAGGATCGCGACGGTTGCTCGGGCCCTGGTGGATGATGACGAATGTGGGGGTCTGAGGCGCCAAGAAATGTTCCTGATACGGATGTGATAGCAGCTACTCATGTACTTACTATATACATCGTCCCTCCCAAGCACACCTTTTACGTGCCTTATAACAAACAGAATACCCCGACTCCTGAATAGTTCAAAAGAAACAGCCAAAGTCTATCGCTATGAATAAAGAAAATGCAGAATCCGACACATTCCAACATATCGGTAGTGCGCCATATTGCACGCCATCCTTAGGCTTTCACCATGAAGATCTAAACCCATTAGCTTCAAATCCCAATACCTTCTCATAATGGTCCGGAAGGGGTAATTACCTCGTTCAAAGACTTGTCATCCATCAGCGCTCTCTTCTTCTGCGCGATGTGTCGACCTCTGACAATCTGTCGACCCAAGGGGCGTCGTTCCCGCGAGGCCTTCACAACGGACGCAGATGTACCGTCCGATTCCAAACCAGTGGACTCCTTTTCTGAAGCTGGTGTTTCGCTCGCAGACTTCTGGGATGCATCATTGTCCTCGTCTGCACGCTTTCTCTTCTTGTCCTTCTTGTCTTTCTTCTCTTTCTTTTCCTTTTTCTCCTTCTTCTCCTTCTTTTCTCGTCGCTTTTCAGGTCGGGAGCTCTGTTCGTCAGACGAAGAATCAGAAGAACTCTTCTTCATCATCTTCTTTTTTGACGCTTTGGACATATCGCTTTCGGAGTTCCGGTTGCTGTCAGATGTCTCGACTGCAGCCTTGCCCTGCTGCTGATTCGATTCCTTCTCAGGGGACCTCTCAAGTTTCTCTTGGGCTAGCAATCCTCCACTGACGAATCTGACCGCCTGCCACTTGAACGCCGCATATCGCGCCAATTTGATATCATCGGCCTTGCGTTGGTCGGCCGCCAATTCAGCATCAGACTTGCCGTTAAGTCTCCCCAATAGACCCTTGAAGGCGTCAAGACCAGTGGGTTCGTTGGGGTCGCGACCAGCCCGCGCTCCAAGACCAAGGTTGTCGTCTTTCACCACCACCCGTATGTGACCAGCACTCGCGGCGGTGAACATGTCCGCATGAGCTGCATTGCGCGCACCTAGATAACTGCCGGGGGTCCATCCTTGAGAACTCAGTATTTTGTGTCCGAAACCACTGGTTGACCGCGCCCAATTCGTATTATTCGGATCATGAGAGATCTTAGTTCTCCTTGAAAAAGAAAGAAAAGAGTGGGATTAGCTCTGGAGTAATTCACGGGATTGGGGTTGAGTGCGGCGCATACTTGCGAGGCGCTGCCAGACCCATTTGGGGCAGTTGATATTTCGAATATGGACCGGTGTTTGCTTTAAATAAACGACCGCATAAGAAACAAAAGAGGGTATAATAAAAGAGCGAAAGAGCAAACCACACACCCGACGCACTGTAATCAGTCTATCTCGAAAGTTGATGGAGGTGGGAGAAAAAAAATCTAGGCCTGATAAGCCGCTGGCTCACCGCCTTCCAATCACGGCTAATCCTTATCCTGATGTGGATGCGTACCTGCTCTGGGGAAGTTCATCGCACTCCAATATCACCATGCATGCCATCAATGGCTGAAATGCTCTTCGCCGATAATGACTAGCCTACGGATCCTTTCTCGGGACCATCCCCACCGTGCGCTGGCTTTGGCTACCGATGATTGCGCCCTGATCTTCCAACACACCGCATCCGAGTCGGGCGCGGGACACCAACGGCGTAATAACAATGACCCGCCACGTTGTTTAGTTGAATTCGTTAGCCTCTCGTCAGCAGACTTGAAGGGCTATCGGTCCCTGGGGATTGGATTCGGTACTCTCGGCTTGGTCACTCTGGACGAAGATGTCTTCCTTTGTGTGGTCACAGGCTCCTCACGCGCGGCAACCGTCCGCCCGGGTGAAACAGTTTCACGAATTGACAACGTGGACTTCTGTACGTTTCTCCTGATCCCTTTGTTTTACCCTAAGCTGACTTGCTTTAGACTGTCTGAATCGCTCGGATTACGAGGATGGGTTGGAGTACGCGTGGGACTCGTCCTTCGCGGCGGAAGATAATAATCATGGCCCTGGCATGGAAGGAAAAGAGATGGTCACTGACCACCCTTTTCTCGCCCTGAAGAAGCTCCTCAGCGACGGTAGCTTCTACTACAGTCTTGATTTTAACCTCACTGACCGACTGCAGGATCGGTAAGCTGGATCAGCCCTGTATCCTTCCTTCCAACAGCTTCACCGACTAACCTGCGACCAGGTCGGACAAATCGGCCGCCTTCGACATCGAGTCTCTCAAAGAAGACATGCTCTGGAACTCCTACATGATACACCCCCTCCTCTTATTCAGAAACCGTCTATCTCCCCTGGAAAAGCAACGTCTTGATTCTTCACAGATCCTGACCTGTGTCATCCGGGGGTTTGCTAGCACCGTGACAGTCCCTGCTATTGTCCATATCACACTTGAGGCGCCGGCGCATCATCCGTCCTTGCTCACCATAATATCTCGTCAATCGTCCCGACGCGCAGGGACCAGATTCAACTCTCGTGGGATTGACGACGACGGACACGTCGCGAATTTTGTGGAGACAGAGCTGATTCTATGGATCCCTCCTGGCGCATCTTTCTCGTATGTCCAAGTTCGTGGGTCCGTTCCCCTTTTCTGGGAGCAGGCCAGCGGCTTCATTCCTGGACAACAGAAAATCGAGATCACCCGGTCAAGCGAGGCAACACAGTATGCTTTCAACAAACATTTTGAACATCTAGAGCTTGAGTATGGTGCCATCCATGTGGTCAATCTCCTTAGTGAACTCAAACCGGCGGAAGCTGAGCTTTCTGCAAAGTTCCGAGAACAAATTCAAAAGAGTTCACTTGCTCAGAAAGGAGGATTCGACATGCTATCTGACCATGCCCTGTTACGAGTGACCGAGTTTGACTTCCACGCGGAGGCCCGCGGCCCCCAGGGATACGGAGCTAGTAACCAAATCAAACATGAAATATCACACTCGTTGCATGGCTTTGCATATTTCTTGTCTGATGAGGACAGTGCAAGTGGTGTCAACGACAGCAAACGCCAGCCAAAAAGCTCCTCTGTTCTTCTCCAACAAGAAGGTGTATTCCGCACAAATTGTCTAGACTGCCTTGATAGAACCAATCTGGTGCAGACAATAATAAGTCTGATGGCGCTGGAGTCATTTTTGCATCAGAAAGGGGGAAGCCTGAGTTCTGCCGTTCAGGCAAGGCACTCGAGTCTTTGGGCGGATAATGGTGATGCCTTGTCCAAAATATATGCCGGCACAGGAGCCCTCAAGAGTTCGTTCACACGGCATGGGAAAATGTCTCTCGCTGGTGCTCTCGCAGATGCCCGCAAGACGGCCACGAGACTCTATGTTAACAATTTTGCGGACAAAGCTCGTCAGAAAACAATAGATCTCTTGCTAGGGCGTCTAGCAGATCAAGTTCCTGTGTATCTGTTTGATCCAATCAACGACCTAGTGTCGGAGGAGTTGAGCCGACGCACGGCGGAATATTCTTTCACGAGAACTATCAAGATCTGGACGGGTACCTTCAATGTTAATGGCCGCCATCTGGGTGCTGACGTTGACCTAAGCCCGTGGCTATGGCCATCCCTCGACGAGCAAGACGATATCCCCGCGATCGTTGCTGTTGGTTTCCAAGAGATTGTACCCTTGAGCCCACAACAAATCATGTCCACAGACCCCACTACTCGTAAAGTATGGGAAGTCGCAGTCAAGAACTGTCTGAACAACTATGCAGCCGCCAGGGGCACTGCGAAGTATATTCTTTTGCGCAGTGGCCAACTTGTAGGTACTGCTCTTATGATCTTTGTGAGAGAAGAAGCCTTGAACTATATAAAGAACGTTGAAGGGAGTGTCAAGAAGGTAGGCGCACTCTTTCCCAGGACAAGTTCATTTTGCTTAATGATAATTATAGACCGGACTTTCTGGAATGGCAGGCAACAAAGGTGGCTGTGCGATCCGCTTTGACTATTCCAGCACACGGTTATGTTTCGTCACAGCACACCTTGCCGCAGGATTCGGAAATTATGAAGAAAGGAACAGGGATTATGAAACCATTTCCCATGGGCTGAGATTCCAGAAGAACAGGTCAATCGCGGACCACGATGCCATCATGTGGCTTGGAGATTTCAATTATCGAATTGGCCGGGACAACCAAACTGTTCGAGATCTAGTGGCCCGAAAAGACTTCCAAAAGCTATATGACAACGATCAGGTATTGAACTCGCCGCCGAAGGGTTTACATATGCTGACAATATCCCCCGTAGCTCAACCTAGGGATGCTTAAAGGTTGGACCTTTCAATTCTATACCGAAGGACCCATTTCCTTCCCTCCGACATACAAGTACGATATTGGTAGGGATGAATATGACACATCGTACGACGTAACCCTTCTTATTCTGATCGGGAGAAACTAACGACTCACAGGGAGAAGGCACGCATTCCTGCGTGGTGCGACAGAATCCTGTGGCGAGGGTCAGGCCTGCAGCAGACGAACTACCAAGCTGCCAACCTACGTTTTTCAGACCATCGTCCGGTCTGGGGGACGTTTTTGTGCAAAATCACTGTCATTGACGAGACTGTGAAAAACAAGCTCCGACAGCAACTATATGAGCAGAGGCAGAGGGATCCACGCAATGTAGTTGCAAGCGCAAAGGACCTGATGGGATCTGAGACGGAAGATCTTATAATGCTTGAATCTATTGCACCCGGCCTACCCCCTGCTAGTTCAGACAATCAGAAATGGTGGCTAGATAACGGTACGTCATTCATTCTGCTGGATACCAATGCCTTGCCCACAGCATGTGAGCCCCTTATTCTGATTATTCATGCAGGCATGCCAGTCAAATCAACGGTCAAGCCACCAGGCGACGACCATATGCTGAATGTTTTCCGAGAGTCCAATCCCTTTCCTTCTCCGAAAGGATCTGATTGGGTCAACATACATGGCCATCAGGATGGGAATGGCCTGAGAGACTTAAAAGATGATGACAGCTCGCGGCGACCTGCCCTACCACCCCGGGTGAACACGGCTGGTCTCAAAGCCCAAGAAAGCCCAGCCAATGTCAACTCCAGCAGCCCCAAAAGTGCTGGGACCTCGCATCCGAATCTCCAGAAAGACCAGAAGTCAGCACCACCAATACCACGGAAGCCGGTCTCTCTTAGCATAGGACCACAGCCATCCCCGAGTACCCCAGGAAGAATGGACCATGGAGCGCCAACAATACGCGGCGAAAGCCGTCCAGGTGGTAGAAGCGGTGTTCATGGACTTGAAGGCATGGCGAACGTCTCATTGACTGACCGTGTGACTCCCAAGTCGCAGTGGCGAAACCCAGTGAACAAACACCAGGAGGGAAGTCTTCTGGACAGTCCCGTCGACATGATGTCGCCGTCTCCAGCCGGAACTGGAACCCTTCTGGACGGTGCTCTGGATGAGAAAGTTGACTGGAAGCCATTGATGCCAAATTGAAATCGGGACATCTTCCGGTTGGTGTAGTGCCATTTGCAGGAGTTCCGCCTCTGAACTCCATTCTTCCCGCCTGCATACCATTTCTACTGCATCATATTACCTGGACATGGCCTTGGGTGATGTATATGGTCTCAGGTCATCATTCATCCTATAGAACATATCGAATATCAAGAAAACGTAAATTCCATTCAATACTCTATGGGTATATTAGGAAGCCACCCAACACCATCCAACATTGTCACTGAGTACATGCTAAGACAACCACAAGGAATCAAGACGCCCAATGGCCAAGCCGCCATGCTCCTATTTTCGACCAATACATGGGAGGGAAGCAAACGGCGAAACAAAATGAAAACGAAGATGGGGGAACCGTAGTTCCCCCTGAAGCATGAGAAACCAATCCCGATCGAGCGAGAGGAAAAAGCCATGCTCCCCTATAGCAGACCATGAGACGGGGTTCGCCTCAAACTGCTCCACGCAGCCCAAAGATACTAACGCAAGTGTCCTCACTAAGTCGTGGCTTCGCCAAATCTGCCGGTCATCTGGGACAAAAAACCACCAGGGACTGGAAAAATGACGTAGCCGCGTCTTCGTGGGACCAGGAGCCAAGTATATATTTGAGGCTTGATAGCAGTTTGAGGTTTGCCCCCATCACATCACACGGCAAACACTGCCGTGTTGGACTACTTTAGGCTTTTTTCCCACTTTTAAAGCCTTGTTCAGCCGTGCACGTTGACTGCTGCCCACCATCCACATGGCAAATGCGCCGGGATCTGGAGCTTTGGGCTTGGGTTTCTTTGGTCCTGAATGATCAGTTAGCTTACGATACATCAATCCGAAGGAATGGAACAGGTAGGGGAGTCGGAGGCCCGAGTGTGGAAACATACCTGGCTTCTTTGCTTCAGGAGCGGCGGGAGCCTCTGGGGCAGGCTCCGCAGGTGGGGCCGGCTCAGCATCCTTTGGCTTCTCGGGTATTGGCCACATATGCATTGTTATAGTCCAGTCAGGTTCGATGACCGTCTCCCAGACCTGGGGAAGAATGATGTCTCCGTTGGGGCCTATCAAATCGTAGTGGCCTTCGGCGACGTGCGGGCCGAGGACCTCTATGTGAAGGAACGCTTGTCGGATGAGTTCCTCCATACCCTGTTATTGAGGATGGTTAGACATTGTCTCAGAAGCAGATTAGCTCGCAGACTTACCTGCCAAGTACAACACAGATCAAAGGGGAAACTAAATTTTCTTCCAACAGCATCCTTGAACTTGATAGGCTTTTTCTTTTCCGGCGGCTTGTTTGCCGCCTGGGCCTCTTCCAATGCTTTTTGGGCAGCTGCATTTGCTGCTTCCGTAGCCTTTGCAGCGGCTTCTGCAGCAGCGTCCTGTGCTGCCTTCTCGGCCTCTTCCTTTGCTTTGGCGGCTTCTTCCGCGGCCTTTTTCTCCGCTTCTTCTCTGGCACGGGCGGCAGCTTCCTCAGTGATTTTCTTCTCGTGGGCGGCCCGTGCTTCCGCTGCAGCTTTGGCATCAGCCTCCTGCTTCAGTGCAAGCTCTCGTGCTTCCTCCCGTTTGTCCCTAGCCTCCCGCTCAAGCTTTTCCTCCAAAATCAGCTTTTCCAATCGAGCCAATGCCTCATCCTTTGCTGCATCTGCTGGCGGCGACGCAGCAACAGCCAGGGAGCCAGCCAATTCCAATTGGGTTGGAGACGGCGCACGAGCATATGGGTTGTAATAGGGCGACATGGCCCCGGGGACCATGGCATAGGGTTCTCTCGGGTTGTAAAAGGCCCCAGGTCCGTAAGGAACCATTTCATGTGACCCCAGGGAACCGTTAAATGGAGCCGGGCTGTGAGAATGTAGGGGATGCGGTAACGGATGTCGTTGGTTGTGGCCATCGCCTCTGGAATGGGTTGATGATGGTGTATGATGTGCGGTATGAAGCTGATGAGGGTCGTGGGGAAAGTACGGGGGTACGGGACCGGGTGGCTGCTGCACTGGGCCGTATGGATATGCCGGATGTCCATATGGGGTCGACTGGCCAAACTGGTTCGGGCCAACTCTTACAAGCTGATCCGGAGCGGGGTGGGTACCGTTCGGGTGCCCAAATGGTCCATGGGGAACAGCTCCGTTGGGGTAAACGTAGGAGGGCACCGGGGAGGTGCTGTTGGCATAACCCAGACCTTGGCTGACAGGCGGCCAGCCTCCCCTACCATGGGGCATTCGGCCATAGGGGTGTCCATACTCCTCCGCCGAATCCGCACTCTCCGGTGATTCGGGAGACGGCGCCCGGCGCCTTCGAGAAGAATATTGTTCCCGGTCCGGAATGACGTTATGGTTCCTCATTGAGTGGCGACGGGCCGCAGATGAGCCATGGATTGGGTTGCGGCTCCGGGTACGGTGAGTTCTGGGCCGCGAGGCCGAGTCAGATGGTTTCAATTCGTCAGGGTATGGTAATCCCGCCCATTCATCGTAGGGATCCCGATAATCGTGGCTCCCGGTGGAAGGCGGGGAGACTTCAACGCCCGAAGAGTCCTCCTCGTCGGTGAAAGAGGAGTCCGAGTCGTGGTGACTAGGGCCGATTGTAATGTTGAATCTGTTCGTTAGTTAGAAACTCCGGTCGTGTCCAAGGGGAAATCCAGGTTACAAACGGCGGCATGAAGGATTCGCAACGAAAGTGGACGCTCGGCGCGCAATCCGTCGAAATTCAAAAACAAAACACAGGCTCACGGCCAGACGCGTTCATAAATATGCCAATGGTATGGAATGTGGTGGCCAGTGGCGATCCTCAGAATAGGTCCCAGACGTTGGTGTGTGTTTCAATATGAATCATGATTCTCTGTTCTCACGGAGGTCCGCAAACCAGAGCGGTCGATCGTGGGTCAAATTCTGACTGCGAGGGAGAATGCAGGCTGGTCGAAGGCAAAATGCATTAGGGGGCAGTGGTCGGATTCGAAATGGCGCAAGGAAAGGGGGCTTTCCCTTCTGAAGAAGATTCGATGGGAATACAGAGGGAGAAGCGAAGGGGGAGGGGGAGAAAAAAAGATGGAGGAGGGGAAAGCGGAAAAGAGGACGAGAGAGGTTGTTATCGAGGGCGGTGGATGTGTGAAAGAAGAAGAATGTGGGGAGGGGCAAGACAGCAGGAAAGATCTATACTATAACCAAAAGGACGTCAATGATTATATAGAAACGTCACGTCCGGCCTAACCGACTTTATTGTTGGGCCAAGAGGCAGACTTTGGGCACGGCATGCTCTTATTGTTACTCTTTGTTATTCTTATGTTTTCTTCTGTTGTTGTCAGGCAGAATGAAGTGGCAGGGAGTTTGGGTATCGGTTCCAAATCTAGACCTAATCTTCAAGTACCGCACATGTACCTCGTCCACTAAAAGTATCGGGTGAGGTACCCTGTGGTGACCTTGGCTGCCCGACTGCCCAGCCTTGAAACCAACCATCTTCTGTTGCACAGCCATATACATCGTAGATATCACCCTTCTTTTTTTTGTTCTTCTCCTTTTTCTCCTTTTCCTTACCTTTCTCTTATCCAGGCACCAGTTGATCCATTCTGACACCCGAAACACCATGTTTAACTCCTTGGGTACCCGACAGAATCGGACAGAGTATAGAATGAGTCACCAGCCGACCTGATACCCACGATATCATCATAACGGTGCCCAATACGTGACAGACGCGAGATGATACGTCGGAATAAACTTATCTCTCTAGATCTCATACACACTAAGTCCAAGCCATTTAAATACCTAGAGGAACATGTTGAATAAGCGACCATCAGAATTTCATTCAACTATTATGGTTATCTATCTAGGTAGTACGAGTACAATCTTGCGTTTTCGCCGTACCACATCGGACCCACAAACTTCCTAGGGGGTCGGTCTTTCATTTCTGTGCGATCAAAGCGTGATACGAATCACACATCAAGTGGGAGAGAACAGTTAATGTCACAACGGAAGCGACCGTACAGTTCTTTTCGGTGGCAACATGCTCTGGTGCCGAGGAAACGTTATCCGGTTCACAGGGTATAATTGCAGGATGATTACAACGAGGCCCAACCGCAGCAACGGTCCAAGGCAGACCATCATGTGCGAAAGGGCCATGATTACACAAAGACTATCCACGACTCAAGACTCATGAAGAACTTCCCATACGGTCAAGAAGCTCTTTCGCAGCGATGAGTTCCCCTTGGGAAAACTCCCAATTTTGACGGTTCAACGAACGTTGTTCCACGATACACTGAAGCTCTCTGATTGCGAATTCATGCAGCTTCTCAAACGACTCGTTTGAACCGGACACCGCCGTCGGCTTCTGCGGAGGGTTGCCGGAACGCTTGTTCTTCGAAAATGGTGATGTGGCCTAGCGTGAAACCAACCCAAATTAGAGGTTATTTTTGGAAAGATGGAGGGCAAAAGCACGAAACGAGACAAGAGATACAGGACCACACAAGCCATGGAATTCTGATGAGGTGAGGATCACTTACGAGCGCGAGGCCGTACAGTCCTCTAAGATAGTGATCGCAGAGTTCGATACTTCGGCAAAAGTAACGTATTGACCGTTCCAAGAGTTGGGAGGATGCTTCGCCTTCGGAGGAACAAGCGCCGATATACAAGACCTCGCCTAGGCGAGCGTGGATCTGGAATGGATGTCAATCGCTTGGTCAACAGGGAAAGTTGAAATAACTCACGTTCCAAGCGTTAGGCACAAGCAACAGTGCCTCTTCCAAGCAGAATACCGCCTGTGAAATCATGGATTCAGATAGGTATAAATCAGCGAGTTCGCACCAAGATTCCGAATCCGTTGGCACAGCCTTCAATAACTCGACCAGAGCACTGATGGCCTCTGCGGTTTTAGACAAAGAACGTAAAAGTGAGATTCGGCGCTTGAGGATAGGCTATAGCTGCATTAGCGACATGATTGAACAAGAACTGACCCGAACTAACCAAGTTCATGGGGTTCTCGGCAAGCGCTTCGTCATATTTCCGCAGGGAGTCCTCTAGGTCAGATTGTTTACCAGCGATAGCCTCCTGGTATAAGCCACGGAGGCCTTGTATCCTTTCGTTCGAAGCTCCAAATCTGTGCGTCAACTGATCAAGGCATCGTAAAGCTGATTGATCGTCACCGGTCTGAAGGCACGATAAGAAAAGCTGTTCCAACATGTCGTATGTCTCGGGGTTATCCGATCCACTCTTCCCATCAAGTATCATAGGAGCCTTCTGCGAGAAATGTAGTGTGGAAATCAGATTCGCATGGTCCAGCGCATGAGGTTCGAGAGTAGCGGAAGCCATTGTTGTGGAGTTGTTGAACGTATGGTGTATCTCTGGCGTAGTCGACCGATCGAGGCAAATGGGGGTAGGGTGTCTGAGGTCGTAAAAGTGATTCTCTCCACAAAATAGGGATACCGCTGCACCATGAGAGAAACGATGGGTCTTCTATAATTTCAGGATTGGACAGAGATGGGTGAGGTCCAATGGCGAAGCAGCTACGTAGTAAGTAACCAGCTACTTGCCTAGATGCGGAGGTTGCTGGCGCCCGTCCCGTGACTGTCCGGAGCCTGGAACAACCCCTCGGCGTCCCGACCATCTTATCACTATCTTCCGTTCGCTTCTCCGCACCGCTGATGCATTGAGCAAACGACGACAGTCCCTTACTATACATGGGAAGAAACCTGGTCTTTATTGGCGGTGGACGGTCAACTCTCCTAGAAGAATCCGATTTGTATCGAGAGTGTTCCCGCGGGGTTGCAAACGATGTGAGTATTGCTTCATGCGGAGGTATGTCTCAAATGCTGATTGCAGCTCAGGTTCGAGAAATCTTTGTACGACCTTATCAAAGGTCTCAGAAACCATAAAGGAGCAGAAGAAGACTATATACAAGATAGCCTCCGAGAATGTAAGGCTGAAATCAAGTCGCAAGACATGGGTATGAAACAACAGCTCTCAATTCACCGGTTCGAGGCTCATCCGTTCCAGATAAGAAGGCCACGGCCTTGTTGAAATTGATATATCTGGAGATGTTTGGGTATGACATGTCGTGGGCTTCGTTCCACGTGCTGGAAGTCATGTCGTCCACGAAATACCTACAAAAGCGATCGGGCTACCTAGCAGCTGTCCAGAGCTTCCGACCAGACACTGAAGTCTTGATGCTGGCTACGAATCTCTTGAAGAAGGTATTGAGCATCCTGTTTATATTGGAGTAACTCTCTAATTATTCCAAAGGATTTAGTGTCCTCGAATATACCAAACATGTCGTTGCCCCTCATAACGCTGCCAAACATCATTACACCTTCACTCGCCATGTCTCTGCTTCCAGACGTTCTCTCTCGAATATCCCACTCCCATGCCGCGGTCCGTAAGAAGGCAGTTGTATGTCTATATCGATTGTCTCTGGTCTATCCGGAAGCTCTCAAGTTGGCATGGCCAAAATTAAAGGATCGCCTTATGGACAACGAAGAAGACGGAAGTGTTACAACAGCGGTCATAAATGTGGTCTGCGAGCTTGGATGGCGAAGGCCTCACGATTTTCTTCCCTTGGCACCAAGGTTCTTCGAGTTACTGGTGGATAGTGGGAACAACTGGATGGCCATTAAGATAATCAAACTGGTATGGCTCATGCCCTCCGTCCTGGACCTCGCTCTGACAGGGACAGTTTGCAACTTTAACCCCTCTGGAACCGCGATTGATTCGAAAACTTCTCCGCCCTCTGATGAACATAATTCAATCTACAACCGCCATGTCCTTGCTTTATGAATGTATCAATGGCATTATCCAAGGAGGCATCCTGGATGGTGACGGGGCTCTTGAAGAAAAGGACGAGATCGCCACTTTATGTGTTGGAAAGCTCCGAGGGATGATAGTTACAGACTCTGATCCAAATTGTGAGTTTCTTCGTGGCCTAAGACAGCACTCGTTCTAATTTACTCCCAGTGAAATATGTTGCCCTGTTGGCTTTCAACCGAATTGCGGTTTCGTACCCTTTTCTGGTGTCGGTACACCAGGATGTGATCATGGACTGTCTTGATGACCCCGACATTTCAATTCGGCTACAGGCCCTTGAACTTGCAGTTCGAATGGTCACAAGTGATACTCTTCAATCGATCGTGCATCGGTTACTATCCCAACTTCAGTACGCACACCGAAACACAGACAGCAACCGCACAGACATTCATATGGGGGAGGCTTTGGAGGAAGAGGATCCAAGGCCCTCAAATACCCCGTCTACCGCTCTACCATACAACTACCGGATCGAAGTCCTTCACCGAGTCGTGGACATTTGCTCCAACAACAACTACTCGGAGTTGCCTGATTTTGAATGGTATGTGGACGTTTTAGTACAGCTGATGAAGCTGCTCCCTTCGGATGGTGCAGAATCACCAGGCAATGACGTTGCATATCACCAGGCGAGCAACCAGCGAGGAAGCATAGCCTCCCGAGTCGGATCGGAGCTGCGCAATGTAGCGGTTCGTGTCAGGGACGTTCGGTCGGAGGCAACCAGGGCTGCCGAATCGCTCATTGTAAACGAGAACACAGAAGCTGTATGCCCTGCCATGTCTGGTTCGAATGACAGTCTTTTGGGACCTGTCGCATGGATTGTGGGCGAATATGCAGAGTATCTCTTATCTCCTGGGCAAACGCTTCAGTCATTGATGAATCTTTCACGCATGAATTTATCTGCGAGCACAACGTCACTCTGTCTGCAAGCATTGCCCAAGGTCTTGGTGGAACTCATCACTGGGAATGGACAAGGGTGGGATCCACAGCGGAAGGGTGAAATTTCGCTTTTGTTGGCACGCATTATTGAGGTGCTGGAAACGTTGGCATCGAATCCTGATCTAGATGTACAGGAGAGGGCGACTGAATTCTTGGAAGTCATGCGATTAGCAGCAGACGCGATCCAATCCCAGGTGCATGAAATGGATCAAATGCCACTCCTCCTTACCTCTGCGCTACCGAGCCTGTTCTACGGTCTTGAGCTGAACCCGGTGTCCGTGAGCGCCCAGAAAAAGGTGCCCTTACCGGAGCAGATCGCCCTAGATGACCAGTTCAACGAGAATCTTCGAGAGCTGTTCAGGGATCAAGATAACACCCCGTTGATTCTAGACGCCCAGGTGCGCTTGCAAGACTTCTACTACATCCGAGAGCCATCACTCTCCAGCAAACCTATCGAAACCATTCAGCTCGATATCCAACCGGACTCCTACCAGAACCTAGCGGATAGTTTCGTGGATGACGGAGCGGCTGGGGCGCGGCGAAAGGCCGGGCGCAAAGAACGCAATCGAGAAGATCCATTTTACATTGGGACAGGAGAGGACTCCTCAGGTACATCGACACCCTTCCATCAAGCTTTTACTGCCGCCAATGGGTCCGAACTGGATATCGACTCCATCCCCATCATCGACCTCAAATTGAATGACGTCGAAAGCTATCGCAAGCCTTCACTGATGCCCCATGAGAACCGTAAGCACGGGAAGTCCCGTCCCAAACGATACAATATCATCGCGGATGAGGTGATCGGGCAGGAGGAGACGGGCACTTTGGAGACGTCGGGTGGGCCTAGTAAATCGAAAAAATCGCTCCTTGAGGTGGACTCGAGTGGCTTGAGGCGCCTTTCCTTGCGAGAGGATGCAGATTCTTCACCGAGGACTGGGGCTTTCCCCAACGCAGCCGCGCATGATACGGAGATGGCACTAGCGATGCAAGAAGTCGAGAGGGCACGGCTTGAGATGCAGAGAGCTTCCGAACGGGTCCAAGCGAAGGATATCCCTGCAGAGGGGACACTGGTGAAGAAGAAGCGGAAGGTCAAGAAAGCCAAAGGCGACGAACCGCGACCGATGGACCCACAAAACCCCGAGGCCTTATCGAAAAAGAAGAGGACAAGGAAGCCGGCAACGTCATAGCCATGATATAGACAATTTCGCATTCACGACCTGACGGACATTTGTCCGCTATTTTGCTGTAAAGTATGTACGACATCGAGTTTGACAATTCATAGAGTCTTTGGCTGGACAGCAAATCAATTGGTGCTGGATATGGTGATTTAAGCGATCGCAACTTCACCCTCAAGTCCTGCCTAGGTACCCCCGGTTACTGCATAGTGTAAGAATACGGAGTTCGGTAGGGAAACTGGATAGATGATGAATGAGTCGGACGTGGGTCAAATGCGTCCAGAGGTATAGTATTGGAAGGATTTCGAGTTGCTTGTAGAGGACCGCTAATATACAATTCACAATTTCATACGGAGGAGCGCTTGAACATGCCGACAACCGCTGACCAGAGTTCTGGAACGATTCTAAGGAGTTCGAAGGCAAGGCCACCACACACGACAAAGGCGAGTAGAACTGCGGAGTTTCAGCAAGTTGTCTGTCTATGCGGACTGGGTCGTTCAGACGTACCAACCCAGCCGATCGATACTGGGGATTTCTGTTGTTGCTTCTGTTTCACGACGGTTTTCCCTTTTCCACGCTTTGCGGCCTCGGTTTTGGCGTATCTCTCGTTCGCCTTTCGCTGTTGGGGTGTTTGGGCCTTGGGATCGGTCAGCATCGCAAAGAAACCAAGTCAGGGAGCTTCGTGCGACGGAGGTACCATGGCGTCTGCTGTTTTGGGTAATCGATGTCAAGAATTGCGATTCGCGCTACCGGCCGTGAGAAAGATAAGAATGCGCACAATTCATTAGAGCCGGTTGGAAAGCCTTCGAGTACGAGGAGAGAGAGTTGTTAAAGAATATGGCGGGAATGCGTCGCAGAAACAGGCCACGTTGCGACGTCAACTTACTAGTCTCATCCCAAGTGCGGCAACTACATGTCCCCAGTAAGTGGTTTCAGACCGTTGATTTGAAGGACATCATTCTCGATACAGTCTACATGGAGATTAATATTCCTAATATGTATAAATCATGTTTCTTCTTTTTTTTTTTATTTTACTAAAAGAAATGAACTGGAAAGGCCTCAAGGAGACGAGCTAGGCCGAGTCACTACCTAAGTACATACTCCTTTGATCTGCTGCGAGACAATAGTTATGCTTGCTGACTAACTAACCCGTTGTCCTCTTAACCATGTGCCTGGACTATTTGCGTAAAGGCAATGATGCTTCCTCTCTCTTGAACATCTGCATACCAACCCCTTTGAGACAGAAAAGCCGCGGCCGAATCCAGACCAGGTTTAGCGGGGGGTGTTTGAGTGGATCCCGCTCTCCCACCAATCAGACCTCGCCTCACAGCCCTAGTCGAACCGGACTGTCATGTGACGCACAATCGCCGCCCCGTCTTCCAATTTTCCGGTCACCACACATCAAAGTCCTTTTTCCCCAACCGACGACAACCCGTACACAGTCTAACCACGACACCCCTTGAGGAGGCAACTTCAAGATGACTGTTCGCAACCACGGTGCGTGACCTTTTCGACCCTGTTGTTCGACCAATTTCTGTCCGCCGACGCCTCGAATGCTGACGAGATGTTTTCTCTAGGCCTCGCCTCTTCCCGGAGCAAGTCTCGCAAGGCTCACTTCTCTGCGCCCAGCAGTGAGCGCCGTGTCCGCATGTCCGCGACGCTCTCCAAGGAGCTCAGAGAGAAGTTCAACGTAAGTCCGCTGATCGATCCGAGTGCAATGTTCAATCTGGATTCGGCCCACTCGGGGTTGGGGTTGGCGTTGGGGGAGGAGAATTGGATATATCAGGCACACAAGTGACGACAGAACAGTTGCACTAACATGATGGGATACAATAGGTCCGCTCTATCCCCATCCGTGTCGGAGATGAAGTCATTGTGAACCGCGGAGGACTCAAGGGTCGTGAGGGCCGTGTCAAGAGCGTCTACCGCCGTCGCTATGTCGTCCACATTGACCGTGTCGTGCGCGAGAAGTCCAACGGCCAGAGCGTTCCCCTCGGTGTTGCCGCCTCCAACCTTGTCATCACCAAGCTCCACCTCGACAAGGACCGCGAAGAGATCCTTGCGCGCATCGCTAAGGGACGTGAGGCTGCCAAGTCGGCTTAAGGGATATCTTGGGTGTAGGGTTTAGGTTCATTGCAATGGCGGTTTTAACGGCGCTGGTGTATTAAAGGGCTCCTACGAGAAGGACGTCCGATCTACCATTCTCAGGACCAACGTTTCTGAAACCAGGTGCATTACGATCAATGAAAAGTTCAAAGATATCTATCCTTCGATCCGGAGTTGGAACTCGTCGAGCGATTGGTTCTCGATGATCCAATTGATATTCCCAAAGCCATAGCGAGCGTTACCTTTGCGTCAGCCACCAATAAAGCCTACCGAGTCTATTGACATGGATAGAGATTGAAAAGGACAATCAATCTAGCCATAATGAACTGCAGTAACAAACCCCTATTTGTGCCTAACAAACGTCGGTTCAGCGCCAAACGGGAGATGGTCTGACACAGACGTCATGGAAGCATACGGCTGATGATATCTCGCCGTAATTGGTGTCATTTCGACCCTTTGCCATGAGCATGAACCCCCAGCGTCATTGTTAGTGCGGCAATGGGAATAGACGTAGTAAGTAGGTAATGCATTCATTACTCCCTATGCGATCCTACGGTATACCGCTATCCTTCGTGAATCCAGACGAGCAGCCAAGCCATGGAAGTAGATCCGAGGCATGGTCGAGGCGCCCCCTGGATCTATCATCAAAGCCATCGCCATCGCTCTCGAGTCAAAGATGTTCACTCAGAGTTAACAAAAATACCTACTCCCATTCTGACCGAGCCTCTCGGAAAGCGATTGCGCCTGGGGAGATGGTCTAGAGTACATGTATCTCTATCTTTCTGCAACGGCTTCCCATCAACTCGCGAAATGCAAGCCTGGAAGAACTGGGTATTACTTGGTCCTGGCCTCGGCGACTAGGAAGCGAAGACAAGACTCACCGGTACATGAAGATCCGGCCTAGCAATGGCTCTGGCGTAGAATCCCAGATGGAGTCCGATAATGAGTGGTCGTTCGATAGCGACGATAACGACTACACCAGTGGACCTAAACGGATGATCGACCATCAGGGTGATTGTCTTACCCGAACATGGGATACGCTATACATGTGAGGATCCCGTCGCGTCTGTCTGCTGGACATTGAGCGCCTTCATGTCCAACTAAATGAAGTCTCAGTCCCCGACATACGCCATTTTTATGTAAAGAGCTCAACCCAAGCTTGGTCAAGATCAACACGTTGCAATGATTGTGCTAAAAGGCTGGGTGACATTATGCGCGAGAGACGTAAGAAACAACGCACCTGCATGAATGTCTCGAAGCTCACTGTCATAGGAACCTAGAGATGCAAGGAGAACGTCAGATGTTAAGCTCTTTCGACGGAACCAAGAGAATCTACTGAATGCATCGAAGCCATTCGATCAACACCGACAAGCGCAAGCGAATCTGCCATATCTCTCCAGCTTGTGAAGCTCCCTTGAGTTTGTAAGCCGCTCCATATCCCTTCTGATGCAAGTACCTGATATTTCACAGACACCTCCTGGCATTGAGCACATGCAGACTTCTATGCACATGATGGGATTTGCGCTCAGACAACCACTGTGTCTCAGTCATGAATAACAGTACAGCTACATTGATCATCTGATAGGGCATGCGTTGGACAAGAGCAAACGACGCGAACGAGTGGCAGCGCCTAGTGTGTTACTTCATTCCTTGTATCTGCGCACTGACACTCCCATTAGGTTGAGTTATCTAAACTTCTTTGAAATTATCTGTTACAGACTAAGCATGTCTGTAATCTGTGACTGATCCAGGAGAAACTGCTCTCCAGAAACCCAAATTGACCGAGCCGACGATCATCATGACAAACATCGCCTGAAACATTCTAATGCACGTCGCCTCGTCAGTGTTTTATCCAAAACATTTCCTCGTCTTCGAAGGGAAAGCATCATACGTTTAACACTGAAGCGACTAAAAAAACTGCTCAGTTCATAAACAACTCGGAAGAGTTATTGTGCAATCCTGGACGATCCCAAAGCACCTATGCGATCTTGCAACCGTTGTGAAATCCTCAGGCTCTTCCTGCTCTCAAAGAGGGTGGATATGAGCTCATCGTCGCGTGGTAAGCTGATATTGTTCAGAATTATCTCAACAGCCTGCTCGGATACAACGAAGCTCTCATCTTTTAACAAGAGCTCAATCACATCAGCAATACTGCATAGGTCTCCGCGGAAGCGGTCTATCACCGCAGTCATCATTTGTTCAGATATCGCAATGTTTCGCCGTTTTTCCCCTATCAATTTCAGGTTGTTCACGGCGTTGCTTCCCACATAATTGGTTGCAGCTGCAAAAATCACATCCGTTGTGACTGACAGTTCATCCCCTGTCTCACCAAGAAGCCCACGCAGTAGCTTGACGCCATGGGAATAATGCTTTGCTGCTGCAACGAGGATGCTCTCCGGTATTGATGCCTGGTCCCATTGTCGGGTAATCAGTATCATCAAGTCTTCTACCTGCTCGTCAGGCCAGCTCTTTACCGCTTTCACTAACACAGCTTCGGGGATAGTAAAGCTGTCACCCAATCTCCAGGCAAGGTTCCGCATCATCAAGCAGCCTGTCTCGCTGTTATTTGCTGCTTCCATCAATACATCCTCCGTAATGGGAAGCGTTTCACGTCTGCTCTCGAGAAGGTTCAATATCTGGTGAAATGGAATCTGCAGAGTCTCCACACGCAGTGTCCCGTCCTTGTAATATGTTCTGGGCTGTGCGGGAAGTTGGTTTCCTGCTGCTAATCTCACCACTTCTTCTGACAGCGGAAGGTCTTTTCCTCGTCGACTGATCAGGAGCTCAAGCATTTCAACCCCGTTTTTGTGATCCTTGACCACCTCTTTAACCACATCTTCTGATAAAGGTAGGTCGTCGCCCAGTTGATCGAGAAGAAACTTCATAACTTCCCGTCGATTCGTCACTGATCCTGCCACTGCTTTGACAACATCGTCTGTTACTAATTCACGACGATTGCTCCGACGGAATAACAGCTCGAGCAATCTAGTCAACCCTTCTCCATCAAAGCACTTGAGGGCGCCCATCACATCTTCTTCCGTGAATTTGCGTCTGCGCTGTATCTTCTTCAGGATCCGCGAAGACTGCTCTGCCACTTCCCAGGGCTCGACAGCGAGTCTCGCCAGATGCTCCGGCCCGCTAGATGAACCAGCCAAGAATGAATAAAACATGAGGATCGTGGCGAGGATAGTCAAACTATCCAATGTACGCGGATGGTGTCGTCCACTCATGCGGGCTTTCGTTCTAATGACGCCACGCATGGTATCATCTGCCCTCTTCAGCTCCTGTCGTGTGACGTATAGCAGTGCGAGGTCCTGCCAGGCTGTGAGCGGCTCGTCATGTGTTTCTCCAAACGCCAGCTCAAGCATGCGGATTGTCTTGATCACTTCATGTGGTTCTTTGCCCTTGGCACCCCGCTCTCCATCGGAGTGAACCAAAGCCATTGCATGATAATGTTTGGCGATAGCACGCTCGGAGCCGCGATATCTGAGGATCCCATCATCTCCAGTCAATGATGCCTTGGAATCGCGCTCGGGGCTCAGGTCCCATGCCAGGAACAACTCACGCAAGTACAAATTACCCCATAATAACGGATTCTTCTGGCGATTAGCCTGTACCTGGGTAGAAAAAGTTTCTAACCCTGGGACGCTCGTAATGATGATGAAATAGTCTTCCACTCTTCGAATGACCCATAGCCTAGAAGAATCTCCCAAGTGGCACACAATATCATAACGCTCAACGGGCACTGCGGGCATGCCGACGGAGAAATCTAGCTTCAGTCCCATTGATTTCGCCACCATATTGTGCCAGACCTTGACATATTGCCTCCCCTTGCGGGTACGGTCCCTGTGGGTGGAGGACACATGTCCAAAGACATGCCCTGTACCTCTTACGAGGGCGATTCCTTTCCTGGTCTCCACGACCACCTTGGTGCCGAAGACGAGTCTGATCAGTCTGCTCTGGAGTTCTGTCCAAGAAATGGAATAGTCTGGGAGCAAGCCAGAGACTTCAAGATCTTCCTTGCATAACCCAAGCAAGGCATACACTTTATTATGGCGTTGGGTCGCTTCACGCCTAAGATACATGTTCAGCAAATCTGCCAAAGGTGATCCAGACGATGTAGCTGGCGTATATGGCGGACGAAAGATGGCTGCCTTCATTAGGGTGACCACTGATGCAGCAACCGCCTTCAGCTCAGGGTCATCAGAGAATGAAATTCCCGAATTACCCACCCCAGCGCTGAACACATAACCATCCGTCTGTACAGGGCCGCACATGATCTGAATTGAGCGAGCAAGGCCAACCTCCTGCAGCACCTGCGATGTCCATCATTAGTAGTGGCCAGTCCTAAGGATGGGAATCTAGACCAGTCCCTACCCAGATACGGCGAAACCATGGCCTCCGCAATAATTTCAGGACGGCTCGATGATCCTCATCACTCCGAGTAGGGCGCTGGGGTTTCTTCGGCGCCAGAACAATCGTATACTGCGCCTTCGTGCTACCACCAGTATCGTCTCCTTCGCCCCCATCGCCGTCATCATCGCCACTAATAGATTCTTCCTCGCTGTCGTATACGTCGTCGTATCCCTCTATTCCATCCTCCCGCACTTCCGCCATCAAACGTATGAATTTAAGGGCATCATCGCTCTTATCCGCCTCCTCGCCAAGCCAAACAACCACATTACCTGCATACCCGTATATCATACGCATGAGCTGAATCTGGTTCTCCTTCTCCGGGATGTCAGCCTGGTTTATGCAAACAGCGTCAATCCACAACATCCGGTCTACTGAACATCCCGCAGACGCTGCAGCGCCGCGAACAAGTTCGCTGTGACCTGGAACTCTGTCTCATCAACATTTATCGCCCTTGTTACAGTTTGGTCTCCCCAAACGTAGGAGAGAGCTTCGTAGCGGTGTGACTCGTTTACCGAGAAAATACTCCAACAGTTGCGATCGGATTGGCGCTCCCTTGTCAACGCTTGGGTATAGACGCAGCAGGCGGATGGTTTTCCGATCCTGTGGGAGAGGGTTGTATTTGTAAAGCATTGTTCTAGTCTCTTGAAACAAAAACATCACCGGTATTTCTATCAGTTGGGCAGGCTTTCTTTAACCCCGGTTCAACAAGAGCGTTCGTTGATGGTGTCAGCTGTCGGTCTACAAGCCACTTCTGCCCCGCTTACCTACATGTTAGCCGCGTGAAATACCTAGCCCATAGGTTTACTGATATATCACGTTGGTGTCATTTTGCTCGGCTGCAGGTTGCATTTACAGTATTAAGGCGGCTGCTTTGGGTTTGAATACCTGCCCTGCCCTGTACAGAAAGGCAAATTAGTCTACTGTATCATTTCATCTTTGGTATATTGATTTTATGCTTAGCGAACGGCCTGAAGGAACTGCCAGACACTCCAGATAATACATGCACATAGCCTTGCTCTATGCCATTAACACGGGCCGTGTCATTGATCCAACATTTAGAGGTTAGAAATTAGCAAAACTTCCTTCCAGGATTATACAAAATAACAAAGTACACGTTTTTATTCTTTTTATAATGGGAAATAGTGCTGGTATTTACCTGCATTACTTAACAGTGTATCTATTGTTTTAAAGGTATTTATCTTTTCTATATGGCATGGGTTAGGAGTGGGGCTGTTCTCGGAGATATACATTCAAAAATTTGTTTAGAGTTTTATCTTTTCTATCTGTTTGAAGGGATTTAATATTGATTAAACAATTTTTAAATATATAACCAAAGATTATAAAAAACTATCCTACAAAATAAAATTAATTACCCAATTAAATGTATTTATCCTATTATAATACTGATACCTTTAGGAGGTATTTGTTATGGGTTCTATAGGCCTTGTACGAACCAGTAGCTGGAGCTTGGTAGGACCTCGCTTCTGCCGCCGCATACCGCCTTCTCGCCCTATTTGTTGACACCAGACCGCTGCCCGACCTTCTGTTTCTTAGCTATTCCTTCTTGTTCATACGGCACGCTTAGATAGGAAGATCCATCTCTGTTCGTCCCATAACATTATCAGGGTTTCTTTAGATTAAAAAACTACTAAAAATAAAATAAAAGTGCGGATTATCCGCGCTGCGGGCAATCCGCACCGTATATAAATTAAATCTAACTATAGTTAGTTTAGTAGCTAACATAATATAGCTATATTAGGTATAGTTCTATAAAATACGGGTTGTACGGTGCGGATTATACTAAGTCTTTGCGGGTTGCGGTGCGGTGCGGGTTATTTATCTAAAACCCGCAAACCCGCGCGGGTTGAATTTTAACCCTGCGGGTTGTACCCAACCCGCACCGAGTGCACCCCTAGTTTAGATAGATAACTACTTTTACTTAGAATATCTAACTTTTTCTATTTATTTATATTACTTCTTTTTAAACCATACTACTAGGCTAAAAAGCGTGACGCTATACTAGCTAGTAATAATATAGTATTATATAATAGAGTTGCTTCTATCTAATATATTTTTCTAGATTAGCTGTTATGGGTTCTATAGGCCTTGTACGAACCAGTAGCTGGAGCTCGGCAGGACCTCGCTTCTGCCGCCGCACGCCGCCTTCTCACCCAATTTATTGACATCTGACCGCTACTTGACTTCCTGTTCTTCAGCTATTCCTTCTTGTTTGTACGGCACGCTTAGATAGGAAGATCTATCTCTGTTCGTCCTATAAAATTAGGAATAGCTTAATCAAGACACTGGGATAGTAAGAGGCGACTTCTTGCCGTAATAATAGATAAAGAAAGTATAGCTATATTCCTGCGATAACTCTAGGAGCTCCGTACCGAGATGCAAGCTTAAAGATAACAGTACTAAGAAGAGAATAACAGCTTTTGGGCTAAACTGCGCGCCGTATAGAGCTAATAACTAGATATGCGTACGATGACCGCGTTAATCGCTACTCCCCCTGTACCCGAGACCCTAAGCCCTAACCGACCCCAACCCTGCTATCTAGATGTCGAACTTTCTACAGGGGAAGATCTAAAAAACTATCTTTTTTCCGGATGAACCTTTGTATAAAGTTCGCTGTTAATGCTGTATGCTACCGCACGGAGGAGGAGCAAGTCTATTATATCTATAGTTATCTTAGAGAGAAAGCTAGTTAGCGTATTCTCCCCTAGCTTTAAGCCTGTTAAGATTCCGGAACTGCGGTAGTATAGGAAGAATTTATAGTAGTTCTAGATAAGGCCTTTAATAATCCTGATTAATAGAGAAAGGCCCTTATATAGATTAATACTATAAAGTAGGGGAAACGTAATCTAGAAGAATTTCTTAACAAATTTAATAAGGTACTACTAAACACAGGCGGAATTAACTAGGATAATATCTAGAAGAAAACGCTCTTAGATACAGCGGTAAATTAGCAGCTTCTTAAGAAAATAATTAGTATTTTCTAAGCAGACTTACATAAGGCCTACTATAACTAGCTACAACGTGTGAACTACGATATCTAGCGGGTAGAGAGACTGAATAAAGAACGAGCTCGTATAACCGCCGCTATAAAAAAGACTCTTACTAGAAGAAGATCAACAAGCTCTCTATAGCTAGCCTACCCCGACCCAATAGACTAGAAACTAATTATAACTTAGATTACGGCCCTACGCGAAGAACTTAGGGGCTTAAGATTAGCTGACAGTACGAAGCTGCCTAAATAAGTAATATAGATTAGCGCGGAAGAGCGCGATAAAAAAAGATAAAAAGAAAATATATTTAGTGTAGGAAGAAAGTTCATCTTATATAGAACTGCTACTTATTACTACTACTATCTCTCAAGCAGATCGCTAATATTTAAAAAGCGACCTCCCTTAACAGCGACTAGGGGTTAGAATTAGAGAACTTAAAAAAAAGTAGCTCTTATATAAAGTCGCGTATAAAAAAAAGGAAGAAAATAGTTAAAGTAATTAAATTCTTTTAACTCTCTTTAGATCCGCGTATAGAACCTTTAGGAGATACCTAAGAGAGCCGTCTTTAGAAATCTCTAGATTCCCTTTTTTATCGTATATTTAATCGTAGACTAGATTACCTCGGCACATATAATAATAAATATAAGCTATCTAATCTATAGCGCTATCAGCAAATTATTTATAAAGATTTATTAGATATCTACTATCGCAACTACTTTTTAGATAATTTTAAAGATAGTAAGAGAGCTAAGTACTCTTACGGAGATTATATAAGTACGGTTAGATATCGGAATTTATTTAGAAATAGGCGTATATTTTTACATACTGCCTAACTAACTCGGCTATAATTTAATTTTAAAAATACTTTAGCTAAAATATTATAACAGCTAGCTTGACGCTAAATATAGAAGACTATACCTCTGCATAATACGTTTTTATCTATAGAATAAGGTTAAAAAACCTGCGATACTGCTAGGCCTCCGTAAAATCTTAATAAAGGCTATATAGGTATATATTCGCCAAGCTAAAAAAAACCTCTAGAATATATAAGTTTTTTTAATCTCTATAGCAGATATCTAAAAGGCTCTAAAACTAAAAAAGCTAGTAAATCTATAAAAAAGGCTGCCCCCACAATATTATTAATATTTTAATCTATTTAACCCGAATTAAGCCTAGAGCTTCCTTTCTTATTGAAGACCCAGAGTTAACTATTTAATTAAGCTTATATAAAAGGATAGATAGAACCCGGAGATTCCTTAAGGTTTATTATATTTAATATTCTATAAAGAACTTATAGCCCTATAGAAAGAGCTTACCGATCTCCTGTAAAAAAACTTTATAAAAGTTAGTTACTCTCCTGCCGCCGCATCTATTTTATTCGTATAAAAACCAGAGAAAGGTCTTTAGTTTTACGTGGATTACCGTGTTCTAAATATAATTACTAAGAAGGACTGCTACTCTCTCCCTCTTATTAATAAGACGTTAAATTAGATTAGACAAGCTAAGTAGTTTATTAAGCTTAATATCACTACAGCCTTTTATAAGATCCAAATTACTAAAAAATAGAAATAGATAACTGCGTTCTGTACGCGGTATAGTCTCTATAAATAGCTTATTACCCTTTTCGATCTGGTAAACGCTCCCTTAATCTTCTAGAAGTATATTAACTAAATCTTACAGAAATACTTAGACAAATTCTACTCTGCCTATTTTAATAATATTCTAATTTATACTAATAGAGATCTTAAACAGCACTAGAACTATATATAAAAAGTTCTAGAGAAACTTTAAAAGTAGATCTTTTTCTTAATATTAAGAAGTGCGAGTTCGAGATTAAGAAAACTAAATATTTTAGGTTTATTGTCCAAGCCGGGCAAGAAATTAAAATAAATTTAGAAAAGATTAGGGTCCTATATAGAACTAGGAACTACTAACTACTGTTAAAGGCGTATAAAGATTCCTTAGTTTCGCAAACTTCTACAGATATTTTATTAAGAACTTCTCCGGCATTGTATAACTTTTAATTAACCTTACTAAGAAGGGGGCAACCTTCTAATAGACACAGGCCTACTAAGAGAGCTTTAATACGCTAAAGAAGATGTTTATTATAAGGTCTATTCTAGCTATCTTTGATTTAGACTATACGACAGTAGTAAAGACCGACTTTTCTAAATATAATATTAGCGAAGTACTTTCCTAGTACAATAATAAAAGGGTTCTACGGCCCTGCGCATACTTTTCTAAGTAAAATTTACTGGCAGAATGCAACTATAAGATCTATAATAAGGAGTTGCAGTTATATAATATCTAAAAACTTAAAATACCGAATTACGCTTAGTACCGGAATTTCAAGTTATTATTAACTATAAAAATCTAGAATACTTCTTCTTTCCGTAGAAACTAACTAAAAAATATGTACGGTAGTCTCTACTTCTTAGCTAGTTTATTTTTAAATTCGTCTACCGTAAGAGAATAGATAATAATAAAGTAGATACTCTTTTCTAGTATAACCAGGACTCCCCCGTAGAAAATAATAACTGTATAAAATGTTATGGGTTCTATAGGCCTTGTACGAACCAGTAGCTGGAGCTCGGCAGGACCTCGCTTCTGCCGCCTCATACCGCCTTCTCGCCCTATTTGTTGATACCAGACCGCTGTCCGACTTCCTGTTTTTCAGCTATTCCTTCTTGTTCATACGGCACGCTTAGATAGGAAGATCCATCTCTGTTCGTCCCATAACAAAACTAACATTTAAACCTTGATTTCTTCTAATTCACCTTCAATGATAATTTGTCCTACATATAATATAGAGCTAGTTAAATTCAAGTTTTTAATCATTTTTAATTGAATATAACCTTATAAAAAATAGTGGTAAATTGCATGTTGGAGATAATAAGTTATAGTAGCATATGGTTTA